>CM021107.1:44212266-44492972 GCA_007115665.2 Sequoiadendron giganteum | reverse complement strand
TGAGAGAGAAAGAGGGGAGAGAGAGTGAGAGAGAGAGAGAATGGTGAGAGAGAGAGGGAAGGAGAGAGAGAGAGAGATGGAAAGATAGAGAGGAGAGAGGGAAGGAGTGAGAGAGAAAGAGGGGAGAGAGAGGGAGAGAGTGAGAGAGAAAGAGGGGGGAGGGAGGGATGGAGGGATGGAGAGAGAGGGAGAGAGAGGGAGAAAGAGAGAGAGGTATTTCTTGAGCTTAAGGGAGAGAGACAAATAAAGGGATGGAGATAGTGAGAGAGGGAGAGAGAGAAATAGGATACAACTTGTTGATTACTAAAATTTGACTAAGTCTAAAAAAATTTAAGATCTTCCAAAAACTAGAATTTGCATTATAACTCCAAGAGATCCAAAACCACTCTCAAACATCTTGAAACTATATACATGAAATATAATTTAAAGTATAAAAAATTAAATGTCCATATGTAAATGTTTATTTCATGTATATAGTTTCCCTAGTAAATGGAAATAGTAAGTGAAATCTAGGTGTGTGATATACCCAGGTCATTTTTCCCCTCATTGAAATGAGGTACCCATTGCATTGTTTCAAAGAACTGATACTACTAGAAAGAATTTAAAAAATTTCTATTTTTTTATAATGGCCCACTGTGCCCCAACAGATGAAGAAATGTTGGTGTGTTGCCTCCTCAAGAGATAGAGTGGATCTAAATTTATTTTTAGGTCAAGATTGTGATGTGATGACGAGAGTAGTTCTATTGATTAGAGGACAAAAAATAAGTCCTAGGAAGCTCGAATATTGACTTGAGTGCATAACTAGGGCTAGAAAAATGAGTTATAGGGTCAAAACCCTAGGTTTAGCTAGGAATATATACTCATTTGGGATAATTTCAGCCTCATTTGGATACTTTGCTTCTTGAGATGAGAGAGCTTTTGATAGATCCTACTTCTAGACCCTACAAAGAACTTGATGCAATGGTGCATGTAGTTTGAGCCATACACCATGCAAATTAGGTTTGCAAGTTCCAAAGGCCAACCAATGCAGGACCCCCATATGTACCACTTTAATTTTTCCTTTCACACATTTTGAGATAGTTAAATGTAGGCTAGAATTGGAAGAACAAAAATGTCACACTTTTTTGTGATGCTATTGAAACCCGTCAACAGGATTTTGTTCCTCAATGCAATGCTTTTTTCAAAAGCATCAAGGCTTTACAATAGTGTTGGTTTTTTGAAATATCGTGTTGCCTTTGTAATAAAGTGATGCTTCTGACTAGTTTGACTTGACACTTTTGTGAAAGGTTGATGCCCTTGCTTCAACATATCAACATAACAATTTTGTTAAATTATGACGCCTTTGTAAAAAGGCTCACTTATATTCTTTTAACATTTTTTACTTTGATTTTTTAAAATTTTTTAAGAAAATTTTCATTATGAGTGTTATTCTTCCTAGGCTATCTTTGTCCCACTCCTTTCTCGGGAGCATCGTCCTCAGATTTTGGAGGATGACTAGTTTCACTCATGTTGAGGTAGAGTTTCTGCATGTTGTTGGTTTATACTATATTATCTACATGCTAGAGGTGGGAGCCCATCTTGCATTGATGACTGTTTTGATCGAGTGATGGCATTCTGAGACTTCTTCCTTTCACCTTCCTACTAGTGAGGCCACCATTACTTTAGAGGATGTGTGTCTTATTTTGTAAGTTCTTATTCATGGGGAGTGGGTCATGTACAAGGGCTACCTTGGATTTGAGGCTCTAGAGTGATTTATTATGGATTAGCATATCCAGTTCGAGGATGGCCAACTGGAATTGAGACACTATGGTGGTAGGGTTAGTGACCTAACCCTTATTATTTCTAGTGTTATCATGGGGTGAGTTTCACCTAACAGACATTCCTGCCTTTTTATCACTAGATAGGGTAGAGTACTTGAGAATATTTTGGATGATGTTGTTGTTTCTGCTGTGGGTCCCTGCATCCTAGCACATCTATACCACAACATGCATCAGGTCATGTATAGTGGTGCTGCTAGAATTTTCATAAGAGATACTTTATTGTATATCTAGGCATGGGAGAATATTGACATGCTTAAGCCAACTGGAGACATCCATCAAGATGTAGGGGAGCCACTTGTTTATGGATATGACACTATTCTCACACACCACCACATGGGGGAGGCTAGTGTACATCACTGGAGGTGCATCATAGATGATATGATAGAGTTTACCTAGAGGTCGTGGATGGAAATGGAGGCCTAGGAGGAGGACCATGAGTAGTTGGCTTATACACGACAGACTTGATGGCTTTTGGGCCACATTCTACACATCATGGAGAGGTACCTTCTTGATAAGGTATAGAGGTAGTTCAAAGAGTAGTAGAATGTTCCTGTAAATGATTATGTTACATTTTTTTCTTGCACTATGTGAGAGATTTCAGAGTGGGGCTAGATAGTGGCTTCACAAATAGGTATAGCAGATTTTGATTTCTTGGCTCCCCTCCCTTGGGAATATTTACGAGGTATAGAATATCTAGGTACTACCACTACTTATGATGCTTGGTTTGTTATACATCAACCTTTTTGATTTAAAAATCCATCTAGGGGAGGTATAGGTGGTAGGAGGTGTAGAGATGAGTCTAGTCAGTAGTATCAATAGTGTCAAAGGGATGAGTAAAATGTACCTCAAGATTAGGGCCAGGGTCCTCCAGATCAGGGTCTGAGTCCAAGACAGAGACCACCACCAGTTCCCCCATAGGTTCCTCCCTAGGTACAACATCAACAACAGGTGGCAGTGATTGTAGGGGCTTTGAATCTGAGATTACAGGTTGTGACCTAGGAGAGGGATCGGGCTTGTCTAAAATAAGATCAAAGAACACTTGAGTGCAACCAAGCTCACCAAGAGAGGGATGATTTCCATCATGAGAGAGATCAAGCCTACTAGGAGTAGGACTCCTACATGCAGTAGCAGGACCGGGCCCAACAGGAGCTGGACACCATGAGACAAGAATGGGACTAGACTTGTTCCAAGAGGGATGCAAAGAGATCCCACCATCACCAAATTGAGATACAGTTGGTGTAGGAGAGTGCACGAAGATAACAAATTGAGGCTATTGTATAGGCATAGGATGAGATGGTTTCAATTGCTCAGTACTCACATGTAGTTAGTGAGGCTTCATACTATTGGACTGTGTATCATATGGTTGTCCTTCCTCATAGGTGACAACCTAATTTTTCTTTGAGTGCTACAGTCCTGAGTAGATCTAGGGATCCATCAATTAGTAGGCCCTCTCCAAGAAATTTAGGGGATCAGCAGTGGAAGAGGTTACCACCACGTCAACCCACTCCTGGTCGGGATGACCAAGGGAGCTTCAGATAGATTTCTAATGTATATAGATATTTTTGTATCCATATGTTGATATAGACATGATTATTATTTATATTCATTCATTGGCTATGGATAGCCTCATCTATATCTTTGATGTATATCACACACTTTGATATGTATCATGACATTCATTTTTTGATATATATATATATATATATATATATATATGAGATGACTGATGATGTGGTATTTATATATGATGTTACCTTTATTGCATGTTTATGATCCTTTTATGATGTATGTTATGCTTATGCTTATGGATGCATTATGTAGGTATGGATGCACATATATGTGAGATTTTATTATATTATTTTCATGATGGATGATGGTTATTTTCTTTATTATGCTTATGTTGTGATATGCATGTATATGTTTCTAAGGATTTGTGGATGCAAGATGAATGAGATCTTATGCCATGAATGATATGGATGATTTATTTTTGTATTTTTCACATGATATGTGATGATTATACAGAATGTATGCTATGAGATGTATGCTAATGGTTTATGGATGCATAGTGGATGCATTTATATATATTTTTTCTATATTCCATGATACTTGGATATATATTTTAGCATGGTGGAAGTAGAAGAATGAGATGAATAGAATATATTAGCACTTTATTGAGATTGATCAAGATACCAACAAACCTATAATTTATTTGAGATGTTATTGGAATTATTTGGATTTTAAAATGTTTTGGATGTTTTGGGATTTTGAAAATGTTTTGGATGTTTTTGGATTTTAAAATATTTTGGATGTTTTTGGATTTTAAAATGTTTTGAATGTTTTTGGATTTTGAAAATGTTTTGGATGTTTTTGTATTTTAAATTTTTTTAGATGTTTTTGGATTTTGAAATTAACCTTAGGCATGCCAAAATTTCATAGGTTATCTCAATTGATCAATTAGGAATGAAATTAAAGAAATTAAACTAGAAAATGATCAAGATAGAAGCCATACCCAATGAAATATAGTAAATAACACTAAGAAGATTCAAGTCAAAGGCATTAAAATAGAATTTAAGCAAATTGAACCTAAATTAATGTGACAACCTACAATCCCAATGGGGGATTAAGCTCAAAGTGGATGTAGATTGCTCAATTTGGACTTAATCAATGCATAAAATCTTGTTGATAATGGTTTCACAAAATGGCTCACAAATTTCTCAAAATTGGATAGTCAATTCAAGAGAGTAAGGATGCACATTGCATAAGGGTTGTGAGTATCATTTCACGTCAAAATGCTTGGCTTTTATAGATTTTTGAAATATTGATCAATGGTGAAGATTCAAAATGATAATCAAGGGATGAAAATGAATTAAGGAGGTGAGTGTGGATCAATGGATGGATCAATGGTCCATAATCCATGAGAATTCAACAATATCCCTCAATTTGAGGAAATATGTTGGAGATATTATTCATATGGAGGGAAGAATTTGAATTTGAAAAGGGGACATTCTATGAGAATATTCTTTGTGCAAGTTGGAGGAATTAAGACCTTTAATTAAATAATTAATAATTATTTAATAAAAGAGGGAAAATGGTATAAAATTAAAGGGTAAGTGCAAAAAGATGGGGGGCAAAAAAGGGGACTTAAATGGCCATTTTTTTCTGAAATCAGGAAATATTGACATTGGACGTGAAATTGAGGATAGTACATTCAAAATTTTGAGATGCAACAAAAACAAGGATCATAGTGCTCCGAGTCTACTTTATAAACTACTTTTTTTTTTTAAATGGTTGAGATTAAGGGGTTCAAGAGAGGGGACCACAAAAACTAGTGTTGTTTTTGTCAAAAAATATAACATAGCAACTTTTGTGGCTCCCTAGCACGGTGAACTTTTTTTTAGTATTTTCAAAATCTCTTTAGTGATAAATTAGTTAACAATATTTAGTTTATGCTATATTTTTATGATAAATTTTTAATGAATATTTGATTTTTTACTAATATTCAAAGTGGACACTTCCTGAAAAATAGAATTTTGGCCATGCTACCCCTATAAATTTTGGAAACTAATTGATTTTTTTTTAATATGTGTAGAATGGATTCTAGTTTCTAAAAATGTATTTATTTGAAATTTTGATGAACGGTTAATTTATAACAAAAAAAAACACCAAGCACTAGTTTTTTTCCAAAAAAGAAACTATAGATCAAAGGCTTAACATTGTCAAAAAGTGAAAAACAATACATCGTTAGATAGCTAAGAGAGAGCCTAACATTACCCAGGTGTTTGATTTTTTTGACATTGAAACATGTGCAATCCTAATGCTGAGCTCAAACCCAATTATGTGAAATATTGTAGAATTTGCAAAAACATGTCTTTAGACGTTGGGAAGGCCCTCCAAGAATTTGGTTTGGTATTCCGAGGAAAATACCAAGCCCAAGGCTTGGGGATTCCCAAAGAAAGAAATAACACGAGCATGTTATTTCTTAGTTTTGACATGGTTTTTACATTTGTGCAAGACATGTCTAGCAAGACATAACGCAAGCGCATTATAACACTCTCACATTATGTCTTATTTTGTGTTAAATGCTAATCTATTGAATGTATGTATATATATTTGTATGTTTGTATGTATGCATTCTTGTATGACATGTATGTATGTATGCATGCTTGTATGTATGTATGTATGCCTATATGTATGTATGTATGTATGAATTTATGTATGTATGTATGTAAGATTGTATGTACATATGTACATGTATACTTGTATGTATGTATGTATGTATGTATGTATGCTTGTATGTATGTAAGTATGTATGTATGTATGTCTTTAGAGGGAGGGAGAACTTTAAGAGAGAGTGTGAGAGGTAGTGAGGTAGTGAGAGAGAGAGACCTGAGTAGAAGAGGGGGTGGAAGGGAGAGACCTAAGAGAGAGAGAGTGGGAGATAAGGGTTTAGAGTGAGAGGGAGTTAGGTAGGTAGGGTGTAAGGGATAGAGGGAGAGAGTGAGAGAGAGGGGGGGAGAGAAAGAGAGGGAGAGAAAGAGAGAGTTATGTAGGTAGGGTGTCAAAGGGAGATATTTGGGAGTGTGAGGGGGGTGAGAGGGAGAGACTTGAGAGATAGGTAGTGAGAGGAGTGTGAGAGAGAGGGAGTGGGAAAGAGGGAGTGGGAAAGAGGGAGTGGGAGAGAGGGAGTGAGAGAGTGAGAGACCTGAGAGAGGGAGAGGGTGTGGGAGGGAGTGACCTAAGAGAGACAGAGTGTGAGAGAGGGGGTGGAGTGAGTGACTTATCTAGGTAGGGTGGGAGGGATACATAGAGAGGGGGGAGAGAGAGATAGATATATATATATATATTTACCTAGGTAGGGTGCTAGAGGGAGAGACCAAAGAGAGAGGGAGTGGGAGGGAGAGACCTGAGAGATAGGGAAAGAGGGAGTGCGAGATAGAGGGAATTATGGAGAGGCAGTGGGAGGGAGATAGAGAGAGAGGGAGAGAGGGAGATAGAGGGAGTGATAAAGAGTTATAGGGATTAATTGAGTGAGATGTACATAGAAAGAGGGAGAGTGTAGATAGAGATAATTGGAGAGGGTAGAAGAGAGGGAGGGAGAGAGAGGTGAGATGGATAGATAGAGAGATAGGGATAGGGGTTGAGGGATTAGGGTTGAGGTTTCAATGTATAGGGTAAAGGATATAATGTGTAGGGTAGAGAGTTGAGGGTTTAAGTGCTTAAGGGTTCAAGGGTTAAGGGTTGAGGTTTTAAGGGTTTAAGAGTTGAGGAATGAGGTTTAGGTTTGAGAGTATATGGTTGAGTATATTGGTTTTAGGGTATATGACTGAAGGATTATGGTTAAGGGTCCAATGTATAGGGTAGATGGTTGAGAATTGAGGGTTCAGGTTTTAATGTATATTGTAGAGGGTTGAGGGTTCAAGGATTATGGTTTAAGGGTTAAGAGTTGATGGATTAGGGTTTAAGGGTTGAGGGTTTAGGGATTAAGGTTGAGGGATTAAGGGTTGATAGTTTAGGGTTTATGGATTGATGGTTGAGGGATTAAGGGTTGAGGGTGTTGGGTGTAGGGTTAAAGGGTTGAGGGATTAAGGGCTGAGGTTTGAGGGTTTAGGGTAGAGAGTTTGAGGGTTGAGGGTTTAGGGTTTAGGGTATAGGTTTGAGGGTATATGGTTGAAGGAATAGGGTTAAGGGTCCAATGTATAGGGTAGAGGGTTGAGGGGTTGAGGGTTTAGGGTTTAGGGTTTAGGGTTTAAGGGTTGAGGGTTGTAGGATTAAGGGTTGAGGGTTAAGAATTGAGGGTTGATGGTTTAATGTATAAGGTAGAGGGTTTAAGGGTTTAGGATTTAAGGGTTGAGGGTTTAGGGTTTAGGGTTTAGGGTTGAGTTTTTAAGGGTTTAAGGGTTGAGGGTATAGTTTTGAGGGATTAGGGTAGAGAGGGAGGGGTGTATGGAGTAAGAGATGGAGGGAGAAGTGAGATAGAGAGGAGAGAAGAGGAGGGAGGGATGGAGATAGATGGGGGTTGAGGATCCAATGTATAGGGTAGAGTGTTGAGGACCTATAGGCTTAATGGTTTAGAGTAGAGAAAGAGAGATTCCAAAGTGAGATACACTCTTTCCTTAGCTCAAATGCAGGTTCATGGAGTATCCATACATGGAAGATGAAATGCTTTTTTTATTCATGTACAATGCAAGCCTAGGATGAATGTGAGTCAAAGGAGTGGGTTGATGAATGGTGGTCAAGTTATCTTATCCCATTTGACATATATCGCCCTTCAACGATATTGGAACTGATACAGATGGAATCATCAGTTGACTTTGACCACACATCAGATCTAGTTTGACTAGGTAATATATCTACTTGCAGAGGTTTTGAAATTACTATTATTATCTTACTTTGTAGTGTATTTGTAATGTTGAATAATTTCATCTAATTTTCTACACATTTCAATGTAGGGCATGTTTATGTAGATATTATAGATGAAGACAACAAAAGGGAATGGATTATTACTTGTGTCATTGTGTTGAGGCCAAAAAGAAATTGGACGCCCCAGTTATAAATGGAGAAAACATCAAATACACTACAAGATCATTAGTTGTTATTGGAATGTGGCTTAGAAGGTACCCACATAAGAGTGTTAATGTTTGGGTATTTCAAGACTTTGACATGTATCGAATGATTCTTCATTACTCGAACCTTGTCGTGGCATCCAATGTTCATTTAATAAAATATGGGGGTAGACCTTTGAACAAGGACTTGTGGAAGGTGTGTGAATTTGACCATGAGGCAATACTTGACACAATAAAGAGTAGAGTAGACCCAAATGGTTCGTTGGATTAATTTGTAAGTATCCACATTGGTTCTTATTAATTTTTAAGTATGCACATTAATTTGTATTATTCCAATGCTATCATCTAATGTTTATATCATGTATGTAGGTGATTAATGAAGATATCAGACTTGCAAATGTAGCACACTTCTATGTTTAGAACTATAGCAAAGGATACAGAGTTCAATGGTATTTTATTTTTTCTCAAAAATATGCAAAAAAATTGATGTAGGATATTCTCAATAGATTAGTAAACTAAGTGGAAGATTAAATTGTGTTCTTTTTATAATAGGTTACAAGTTTCCAAAAGTTTGGAAAGTAATAGTTTGGTTACATTCTATTCATGTTGATCCTCATTATTTTAAAGACCCTCTAAATTTTAATCCTAATAGCTGGGAGGTATGCTTGATATTCATATAAATTTTACTTTTTAAGATATTCAATGGACTAGATTGACTAGTGATAAGTTATAAGATATTGCATAATTGAGCACACAAGTTTTAGATTATATGCATATCACATGTTTATTTGAATTGATTAAGTGATTATGTGATTATTAATATTTATAATCTCTTTTCTTTGTTTAGGTGGGAGCTAGTAAACCCAAATGAACTTATAAAGTATATGCCAAATCCAAGACTAGCAGATAGTACTAAATTATTCATTTGGCGTTGACCTCATCATGACCACCTATGATGTAGACATATAAAAGTGTGTGTCAAGCTTACTGAGGGAATTTCAAGTTATTCATTTGAAGTTAACCTCATCATGAGCACCTATGATGTAGAAATTATAAGAGCATCTCGAATGTATGAGTGACATTGTAAAAGATCTATGAGAATGGAGTACCTAAGGCATCCTTGAATCCTATTTTTGGTTATTGTAAGAGAATCTTATAAGTTGAGTTTGTGTGCATGAAAATGGGGCGCATTGATTCAATATTTGATTTAAGTGGCATGTCGGAATTCACATAGGTTGATTTTTTTCTCATGATTTTGTATTACCACTTGATAGTTTTGAGAAAGCATTGTACCTACAAGTACAAGAACTTGGGTGTCATATTGGTGTATGAAGCATATTAGACAACTGTATCACACACATAAGAATTTGGACTACCAAATAAATCTCATTTTATTATAAATATCATATTATTAATATATTGAGTGTAATAACCATTGATTGTTACCAATCATTATTTTTCTTCATTTGTTCTCTCCCTATTATAACTAGCACCAATTGACTAACTTATTATAAAAACTTCAGTTATTAAAACAATTCAACCTAATGATTTTATATCAATATCAATATAGCATACCATCTATTCACATAAACATTTAAGAAGTTCAATTTGTAAGAATTTTTTATTCCATCTCCATGAGACTACATTTCTTCGAGACATTTTTTCAAACTACTCACTACCTTTTCTATGCTATTGCTTACTATTATGCTTTGATATATTTTTCCCAAGCATCCATAGTTTGTTGGAAAGCACATTTTTTAGGATTTTAGCCATAGCAACAAGGAAGTGAACTATTTGATAAAATGATTTGGTAGACATGTATGGAAAATATGGTAGCATAGAAGAGTTAGTGAGCTATTTTAAAAATGCCTCAAATAAATGTGGTCTCATGGTGATGGAATGGCACTCCATCACCATGAGAACATATTTCTTTGAGGCATTTTTTCAAACTACTCACTACATGTTGTCTATGCTATTGCTTACTATTATTCTTTTATATATTTTTTCCAAGCATCCATAGTTTGTTGGAAAGCACCCTTTTTATGCTTTTATCCATAGCAATAAGGAAGTGAAATATTTGCTAAAATTATTTGGTAGACATGTATGGAAAATGTTGTAGCATAGAAAAGGTGATGATTTGTTTAAAAAAATGCCTTGAAGAAATGTGGTCTCATGGTGATGGAATGGCATTCCATCACCATGAGACCACATTTCTTCGAGGCATTTTTTGAAAAAGACTCACTACCTTGTTTATGTTATTTCTTACTATTATGCTTTGATAGATTTTTCCAAGCATCCATAGTTTCTTGGAAAGCACCTATTTTAGGCTTTTAGCCATAGCAGCAAGGAAGTGAGTAGTTTGATAAAATGCTTTGGTAGATGTGTATGGAAAATTTGGTAGCATAGAAAAGGTAGCGAGTTGTTTGAAAAAAATTCCTCAAAGAAATGTGGTTTCATGGTGATGGAATTGCATTCCATCACCATGAGACCACATTCCTTTGAGACATTTTTTCAAACTACTCACTGCCTTTTCTAAGCTATTGCTTAGTATTATGCTTTCATTGATTTTATCCAAGCATCCATAGTTTTTTGGAAAGCACCTTTTGTAGGGTTTTAGCCATAGCAGAAAGGAAGTGAGTAGTTTGATAGAATGCTTTGGTAGAAATGTATGGAAAATGTGGTAGAATAGAAAAGGCAGTGAGCTATTTGAAAAAATTCCTCGAAGAAATGTGGTCTCATGGTGATGGAATGGCATTCCATCACCATGAGACTAGATTTCTTTGAGGAATTTTTTCAAACTACTCAATGCCTTGTCTATGCTATTGCTTACTATTATGATTTGATAGATTCTTTCCAATCATCCATAGTTTGTTGGAAAGCACCTTTTTTAGATTTTTAGCCATAGCAGCAAGGAAGTGAAATATTTCCTAAAATGCTTTGGTAGAGATTTGTGGATGTGGTAGCATAGAAACAATGGTGAGTTGTTTGAAAAAATGCCTCAAATAAATGTGGTATCATGGTGATGGAATAGAAATTCCATCACCATGAGATCACATTTCTTCAAGGCTTTTTTTAAAACTACTCACTGCCTTGTCTATGCTATTGCTTACTATTATGCTATGATATATTTTTTCCAAGCAACCATAGTTTCTTGGAAAGCATCTATTTTAGGATTTTAGCCATAGCATCAAGGAAGTGAGTAGTTTGATAAAATGATTCGGTAGTCATGTATGGAAAATGTGGTAGCATAGAAAAGGCAGTGAGTTGTTTGAAAAAATTCTCTTTGAGTCATTTTTTAAAACTACTCACTGCCTTGTCTAAGCTATTGCTTAGTATTATGCTTTCATTGATTTTTTCCAAGCATCCATAGTTTGTTGGAAAGCACCTATTTAAGGCCTTTAGCCATAGTAGCAAGGAAGTCATTAGTTTGATAAAATGCTTTGGTAGACATGTATAGAAAATGTGGTATCATAGAAAAGACAGTGAGCTATTTGAAGAAATGCCTCGAAGAAATGTGGTCTCATGGTGATGGAATGACATTCCATCACCATGAGACCGCATTTCTTTGAGGCATTTTTTCAAACTACTCACTGCCTTTTCTATTCTATTGCTTACTATTATTCTCTAATAGATTTTTCCAAGCGTTCATATTTTGTTGGAAAGCACCTTTTTTAGGCTTTTAGCCATAGTCGCAAGAAAGTGAACTGTTTGATAAAATTATTTGGTAGACATGTAGGGAAAATATGGTAGCATAGAAAAGGCGGTGAGCTGTTTGAAAGAATACCTCAAAGAAATATGGTCTCAAGGTGATGGAATGGAATTCCATCGCCATGAGACCACATTTCTTTGAGGCATTTTTTTAAACTACTCGTTGCCTTGTCTATGCTATTGCTTACTATTATGCTTTGATAGATTTTTTCCAAGCATCCATAGTTTTTTGGAAAGCACCTTTTTTAGGCTTTTAGCCATAGCACCAAGGAAGTGAACTGTTTGGTAAAATTCTTTGGTAGGCATCTATGGAAAATGTAGTAGCATAGGAAAGGTAGTGAGTTGTTTGAAAAAATGCCTCAATGAAATGTGATCTCATGGTGATGGAATGGAATTCCATCACCATGAGACCGCATTTATTCAAGCAATTTTTTCAAACTACTCACTACCTTGTCTATGATATTGCTTAATATTATGCTTTGATATTTTTTTTTCCAAGAATCCATAGTTTGTTGGAAAGCGCCTTCTTTAGGATTTTATCCATAACAACAAGTGAACTCTTTGATAAAATTCTTTGGTAGACATGTATAGAAAGTGTGGTAGCATAGAAAAGGTAGTGATCTGTTTGAAAAAATGCCTCCAAGAAATTGGGTCTCATGGTGATGTCCCTTTAAGGCATTTTTTCAAACAAATCAGTGCCTTTTCTATGCTATTGCGTACTATTATTATTTCATATATTTCTTACAAGCATCCATAGCATAGACAAGGTAGTGAACTATTTGAAAAAATGTCTCAATAAAAAGTGGTCTCATGGAATGTCATGATTTGAGTTTGAAAGATGTGCAATGCAATATAATCAATGATATGAATATAAACTACACAAATATATTAAGTAAAATTCATTAGTTAAACTCTTTATTCTATTACTTGCATGAAGGTTTTTCCAAATCCATGGGCACTAGGAGGTGTTCCCACGAAACCTCCAATATTTGCCTATTCAACATCCAAAATTACATATTAGAATACCATTCATATAACAATGTTATTCACATGTAATAAATTTATAGTTTTTTACTAGTTACATACCTCAGTGGTAGATGTAATGGAGTAATAAACAGGTGGAGGGACGGTGTATCCAGTATCAACACTGTGACCCTAAAATTTTATTACAATCATTTAACTAAATTAGTTAATCTTGCATTTCAAAAATGAAATGTAATAAATTTAATTTAATGAACATGCTAACATTTGCCTAAGTATCGATGTTGAAAGCCTCATTCAAAATGTCAGTTTCTATCACCATCCCAATGGCTACAAACGTATCCTACGTACCATCTGCTTGAGTGTTTGTGGGGTCATATGTACAAACTAGCCCTCAAACCTCACAAGAATGGGGTGGAAGCCTACCCCTTGAAGAATCCCCTGGATGGAATTGTACTACAGGAGTGGCATGATACATAATAATCTAGGTCAAAGAGTTGGTAGACTACAAATTTTTCACCTCAACACTTTCCTTCGTGACAGAAGGGATAATGATATGCTCAAGACTCATCCTAGCGAGAGCTCATCTCCCTTGTCGCTAAGGATCGTATTGTGCACTAGGTCTATCCTATGTCGACCCTCCACCTCTCCCCTAAAAGTCCCTCATATCAAAATAGTTGGGGATTTAGTTGAGGATGAACTCACAATAGAGTTTCCTCAAGAAATATTGGTGGACTTCATAATTGTTGCATGGTGGATATTCAAAAACCATGTACCACCTATTCCAAAAATTATTCCTAATCCCTTGGTGGTGGCACCAATCGATAGGAAACCTCTTGGAATTAAGGTCAAGATTTTGATTTGTGCTTGGGTTAGTGAATAGTGAGCACAAATCATATTTTGTAATTTTTTCATCTTTTACTTCTTTATATGATAATTTATCTACATAAAAATTCCTCCATGCCTACCTCCTATCTGCCCAACCACATAATTGTTTGTTGATTGCATCTACATGTTTTAACATGTCTTGAAGTGAACTTGCAAGTGTTGTTCTTTGCATAATTGAATTAAGAGGATCATTCAACCTCATGATTAACTCCTCAATCTATTTTTTATTGTTTTCAATTACCCCCATTAAATTTTACTAAATGCCAAGAGGATGTTGAGGAATTGGTGGAGGAGTTTTTTGTTGTTGAGGATTTTTTTCATGTGGGATGATCCCACAAAATTGCTTTACAATTCTGTTGAGGAAGGAAAAATGCAAAAACACCCCCATGAAGAAAATTTTGGGCTTTGGGGTGTTCACACGAAGGAGGGGTTTGCTAACCCAAAAGGGGTTCGCACAAACCCCCCTTCGAGCGAACCCTATTTAATGATGGGGTCCTATTTTTTTACGTTTTTCAAAATGGAAACAAAGATAAATTTTGAAAAAGGGGGGTTCGCTCAAACCCTCCTTCGAGCGAACCCCTCTTCATTCAAAAGGTCAAGGGGGGTTCACTCAAATGGGGGTTCGAGTGAACCCCCATTTTTTTCCCTTCTCCCCTTCTTGCACCGAATTTTTACAAGAAATTTCCTTTCGAAGCTCGAGTTGAGGATGAAAATGGAGGAAACTTTACAAACCCAACTAGATGATGGTAGTTCTCGCAACGAGCTATCCATCAAATATAATTTTAATATATTTTGGTTTTATTATGTTTTTTTAGTTTAATTAAACATAGGTTTTACACTGAAAAATCAAGCTCTTTGTTCTACACATGTGGAAAAACTGTAGATTATCAAAACAAAATTTGAAAAATATGTTCAAGGTAGGTATTGATGTCTTTGATCTAGTAAAAAAATTGAATTTTGATACATACAAAAAAATTTATGTTGTTTACGATCCGCCTATGTCTGAATTGTAATTGGTTTGACTTCAAAACTTGATTAAGAAAAAAATATTCAATAAAACACTATGAAACCAAATGTACTTGTTATATATCATAGTTACAAAGCTAAATTCAAAAAAATTACAATTTTATCCTTCATAGAAAAAGGGTTATATGTTGTTTATGGTGACCATCACTCCTTAAAAATGGTGTTTACTGATAAAAACTAGTTTCTGAAGGAGATGAAAGAATAAATGCAATCTGATTCAAAAAAATCAAAAATATATTTAGAATCTACAAACAAAATATCAAAAATTACTAGTTTGCATCATCTTCAAATTCCTCATGGTTTAGCAGATATAGGTACCCAAAAGTGAAGATTTAGTTAAAAAAAATGAGTTCAATGTCCAGTTTGGCCAAAAATTATAAACCTGTATTGTGGGATCACCATGTGCTTATTGTTGTGGTTGTTTGGGATTTTGATGAGTGTTTCAGATTCATTAACATAGATCCTACAAATTAAACAAATGAATATAAAAAACAACCTAAAATTACCTATTTAACAACAAATTTACACAAAAAAAACAATAATTACTTGTTAGACCTCCTCGTCAATGTGGCGGCATCTTGGTGACAAAATTGCAACAAATCGATGAATAAATTGTAAGTTTATCTCCTTCTAAAATGTGAGCACACAAATGCAGGGTTTCTCAACCGTGGACAACAAAAAACATAATGAAAATGAAATGATGTTGTTTGATTTTTTGTTTTGTTTTAATAAGCTATAACGTGCTCGCGTTATAATGCAAGCATGTTATAGGCTCGATGTGATCAAGCCTTTGGATTAGTCACACCAATCCATAATGTGAGTGTTTTATAACACACTTGCATTATAGCATATCAAATTATTTTTGAAATTTTGGCCACAAATTGGCCCCCCATCTTTTTTCACCCGCCCTAAATAATTTGGCATTATTTAATTAAAAGGGAGAAAAGAAGTACAAAGATGATGAACTAATCAAATAAAGTGAATTTAACTAAATAATTTGATATTATTTAATTAAATGGAAGAATTAGGGGAATTATGAAGGAAATGGTGTTAGTAAGCGAAATCTAGGTGTGTGGTATACCTAAGACATTTTTAGGTGTCTACAACAATAAATACTAAATTAGAGGAATTTGAATCTAGCATCTCCCCCCTTATTGATCTCATATATTTGATTAGGATTATATTCTAGTGGTTAATTCTATTACATCATTATATGAAGAGGAAATCTTCTCATCTACTTCCTCTATAATGTGAGAGGTTAAACCTAAAATAAAAACTCAATTTATTTCTTTTATGTAAACGTTTCTTCTAGCTTTCTAACCACACTTTTAAATCATCATTCATTAAATTTTACTAATTCCTCCTTAGTTTTATCATCTTCCATATTTTTTTATGTTTTTTGTTCATACATTAGGTGAATGGAAAGTTTTCATAAATAATTATCACTCAATTATTTTTGTTTTATGATTCTTAGTCCATTCTTTAATGCACCATCTTAATGCCTCATCATTGAGGTTCTCCACAAAACTGTATATTTAGCTTTATTCATCATCAATGTCAACCCCACTCCAATGAAAGTCCAAGGTAAAGAGATGTTCACTAGCACCCTTGGTGTATTTACCAAAAATAGGGAGCTAAATTTTATGTGCATCCTGTAGACACCTAAAACTATCTTGATGATATAACATACATGATTTTTCTTACCGACACCATTTCTAGTCTATTTCACATAATTCATCCATTTAATTAAATAGACTATCAATTATTTGGTTAAATTCACTTTTTCTCCTATTAATTACATAAATCAATTTTATTTAATTAATTCACTTTTCTTCTTGCTAATTCCATTCTCATTCGATTGAATAATGCAAATTGTTTAATTAAATTTCATAATCATTCTTTTATTAAATAATTCATGATTATTTAATTAAAGTATCTAATTTCATCCACTTGCACAATTAAATGATTTTAATTAATTGTTTAATTAGCTAATTTATCTCCAATCCTCCAATTTCCTCAACTTGCACAATGAAGATTCACATGGAATATTCCCTTTTTCAATTCAAATATTTCTCTTCAAATGAAAATATCTCCCAACATAATTCCTAAAAATTAGGCAATTGGTTGAGTCACTCATGGATTTTAAACCATTGATTTGATCCTTGATCCATATCTCATGGATTATCAACCGTTTGATCCATCTTTGATTTGTATTCACTCCTCTCATTTGATTTCATCCATTGATAATGATCTCCAAATTTTATAAATAGCAGGCCATTTCACATAATAATAGATTCACAAGCATTGAGTAAACTTACTCTCTTGAATTGATTGCCCAATTTGATCAATTTGAGAGTAGTTTGTGAGTTGTTTCATCTGATTTCTTCATTAATTACTTTACAACATCATGGATTTTCTTTGAATTGAGCACTCAACATCTAATCTGAACATAACCCCACAATGGGATTGAGATTTGCATTTTTTAGTTAGATTCAATTTGAATTGCTTTTCTCTTTCATGTTATTTGAATTATAATTGATCTTTTGTGAAAAATTTCATTGTAATTGTGTAATTAGATGATCACTTACATAGATTTATAGTTTAATTCAAGATGTTATTTGATCACTTGATTTTATACATTCACACATCCATATTTGGATTATCCTTTCTCCTAATCTATTCTCTACTCTTGGATCTCTTTCTATCATGGATTCTTTGCCTAGTTTCACTCCTTTTCTACTTGACCAGATTTCTTTCTCTACCACTATCTCTTGGAAATCAAACATTGAAGAACTCACTTCCTAATATCTGTCACAAATCCCATACATAATTGCTTCTTGATATTTTTTTTCTAACCCAATTAAGGATTCACTACTTAATAGAATCTTTAGAAATTCTTCTTGATTTTGAAAACATGGGAGGTGACTCTTATTCCATGAGGTTAATCTCCTCATAGTGTCTCTTTATCTTAGTGAATGTATTGGTTGATAATGCATCATCTATTAATTGATTTATATTTAGTTTTCTTTGAGCTTTTTTCTTGCTCAACCTAGGAATTTCTCTCTGTATCATCTCCAAAGTTTCCTTATAAAACTCTAATTTTTTGGTGACTTATTTACTCTATTTCTAAATATTCTCTCCTCTTCTTCACCAATTAATAACTTATTTATTTCATCCATTATTTATTTTCTCTTCTTCCCCATAGCAACCACATTTATAGTATCCCTACAAATAGGGTTAAACTTCTCTAAGCTCATTGTTGTCTTATATTATTTCAATTTCCTTATCATTTTAGTTAGATTTTTCTCTATAGATCTAATTTAGGTTATTAAAAACTCTATTTCAAGTGCATCCCTCTTGATACACTCTCTTGATTTGTCTCACACTTTTCTAACCTTTTGCATTATCTTTCATCTTAGTCCTATGATTGTTTCAATGTTCTTTCTTCTTCCTTCTTCTTACATACAAACATACATACATACAAACTTAAAAACATACATACATACATGTACATACATACAAACATAAAAACATACAAACATACATATATACATATATACAAATATACACACATACATACAAACATATATACAAACATACATACATACAAACATATATACAAACAAAGAAAAATACAATAACGAAGTTAAAAGAAGGAATAACATGAGCGCATTATATCACGCTCATGTTTTTGTCCAAGCTTCGGGAATTTCCAAGCCTTTGTCTTGGATTTGACTTTGATTTCCAACCCAAAGGCTTGGACTGAATTTTCAATACCTAAGACGTGTTTTTCTAGATTCTAAAAAAATTAACATAATCTCGAGCGTGCTCCCCATCAAGTTTGCATATCTTTCAAGATCAAGTAAAGAAACCACCTGGGTAATGTTAAGCTCTCTCTTAACTATCTAACCATGTAATTTTTTTCACATTTTGAGTATGTTAAGGCTTTCATCTTTAATTTATTTTGTTGGTGTATTCGTTTTTTGTTTGTCAAAAACCAATGTTTGATATTTTTTACTTTATTTTTAACTATTCATTGAGATTTCAAATAAATTACATATTTAGAAACTAGAATCCATTCTACACATATTCAAAAAAAATAGTTTTTGATTAATTTTCAAAACAATTAGGGAGCAACACACTCAATTTTTTATTTTTTAGGATGTGCCACTTTGAAAATTAGTAAAAATTCATATATTCATTAAAAAATTATCAAAAAAATTGAGGATAAACTATAGAATGTTAGCTAATTTCTCACTGAAGTGATTTTTAAAATACTAAAAAAAATTAACATTTTAGGGGGGCCACACTAGATGCTATGTGTAGTGTAGAAAAAAATATCCCTTTTCCTCACTTAATTTGGAAATAATTGATAAAATGAGCTAAGTGATGCCTTAATTTGGTGTTGTAATATGTTTTACATATTCACATTAATTTTTGGGCCCTTTTCATTAAAATTTGGCTTCTTTATGCCTTAATTTGTCCTATTTTGCATCCAAAAGTCTTATTAAATGCATGTTTTTGAGGATAATCCCAACACTTATCAAATAACCAATCATGATTCAATGTTTTGGGTCATGTGTTCTAGATCTAGTGATTTGGGACTCATTTTCCACCTTGGGTGTATGAGTCCCACCTAGATCTTCGGACCTGATTTCAAATTTCACATTAAACAAGACACTTCTTAGATTTTGTGTCATGTGTTAAAGACACTAGGACTCATACACCCAAGGTGGCATGTGAGCCCTGCTTAAAATAGGACTAATTTCAAAATCAAATTCTTAGTGAGATTTAACTATCATAGATCTAATGTCGGCTTGTAGTGTTGTAATTTTCATAATTTTGGCATAAACAAGTATAAATACAAGGTTATTTCATTTAATTTATCCTAAAAAGAGCTATCAATTTTGAGTCAAGCATCCTAAGGTTTCATAAGAGCATTATAGAGTATTCAAGAGAAAATCATCAAGCATTTGGAGTAGCATTCAAGATTCAAGCATTGTGTCAAAGATTTAGTTCATCATGTCAAATATTTAGTACATCACATCAAAGATTTAGTGCATCATGCATGTGGTTTCGAGCTAATGTTGTGATGTATTGTTCAAGATCAATTCAAGTATTCAAATGAATTACCTTCCATCAAGAATCATGATCAAGATCTACATCCATTGAGGCCACTTCATGCTTGTTTTTAGACCTACACTCGAAGGATTCAACAAGGTTTGGTGAGTTGTTACATTCATTTGTTCATTCATCATTCCTTCATGTTATATAAATTCATTTTGGGGTTTAATTACCAAAACAGGGTCTGACTGAGGAAGAACCCCATCCATTAACAAAAACAACACCTCTCTCTCTCTTTTGTAATGTGTGTTTTGCATATTTATGTGAATGAGACTAAATCACCACCTTGGGCATATGAGTCCCTACACAACCATTTTACTAGTTTTTAGAGGATCTTGATCTATCACCTAAAGATTACAGTTTCTTCCCAAAAACCCTAAACTGGGACTAAATAACCCAATCTGGCATATGAGTCCTAGTGCACATCAAAAGAAGGAAATTTTAGTATTTTTCAGGCCTTGCTTAGTCATCTCTGATTCTCCAGGTACTTTTTGGTATCTTTTTATTTAGTGATTTGATTTCATATTCTAAGTTTCTAGGGTTAGTGTATTCATGTTTGCATTTCTCCTTAGAAACTTCATTCAATTGTGAAAGCCTCCTTTTAATCACACCTAAGGAAACCCCCTTGTCTTATTACTTTACTCAATTGAATCATTGAGTGGAAGTCTCTATGGTTTCCTTTAATTAACTAAGAGTGAGATAGGTACCCCTAGTTCCATCTCCCAAAAGGTGGAACCCTACTTCCTATGGTTCATTTTGGTGAACCCAACCTTCGAACCCTTTATTTTTGATTTGGAGTGCATTAAAGTCCTAGATTTATCTTACATTAACTTTGCATTAGATCTTTCATTAATTAATTTTCATTTAGGGCTTATAAATCTTGCATTAGTAAAAAGTGCATATTAGTTAAATTTTTACATCTTGCATCATTTAATTTCACCAAAAAACTATAATTGCACATAGTCAAGTCAACATACGAACTAGAAACCTTAATATCAACTCAAAATTTGTTGAATTTGGTGTAAAAACCCTTATCTAGGACTCATTCACCCATCTAGGAAATTTATTCCTTTTACAGGTGGTTTTTCTATATTTCTGGGAATTGTATGTTGACTATTTTTTAGCATTTGAACCTTCCAAAAACCCTAATTGGGACTCATTCACCCATCTAGGAGATTTAGTCTAGTATCAAGTCTGAATCTTCATTTTACAACATTAAAAACTTTTTTTATGTGCTTATGTTTTCTATTATTAGATCTCTATTTTAGTTTGTTGATTTTCTGTTTCATTAGACCTAGCTTAATTTGGTTCATTTTTAGATTGTTGCATAGTGTAATCAGAAAATTACCTTGTTTAGAATCTAAAAATTGTATTTACATACTTCATTCTATGTCATTGCATTGCATTCTGGGTTTGCACACTAAGTTTGTATAGATTACCTTTCACAAATGTTAGTATCTTTCTTTTCTATGTTTGCAAAGAAAAAATTCATCAATAAGCATGTTAGTCATTCATTTAATACATTTCCTAGTTATGAGAGCCTCTTAGAGCAAGAGAGTGAAAATGGTGACACCTTCCTTAATTCGACACCCCCTCCTATGTCTCCTATTTGTGGGAATGATGTGATAGAAGAAGATACAATCATAGACAATCATGAAGATCATGTTTGTTCTTCTCCTGATACCTCTCCTATTAGTGACAAAGGTATCTTGGTGAAAGAAGATGTAATCATTGAGAATCATGAAAGTCTTTCTTTTCCTTCTCCTCCTCTCATTTGGGGAGATATTATGACACAAGAAGATAATATAATTTCCATTATTTAGTCTAAACTCATCTCCGAACACCTCCCCTACTTGTGAGAATGCTTTAGTGAAAGAGGATACAATCGTGAGCAGTCATGAAAAACACATTTGCAAGGACATGTTGGTGTTAAGTGATCCAATGATTAAAAATTATAGCATTATTTCTCTCCTTCCTAATGTCCCTAACATTTGGAAAGGTCTATTTGAACAAAAGGATTTAATCATTGATAATCCTAAAACTCATAGTTGTTCTTCTCTTAATGCCTCCCCTATTTGTGATGAAGCTACTTTACAAAGTCTAACCATGGAAAGTGATGAACCTTTTGTTTACTAGATTAGATATTATGACACAAGAGAATGATACCTTAGAAAACAAGTATGACATCATGGAAAATCATAGCAATCAAATTTGGCCCTCTCCTAATATCTCTCCTATTTGTGATGAAGATATTTTTGTGTTAGAAGAACCAATTGATGAGAGTTGTGAGAATCCAACTTGCCTCTCTTCCCCTAGGGAAAAAATTATTGAACAAGATAATTCCATCATTGATAACCAAGAAAATATAACCTTTGATAACTCCCTTACTTGTTTTGAAGTCATTTTAGAAGAACCAACCTTTGAATAGCATGAACAACTAGTTTTTAGTTCTCCTAAAAAATCTCCTACTAGGGAGGATATCATGATGCAAGAAAATGAAAAAATTGACAATAGTTATGATAATTACTTATATGAAGGTGATGAAGTAACATTAGACTCTCCTTCACTAAAATATCATAAAAAATAAGGATAAATATTTAGAGGTTATGCACATTAGACATCTCTTGAAGTATTATCTTGAGCCTAAACAAACCACAAACTCAAAACAAACCCGTCCTCATCCTCAAACCATTGAAGAATAATGTGTCATAAAAATTGAGTTATAATACAATTTCTCATACATATAACACTCGAAAAAAAAATTAACCAAGACAAACACCTTCAACATCCCTCCCATTTCCTAACCCTATCTTGCCTAGTGCTCCTCATTTTCCTTCACAAAGTGGAAAGGAGTATGATCTTGTTGAAAAACTTGAGAACACTCTTTCTAAGATATCATTATGGGACCTTATTCAAACTTTCGCTCATTATCATAACATGATTCAAAGTGCTTTAGAAAAAGTGCCCACCCCTCCTAATGTGAAGTTAAATGAAGTAGCAGCCCAAATTCTAGATATAACTTTGATCAACTTAGACATTACTTTCCATCAAGATGACTTGCCTCCCTTGGAAGTGAGAAATAAAAATGAATCCTTCATGATAATAGCTCATTATAATATAATGGGGATAAATCAAACCCTTGTTGACAATGGCACAACTCTCAATGTGTGTAGTGTAACCCTTTTGAATAAACTTGGCATAGATAAATCAAGAATTCAATCCGCTTCTTTATCTATTAGTGATTTTGATAACGTGGGAAAACAACCACTTGGTATGATTACACTATCTATTAAAGTTCACAAAGTTACATTACAAACCCCGATCCATGTTATGCCTCATGATCTTTCATACAACCTTTTTTTAGGAATATTCACGATATGCATGTGATGCCTTCAACTCTTCATCATAAAATGAAGTATATCTACAATAAAAAATTTCATACGATCAAATCTGATCTTGAGCCTTACAATGTCTTACAACTTGAAAAGACAAGGAAAATTCTTTGAAAACATTAACACCAACTACACAAATAGAACCCGTGCAAGAAGAACAAAAGGATAGGTGTCCTAAACCCTTCAAAATATTATTGCTAGATGATTTGGGATTGTTGGATTTTACACCTACATTCATGGGAGAATACAAGGTCATAACAAAAGATTCTAAAAAGGGAAAAGAAAAAGTGGTAATTTCAACACAAAATTTAGAAGACCCTTCAAAAGCATCCACTTCAACTACTTTAAAAGAAGAAACAAATTATATAACAAACTTTGATGAAGTTGATTATGAGAAACCACCAAAACCAAATGAAATGAAAAATATTTATGGAAAAGGTTATGAACTTATGAAACAACTTGGGTATAGTGGAAAAGGATGTGGTGATAGAGAATAAGGTATTTGTGTCCGTATAGAGCCTAATACACAAGAAACAACTAATGGTCTTGGTTATTGTCCTTCAAAAGAAATGTTCAAGAAACAAAGAAATCTTTGATTAATATCAATGTCATCACACAAAGCACTAACAATTGGAGTTCGTTAGATTTTACACCTTCCTTTAAAGAAGAGTACAAAACCTCACCATCTAAAGAGTCTTGAGTAATTATGAAACCTTGTACTAAGCAAGAGATATCTTTGTCACAAAATAAAGGAAAATATTCTACTTTTTATCAAGAGATTATCTTGTCAAGAGTCCTCCAAGATCATTTGATATCACTCCCTCCAAGTACACAAAATAAATTCTACTACAAGAGTTCATTTTGTGCATATCATAGAGTTCATGGTCATTCTACTAATGAATGTAAGGCTTTGAGTAATGAAATTCAACATCTTAAGGATTGTGGTGCTCTTCCTTATGTTGAAGCACCTAGTTCCTCTAATTGATACTAGTTTCCAAGTTTTCATAAATCACCTCGACTCACCCTTGTCTTGCACTAAGTGGTGACAAGGGGGTTAGGAATTCTTGTCCTTGTATGGCATTCATTGTTGTCTCTTTTGGCTAGTTGATCGCCTTCCCTTTATATATATAAGAGCAAGCTTGGGATGTGTACAACGTGCCTTAAGTTGGCTCACATGTGATGTATTGAGTTATCTTTAGTATTTCATTTTTGGGGAAATCCCTTATCCATGATGTAGTTTCATTTGGGAACATATGACTTGGCATAGGTATTTTCGAATAAGCTATCATGTCTTCTTCATTGGCTACTTTAAAGCAGATTGCTCATGAAATGGTGTTAGCAAACACTTTAAAGTGGGGGAATACATTGACACTCATGTTTCACCATGCAATTTTATTTCTTTTTGTGATACATCCTTTTCTTGGTGGTGTCATTGAGTTTGATTTCCTCTGAGAGAGTGATATTCCTTTGATTTGTCCTATCTTGGAGACATTAGGCATGATGTTCCCTAAGAAGAGACCTTACATGAACTAAGAAAATATCCCTTTGAAAAATCCTGTACATGCATAAATGTTCATAAGTGCTTAACACATCTTGTTAGGCCTTGTGAAGCTTGAAGTTTCATTTTGTGGCACCTTATCCAAGTTATCAAGAGGTATAGCTTTGGTATGGTTAATGTATGGGAGTTGACCTAGGCATGAATTTCTCATAGCCACTTTCTTGTGTGTGTGAGTCCATACCTACCACGTGTTTATGTGTCTCACCTCTCTAGGGGCTCTCCTAGTGGATGGCCTGAGGTTTCACTAGCCCTTGTGAGCATGCATTTTTTTTCATAGTGGACATCATGTTCCACTTGTAAATGCTTTTGGACAAACAACCTAAATATGATCCACATCTCATTGGACAAATGGTCGATGCTTGATCCACCCTCTTTTTTTCTTTTTCTTTCTTCTTTATGTCTTTGAAATTTTATGTTTGTCTATCTTGATGCTACATATCATACACCTTGTGTGTGTCCCTTTGTGCTTATGTCAATTTGGCGTAGGATCTTGGATCCTGGGAGCTTGGCTACCTCCCCGATCTTTGTCATCCTAAACCATCCACATTGGTACACTTGGAACCCTCTTGAATGTCTACTTTAGTGTGAGTTTGAATAAATTTCCTCCTCTCACTAAAGTGGGGGGCTAAATGTAGTGTAGAAAAAGTATCCCTTAAATTCCTCACTTAATTTGGGAATAATTGATAAAATGAGCTAAGTGATGCCTTAATTTGGTGTTGTAATGTGATTTACATATTCACATTAAGTTTTGGGACCTTTTCATTAAAATTTGGCTTCTTTATGCCTTAATTGGTCCTATTTTGCATGCACAAGCCTTATTAAATGCATTTTTCTAAGGATAATCCTGACACTTATCAAATAGCCAATCATGATTCAATGTTTTCGGTTATGTGTTCTAGATCTAGTGATCTGGGATTCATACACCACTTTCGGCGTATGATTCCCACCTAGGTCTTGGGATCTAATTTCAAATTTCACATTAAACAAAACTTCTTGGAGTTTGTTTTTGTGTTTAAGACACTACGACTCATATGCCTAAGGTGGCATATGAGCCTCACTTAAACCAAGACCTATTTTAAATAAAATTCTTGATGGGATTCTATTATCCTAGATCTTATGTTGACTTGTACTGTTGTAATTTTGGGAATTTTGGCTTCAACAAGTATAAATATAAGGTTATTTCACATAATTTCTCCTAAAAAGAGCTAGAAATTTTGACTCAAGCATCCTAAGGTTTCACAAGAGAATTATAAAGTATTCAAGAGTATTCAAGAAGGAATTCAAGAGAAAATCACCAATAATTTGGAGTAGCATTCAAGATTCAAGCATCATGTCAAATATTTAGTGCAACATGCATGTGGTTTTGAGCTAATGTTGTGATGTATTATTCAAGATCAATTCAAGTATTCAAAGGAATTACCTTTCATAAAGAATCATGATCAAGATCTACATCCATTGAGGCCACTTCATTCTTGTTTGCAAACCTACACTCCAAGGATTCAACAAGGTTTGGTGAGTTGTTACATTCATTTGTTCATTCATCATTCCTTCATGTTATTTCAATTATTTTCAAGGTTTAATAACTCAAATGGGGTCTGACTGAGGTAGACCCCCATCCACTAAAAAAACCAACATTTTTCTCTCTCTCTTCTAATGTGTGTTTAGTAGATTTATGTGAACAAGACTAAATCGTCACCTTGGGCATATGAGTCCCTATACAACCATTTTACCAGTTTTCAGAGGATCCTAATCTGTCACCTAAAGATTACAATTTTTTCCCAGAAACCCTAAATTGGGACTAGATCACCCAATTTGGTGTATGAGTCCCAATGCACATCAAAAGCAAGAAATTTCAATATTTTTAGGCCTTTCTTAGTCATCTCTAATTCTTTAGGTATTTTTCTATATCTGTCTATTTAGTGATCTAATTTCATATTCTAAGTTTCTAGGGTTAGTGTATTCATGTTTACATTTCTCCTTAGAAACTTCATTCTATGGTGAACCCATCCTTTTAATCACACCTAAGGAAACCCCATTGTCTTAGTACTTCCCTCAATTGAATCATTTAGTGGAAGTCTCTAGGGTTTTCTTTAATGAACTAAGAGTGAAATAGGTACCCCTAGTTCCATATCCCAAAAGGTGGAACCCTATTTCATATGGTTCACTATGTTATATTTAAAAAAACAGGACCAATTTGTGTGGCCCTTCTTTTTAAACCCCTTAATCTCTACCATTTTAATAAAAAATAATAGTTTAGAAAGTAGACTCAAAGCACTACGAATCTTGTTTTTGTTGCATTATTAAATTTTGAGTGTAACTATCTTTAATTTCTCATCCAAGGTCAATCTTTCATTATTTTAGAAAGAAAAAAAGTGGCCACTTAAGACCCGTTTTTGGCCCCCCATCTTTGTGCGCTTACCTTTTATAGAATTGGTGTTCTTTGTGCCCAAGTTTCTTACAATAAGTACATGTGGGCTTCTCCTTAGATTTTTTTCCTTTTTATGAGGGAGATGAATGAGACAAAAGAAAATTATTTTGTGCCCTTAGCTTGACCCTTATTTTATTTTTTTTCCCTAAAGTTTGGAGCCTTTTGTTATGTTGCAATAAGAACTTGTGGCTTTGAAGACTTCAAAGTACCCATTTGAACTAGTTTATCTTGTTATGAAAAGTAGAAACAAACAATGAATATTGAGGACATGTCTTGGATAAGACACTTAAGACCAATTTTTATCCTATTTTTCAATTCCATATTGTTTGAATTGAAGTCTATTTAAATTCAATTTCATGAAGAAATATTATATTGTGTTGAAATCTCATGGATTAAGATTTATTAGTCCATTTTCCAATTGATTCTCTCTCATTACATTTTTATTTTCAAACAAATTCTCTAATTTTTTCCATGCATCATTAGGTGTTGTAGCCGATTCAAGGTGGAAGACTATATTTAGATAAATGGACAATACACAATGTACCATAGGCTTCATCACTTTAATTATACCATATATGCTTGTATATGTCTATTGTAGGTTCAAGTTCTACAACCATTGTGACCTTATATAATCCTAAATTTTTCATATTTAGATCCATTTTATGTTTCCATTCATAGAAGTTAAATGGAGTTAGGATTAGGCTCATTGTTATAGAATTGGAAAAAAGCACTTTTAGAACTGAAATTAGGTCCCTAGAAAGATATGCAAGAAGAAAATTACAAGTTGATTTAACATTGGATTCCTAATTTTTCTATTTATAACACAAATGCCTTTATAATTTTTGATTAAATTGGATATCCAAATCTTAATTTTATATACAATATTTGATTCTTTTGCAAAATTTTGATAGTTAAAAAAAAAACTAAATTTTTTGATAACTAAGGTAAAAGTTATGTCCCATCAAAATTAATACAAATAAAGACTTCAAAGACCAAAAATATATTTGAAATGATACAATTTTCTAAAAGTAATTTTACCATAGTTTCTATGATAGTAATATATTTTTGTTGACTATTCAAGTTCAAAACATTGACTCCTAATAAAAAAATCCCTCCCTTTACTAGTTGTTAGTATTAAAATGTTACAGTTAGCATAAATACAGTGGTATTATATTATAAAAAAAAATTGTTAAAGGGAATGTGTTAGTCGTGGGAGGCAACATGGATAAGTTGGAGGAAATCATGTTAATTGAGCTACTATAGAACCCTTTTTTATCTCAACCTCGTATTAGAGTATGTCAAGGTCAAGCAATAAATGAATAAAAAATAAGTGTCCTATTAATAAAGATTTCATTTTAGAGTTTGCATCCTCTTCATCCTAATGAAATATTACTAGCTTCTAATCCCTCATTAGCAATAGAGATTAGCTTGGTTGAGTGATTAAATCTAGTGTGCAACATAGGAGAAAGAAGACAATGGGAAGAATAAAGTAGAAAGATAGATGGGTTGACAAAGGGACGTATGATGGGATATGCTATGACTTGAAAACAATATTTATTTTATTTTATACAAAGGATGAACATATGTCAATGAAGGCTATTTATTTTTCTTTCACACTTTATCAGACCAGACGAAAGACTAAATGATATAGTAGGTAGAGCATATTGTTACATCTTAATTTCTTCATTGATCTTATACTTTGGAGGCCAATGTTTAGAATATTGGTATGATAACAAATTGTAGTGTAGTAAAATGTATCCTTTGACACTTTCACACTCGTTTGGGTCCTCCTTGTGGATTTTGGCTTAATGTTGCCTTGATTTAGTGTTGTAATGTGGATGACACATTCACATTAGGTCTTGGGACCTTGTGAACTAATGAAATTTAATGGTTCCTTGTAAAAGTGTTGTGAAGTGTTGTAACTCACTTTCACACTTTTCTAGGGTTTTATCAATAAACTAATAATAAACATAATTTTAATCAAAATTAACCTTAATCTTGCCTTATTTGGAGTGTTGTAAAATTTTGTAGCACACTTTCACACTTCTTTAGGTTTTTCATTAATAATTGGGCTTTCTTATGCTTTAATTTCCCCTATTTTGCATCAACAAGCCTCATTTATTGCATCTTTTCAAGGATAATCCCGACACCAATCATTAACCAATTATAATTCAGGTGTTTTTGGATTTTTTGGCTCATATTTAGGGATCTAGGACTCATTCACCACCTTGGTCGAATGGGTCCCACCTAGATCTTTTGGCCCTGAAACAAATTTTAAACCTTTCTAAGCACTTTTTAAAATATTCCCAAAAATTAGGCCTAGGTGGACTCATTTGCCACCTTGGGTGAATGAGTCCCCTGTGGCCCAAATTTAGATTTAATTCAAATTTTTGGTGGGATTTTATTCTCCTAGATGTGATGTCAGCTTGTAGTGTTGCAATTTCGGGAATTATTGCATAATTGGTATAAATACAAGGTTATTTCTCTCATTTTTAGACCTAGCAAGTTTACAAGTCATCTAGCGTTCACAAGAGCATTCAAAGGCATATTATCAAGTATTTTAGAGCATTCTTAAGGTTCCATTCATCATGTCAAAGATTGAATTCTTCATGTTTGTTATTGTGCTAACAATTGTGATTTAGATTTTATGATTCAACTAAGTTTTTGAAGCAAGATCAACTCCACTGAAGTAAGAGTCAAGAATTACATCCATTGCAGCCATTTCAATCATATTTGTGTAATGTAGTAAAATGCAAACCCTTGCATTTTCACATTTTTTTGGACCCGCCTTGCTTTATTTATCCTTCTTTATGGCTTAATTGGTCCTATTTTATGTCCACAAGCCCTATGAATGGTATATTTTTTTGGTTAATCTCGACATTCTCCAATGTATAGGTGATCTCTTAATGATTTCAATTAGTGTGTCCCTGATTTCTAGTCAGGACTAAAATGCCACTAAGGGCATCTTTGTCCCCTTGAGGTTTCAGGACACTGATTTTGAGGTATCTTAATTAGGCCCCTTTTTGGTGTATGTGCCCCAAGTTTCATCACTTGGGACTAAGATGCCATGTAGGGCATCTTATTCCTCCTTGAGTCATTTTCAGGATTTAAATTCAAATTTTGGTGAGATTTAACCTCCTTCATTTAATGAATTCATATGTCATCTTGGTGTGATATAATTTTAGGATATTAAACATAGATAAGTATAAATACAAGGTTCATTCATTCATTTTCATCCTAAGCTTTCATGAGATCATCCTAGCTACTTGAGTAGTCATTCCTAAGGAAAATTTATGAGATCAAGAGCATTCAAGAGCAATTCATCAAGCATTTGGAGCCATCATCAAGATTCAAGCACCATGTCAAAGGCTATTCTTGCATCATGTGTGTTGTTGTGCTAACATTTGTGATGTAGGGTTTTGATTCAAGTAAGCAAGCAATTCAAGATCTATCAAGCATTTCAAGATCCATATCTATTGCAACCATTTCACACAAGTTTGCATCCATTACAAGGGTTTGCTGAGTTGTAGCATTGCATGTTGTTCATTCACCATTTCCTTCACTATTTCTATTTCATTTTCAAGGTTTAATTACCAACAAGGGGTTTGACCAAGGAAAATCCCCATTCACTAAAAATCAACAAGTTTTTCCATCTTACATATTTGTGTTTGTGGATCTAGGTTGAAGACGTGAAGATCACTTGGAGTGCAAAGTTGTCAAAGTTGCAAAGTTGCATTGCAAAGTTGTCATCTTCACAAAAACTCACCTATAGGTCAAATCTGACTATTTCAAAACCTGAGATCTGAAAGGAAGCAAGCACAGATCTAGGAGCTCAAGACCACATTCAAAATTTTCAAAAATTTAGAGTGGGACTCATACGCAATCTTGGGTGTCTTAGTCCTCCCAAGCATATCTTTCAGAGATTCCTTCAGATCTGGTTCTGACATCTAAAGATTATGTGTTTGCCCCAAAAATAGTAATGGTACTAATATGCCATCTTTGGCATCTTAGTCATCTAAGGAATATTTTGACATCTCATTTGCATTTCTATAATCCTCACATCATTCCCAGGCTTCCTAGGTACACATACCCTAACTTGGTGTTGCTTATTTTTTGTATTTGTATCTTTTATTTAGCTCATTTTAGGTTGATTGTGTATCACATTATGTTTTCCAACATTGTCTTTTCCAAGAATTTTATTGGTAGTGAACCCCTTAAAGATGAAAATAGCCTCCTCCTAAGTCCTCCTAGTTGTGAATTGACTCACCTTGAGAGGTTGATAGTAAATCCAATTAGGTTTCTTAGGACATAATTGAATGAACTAGATAGAATAGGAAAGAAGGATATTCCTCCTCGCTTTCCCATTTTATTTACGTTTCATTTTGGTGAATCCAACATCTTTGAGCATTCTTCCTTTTCTAATTTGGAGTCCTTTAGAGTCCTAGATCTAGATTGCATTCTTTGCATTTTGCATCTAGGGTTTCTTGCATCTTGTATTAGTGAAATTGCATTTAGGGTTTCCTATTTTTTCATTAGTGAAAGTGCATATAGGTTGCATTTATACTTTCTTGCATCATTCCATTTCATTGAAAAACTAAAAATTGCATTGTTCATTCTCTTAATTTCCTTTAGAAACATTCTTATTGCATTGAAAATTGAAAAATTGCATTTCAATCTTGCATTCAATTGCTTGTTAGTCATTTCTTTTCTTGTCATCCATTTGCACGGTTTCTTGTTTCCAAACATCAAGTCCCTAGGTAGGCAACCTGAAAAAGTTGTTATCAAGCTATAATTTTCTATTTTTCTCATAAAAACCTCTGCCCAGACTAAAAGGCCCTTCCTGGCGTCTTAGTCCCTCTCAGGTTTTTTCTACTCATAATCCTCTCTTTGTTGTTTGTTGTCTATTTCAACCTCTGGAACTTCATAATCTCACTAGGAGGACTAAAATACCCTTACTGGTGTTTGAGTCCCTGTTGACCTTTGAATCTCTAGTTTTCAAGGGTTTGAAATTGCTTTTTTGTGTTTTTGTGGTTGGCTTTCAGTTTTATGTTTCAGTTTCTAGAATTTTTATTAGTCCAATTTTTTTCATTTCAAGTGTAATTGCAAGCATAGAATATTGTGTTTGTTTCACTTTCTATGGTTTATTCCTTGTATGAGATGTATTACATGGTGTCCTACTACTAATATTGTGGTTAGATGAAGTGTGAGACTCATGGCATCCCACGATAAGACACTTTTTTTGGATCTTGGGTTATCAAGCTCTCTTGCTTCTGGTATTGGCACTAGTTCACTAGGTATGGACCATACCTTTGACACCTCTTTTTCCATGCCTACCTTACCTACAAGTGTTATTCCAAGTGTTCAAACAATGGTTGATCATATTCCTCAAGAAATCATAATGAAAATGCATGAAGACCTAGCCCATTTACAAGATAGTGTGAGTACTTAAAACATTTCCAACACTGTTATATTTTCCATAGATAGTATTCACCACATGATGGAAAGTGATGAAGGATTGGAAGTTGTGTGTAACATAGATCACATCTTTGGAAAAAATCTTCCTCCCACCACTAATAGTGCTCAAACTTCAAACAATATGCAAGGAGGAAATCAAACTCCTCCCTCTTCAACCATAGCATCTATTCCCACCTATACAACTCCTCAAGTGACAACAACGATGCAACCAACTAGTAATATCCTGCCTACCTCACACATTTCCACTAGTGCTCCTTATACCTATGTGACATATAATCTCATACCTCCTCCCATAATAAATCCATTCATTTGTCCTTCCAACACATACACATCACCCCCATATTCATCTCCATCTCACACCACAAGCAATGATCCTATCATTAACCACCTTTTACAAAGCTTTTCATCCCTTCAACGTCAAGTCTCTAACATAAATAAACATCAAAATGGTTCACCTTCATACTATGTCATGAGTAACCCATTATCCTTAGAGATCTTGAGAACTTCGGTGCCACAAGGTATAGAGATCCCTAGATTTGAGAAATATGGAAGAAATGGAGATCCTACTAATCATGTTAATTCCTTCACTACTTTGTGTAGTGAGTTTATCCTTGAGGAAAAGCTTCTGGCTAAAAAAATTCCCCGATCCTTGAAAGACATGGCCATGGACTAGTTTTCTACATTACCAAATAACTCAATTTGTTCATTCAATGAACTTGTTGAGGCCTTTATTAACCATTTCCAAGTGCACATGGTTCCTAAAGTGACATTGGTTGATTTCATGAGATGCAAGAAAAATGAAGGTGAAAAATTCATTGACTTTATTTCACGTTACCAGTCACTTTATTCCCAAATCAGTGTGAATATTTCTTATTCCCACCTTCAAAATATGTTCATAGAAAAATTACAAAACAAGATAAGGGAGAAACTCACTATGATGAAATTCCCTTCCTTCATGCACCTATGCACTTCCCTTCGTGATTATCAGAATTTTGTAGGTTGTAGTGAACCAAAACCCACTCCTACTCATCCTGAAAATTCTGAAACTTCAAACCAAAACACTTATCAACCTTTAAGAAGACAAAACAAAGTTTCCTTCAACTAAATTCAACCTCTCCACCTACCAAACCTATTGATACCTAGGTAGCCGCTATAAAGAAGAGTAATCCTTATATATTTGGGGATCCACAAAGGCAATTCACTCCCTTACCTGACACCCTTCACAACATCATGACCCAGCTCTTAAACAAAAATTGCTTACCTTACCTCCCATCTGACCCCTTGACCCTAGCAACCCATTACCTCTGAACTTTAGACACAATGCCTATTGTGCTTATCACCAACAAAAAGGACATGACACAAAACATTGCAAGAATTTTAAACATCTTGTGCAAGACCTCATTGGTTCCAATCATATCCTAATTGGAGGTTTGAATGACAAAGGTAATAAGTTTGTAGCTCCTCCCAAGAAAAACCTACAAATATTTACCAATCCCATGCCCAACTAGAATATTTCATTTGTTAAGGCTAGTGAAACTAAGCCGAACATGATGAATGTTGACACGGATGATGAAAATCTGAGCAATCAAGAACAAATTCCTATGGATGATGATGAATAGATTCCTTTAGATACTAATTAACAAAGTCCTATTGATACAATGATAGGAGTGATTGATATTTAGGCTCATAAACTACAAACCCTTGACATTACTTTCTCTTCAGAAGAAACAAGTAAACATGCACTTGATGGTCCTCTTTACATAGCCAATAGAATCAATAACAAGCCCACTCCTGGGATTTTAATTGATCCCATTTGTGGAGAGAATGTGATCACATAAGAACTCTTATATGTGCATGAACTCGCTCAAGATAGATATGATAAACCAAAATCATGGATTAAAATGTATGATGGTTTTTCTCATGCTATAATGGGCTTGATCACACTCCCTTTACAAGTAGGATTGAAGAAATCAAATGTATCATTCTCTATTATATCTAATTCAAATCAATTTCATGTGAAGTTAGGCTACAAATGGCTTCGCTCCATGAATGCAGTCCCATCTATTGTCCATAAGTACTTAAATTTTCCAGTCAAAAATGAAATATTCACTATAAACCATAGTGGCTTTAGACCCCCATCCTCCCATGGGAATTTCTCTTTAAATTATTTTTGGCCTGAGCTCGCGGAACCTATAAGACAGCATGAAGATTTCCTTTTCCTATCCTACCAAAAGTTCAAAGAAAAGTGCATAACCAAACTATCCCTTGAGAACTTTCCTCCACCCATGATCGAACCTCCACCACCTAAACAAAACAATGTTGAGCCTAAAGCCTTCCCAACAAACCAATACCCATCCATGAATATACCCTAACCTATTTCCTACATGAGACCTAGAGAAAACTAAACAAGTCTTAACCCGCCTCCTAAAGAAATTTATAAATCCAAAGAGAAAGTGGTCAAACAACCTTCCATGGTTTCTTTTGTTCTTCCCTTAGAATACGAAAAGGAACCTATGGTTGATCAACCCGCTCCTACACAAACACAATTTGAAATTTGTAATAAAAGAAACCACAATGCTAGAGAGCATAGGCGTAGGCATCGTGCTATTGCTCGAAAGATGAATAACAAGAACAACATTGAAAATAAAAATCTAAACTTGGCAGAATCAATAAACAATGAGCCTCCTCTCTTACCAGAGACTATAAATTCAACACAAAAAGGACCAAAACCTTCTATGGATATTATTATTCATCCTCCTGATGTGGTTAACTTGGATGATGATGAGGAAATAGCTAAAATCAATAAGGAAGTGCATAATGAGTTGAATTTGTTATTTTCCTCATCCATGAGCTTAAATAATAACAACCATGATGATCCTCCTAAACTAAGTGATTCACCATGTGTTGAACTTGGTGATTCTCCTAGTACAACACTTGATGTGATCCCTCTCGCTAGTAATTTTCATTCTGCATCTACTGAACAAGATTAGGATGCAGATGACTTGTTGGATGGTTGACCTGCATGTGCCCTACTATTATTTTTTCTTTTCTTTTTCCTTTTGCTTTAATTTCCTTTTCGCTTTCACTTATATGTGCGTATTGTGATCCCATGTGATTTTTTGTTTGATGTTTCTCTCTCTTTGTGTATTCCTTTATGTGTACCTTCATTCTTCTCTATGTCATAAGATTTTTCATTTTCATTTACCTTTTCTCTTTTGTCTTGTGTTTTCCTTTTGGGGATGATGCAAGGTGTCGAGACACCATATGTCTCTTCCATGTTGCCCCAAAAGGATTTTTCTTTGTTTTCTCTCTCTTTGTATCATTCTTCCAGTTCTATGTGTATTTGGGGAATGATGACACTTTTGAGCTCTCTAATATCATTTCAGAAAAGCAGATACTAACCTTGAATCTATAGATCCCTTATGTGTTTCTGGGGGGCAACCCTTTTTTCCTTTTCATCTTTTGGCTACTTTAAAGTAATTGCTCACAGTATGGTGTTAGCAATTTATTTAAAGTGGGGGTGTACATTGGCATTATTTTGGCATGATTTCATTTGTATTTCCATGTTCCTTGATGTGATTTTCTAACTTCATACCATGTGTTTTCTTCTATGTAGTGACATTGGGAGTAATTTCCTTCAAGAGTGTGACCTATATTAGAATATTATATTCCCCTTAGTGGTGGTATGATGCACTACATCCCCTAAGTGGTGAGTCTTTTATCCTTTGACTCATCCTCTCTTGGAGACGTTAAGAATGATGTCCCCTAAGAGTAAGACCTCACATGAACTAAGTAAAATCCCTTTAAACATCTCTCTTTCTTGTTGTATTTTCCTTTTTTCTTTATTAAAGTCATGGAGGTATGAGTTAGATATGGACTTCCTGGGGCTCACCTAGTGAACAACTAGCTTCACTAGCCTGTGTGAGGGTGTATTTTCTCTTTTTGTCTTTATTAAAGTCATAGAGGTATGGCTTTGATATGGAATTCATGGGTCTCACCTAGTGAACAACTAGCTCCACTAGCCCATGTGAGCATGCATTTTGTACCTTATTAAAAACCACGGAGGTGTGGCTTTGATATGGTACCTCTTGGGGCTCACCTAGAGGACAACTAGTTCCCAGTAGCCCTCATGAGCATGTGTTTTGTTTGCATAGTGGACAACACATTCCACTTGTAAATCCTTTTCAAGCCTAGACCAAGTCCACCACTTTGGACAACCAGTCGAAGCTTGATCTGTTGCAGTTCTTTTTCTTTTGTTTTTTTTCCTATCTTTGATGGTGTATTTTTGTGATCTAATTTTGGCTTCATATATCATCCACAAGTGTGTTCCTTTGTTCCTATGTTGGTTCACCATAGGATCTTGATCCTAGGGGCTTGGCCACCCTCTTGAATATTGTCATCCTATCTTGCTAACATTTGCACATTTGAACTCCTCTTGATTGTGTGGTTGGATATTTCAGTGTGAGTTTCATGTAAGTTCATCCTCTCACTAAAGTGGGGCCTAAATGTAGTGTAGTAAAATTCATACCCTTGCATTTTCACACTTTTTTTGGCTCGCCTTGCTTTATTTATCTTTCTTTATGGCTTAATTGGCCCTATTTTAGGTCCACAAGCCCTATGAATAGTAATTTTTTTTTGTTAATCCCAAGATTGTCCAATGCATAGGTGATCTCCTAATGATTCTAATTGGCATGTCCCTGATTTTTGGTCGGGACTAAAATGCCACTAAGGGCCCATCTTTGTCCCCCCAAGGTTTTGGGACCCTGATTTTGAGGTATCTTGATTAGGCCCCTTTTTGGTGTCTATGCCCCAAGTTTCATCACTTGGGACTAAGACACCACTTAGGGCGTCATAGTCCTCCTTGAGTCATTTTCGGGATTTAAATTCATGTTTTGGTGGGATTTAACCTCCTTCATTTAATGAACTCATATGGAATCTTGGTGTGATATAATTTTGGGATATTAAGCATAGATAAGTATAAATACAAGGTTCATTAATTCATTTTCATCCTAAGCATTCATGAGATCATCCTAGCTACTTGAGTATTCATTCCTAAGGAAAAATCATGAGATCAAGAGCATTCAAGAGAAATTCATCAAGCATTTGGAGTCATCATCAAGATTCAAGCACCATGTGAAAGTCTATTCTTGCATCATGTGTGTTGTTTTGCTAACATTTGTGATGTATGGTTTTGATTCAAGCAAGCAATCAATTCAAGATCTATCAAGCATTTCAAGATCCATATCCATTGCAGCCATTTCACACAAGTTTGTAGCCATTACAAGGGTTTGGTGATTTGTAGCATTGCATGTTATTCATTCACCATTTCCTTCACTATTTCTATTTCATTTCAAGGTTTAATTACCAACAAGGGGTTTGACTAAGGAAAATGCCCATTTATTAACAATCAACAAGTTTTTCCATCTTGCATATTTGTGTTTGCAGATCTAGGTTGAAGAATTGAATATCACTTGGAGTGAAAAGTTATCAAAGTTGTAAAGTTGCATTACAAAGTTGTCATCTTCACAAAAACTCACCTACAGGCTAGATCCGACTATTTCAGAACAAGAGATCAGAAAGAAGCAAGTGCAGATCTGGGAGCTCAAGACCACATTCAAACTTTTAAAAAATTTAGAGTGAGAATAATATTCCATCTTGGGAATATTAGTCATACCAAGCATATCTTTCAGAGCTTCCTTCAGATCCAGTTTCGACAACCAAAGATTTTGTGTTTGCCCCAAAAAACAACAATGAGGCTAATACACCATCTTGGGCATCTTAGTCCTCCAAGGAATATTTTGATAGCTCATCTGCATTTCCATAATCCTCACATCATCCCCAAGCTTTCTAGGTACACATACCCTAACTTAGTGTTTCTTATTTTTTGTATTTGCATCTTTTATTTAGCTCATTTTAGGTTATTTGTATATCACATTATGTTTTCCAACATTATCCTTTCCAAGCATTTTCTTCATGGTGGACCTCTTAAAGATAAAAAGAACCCCCTCCTAAGTCATCCTAGTTGTGAATTGACTCACCTTGAGAGGTTGATAGTCAGTCCAATTAGGGTTCTTGGGACATAATTGATTGAACTAGATGAAATAGGAAAGAAGGATATTCATCCTCCCTTTCCCATTTTATTTTTGTTTCAATTTGCAACACCTTATTGCTAGAGTTTGGTTAGGTGCAACATTATTATTTGTTCATTCATCATTATCCATTCATATTTTCTTTCATTTCAAGGTTTAATTACCAACAAGGGGTTTGACCAAGGCAAACCCCTATTCACTAAATGCACAACATTTTTCCCTCTTTTTTTGTGTGATTTTCAAAGCTAGGTTGCAGATTTGTCAAGGAGAAAAGTTGGAGAAAAATTATCAAATCCATAAAGTTTTCAAAGTTGTCATCAAGTCTAGGATAATCTTGGAGAGGACCTACAGGTGGTAATTTGCAGTTTCAGATCCGAAAAACCAGTAAAAAAGAGTAGAGAAAATTGAGAGGAACAAAATAAGGTCCCAAACTTTTGAAAAAGTAGAAGTGGACTAATTCACCACAAGTGGTGAATGAGTTCCATTGTACAAGCCTAACATATATTTTCACATATCTGGATACCCTTTTGGCTGAAACCTATATCTGCACATTTTTCCAGAAATTGAACTGATTCACCTAGCTTGGTGAATGAATCCCAATTAGCATCAATAGTAGATTTTCTAGAATTCCAGACCTCCATTCTACCTTCTTCAGTCTCCTAGGTGCACACTTTTTTTCTCATAAATTTTTGTTGCATTTTTTTCACATTTCTTGGTTATTTAAGGTTTTACATTTCACATTGTATTGCATTGTCTTTTCCAAGTCTAAACTTGGTGGTGAACCCCTCATTAGATCTCATTCAATCTTTAGGATAGACCCTTTGCAAGATTTTGATCTCCTTTGCATTGAAATCTCAAGGGTTTGTTCTTGAGTGAAGAGTGTGAAGATTGTCTCTCTCCTTTTAGGTCCTAAACCCTAAAGGTGAAAGAGAGCACCACAATTTTCCACTTTTCATTTTGACATCCTAGCTTTAGCTTTCATTAACATTGCATTAGATTTTGCATTGGTTAATTTGGATTTTATGGTTTCAAGTTTTGCATTAGTGAAAATCTCATTTAGCTTGCATTTTTGCATATAATTTCATTGAAAATTAATCAAATTTTGCATTTGTATCTTAGACATATATCAAAAAACATAAAATCCAATTCAATTTTTTAAAAAAATTCAAAAAAATCATCACTAGGACTCATTCACCACCTTGGGTGAATCAGTCCCTTTGCATATTTTGCACTGCATTTTATGGAATTTAATCTTTATTTTCTGAATTTTTGTTTGATGTTTTTGCTTTTCTATTTCAGTTTCCATAATTCCAGTTATAATAATTTCATTGTTCTTATCCCATATTGCATTTACATTCGCCTCGCATTAGTAGCCTTTGTATGAGTGTTTTTTGTCCTATTTCTAATACTATAGTGAGATGAATTTCAAGACTCATGTCATCTCGCAATAGCACGATCATTGTGGATCTTGGGTTGTCTAGATCTTCTACTCCTAGTATTGATACTAGTACACTAGGCATGGACAACACCCTTAGCAACTCTTTGCCTTCAAGTAGTGTGATGCAAGTAGAAACAAGGAATGATAGTATTCTGCAAGAAAACATCATTCAAATTCATGAGGATTTAGTAAACTTACAACATCAAATAAGCCTTGAGAACATTTCAACTACTACAATTCCTACCATAGAAAACATTCACCACATGCTTGAAAGTGAAGATATGGCCTTGACCTTGTGAAAAACATAGTTGATATCTTTGGAAAACATCTTCCCTCAACCACTAGTTGTTCTTTTCCAACAAGCAATGTTTCAAGTCAAGGAGGAACCCAAATTCATCCTCCCACAACAATAGCCTCAATACCTACCTACACCAATCCTCATGTCACAACAACAATGCAACAAGTTAGTAATGTGATTCCTTCCCTAGGTGTTCCTGCTAGCATCCCTAGTTCCTATGTGGAATTGGAAGTTATATCTTGTACCTTACCACTTGTAAGCATTCCATTCATATATCCTACAAACACATACACTCCATCACCACTTTCACTTACATCTCATAACACAAGCAATGACCCTCTAATAACATCTTTTCCAAACTGTTTCATCCATTCAAAAGAAAATTTCCACCATAAACCTAAATCAAAATGGCCCACCTATATATTATGTCAAAAGCAATCCATTTTCCTTAGAGATATTATGAACACCGATGCCACAATGTGTAGAGGTGCCTATATTTCAGAAATATGGAGGGAAGGGAGATCCTTCTAACCATGTTAATGCCTACACTTCCTTATGTAGTGACTTTGTCCTTGCTGATAAATTGTTGGAAAAGCTTGTTCCTAGGACCTTGAAAGATATCACCTTGGAGTGGTTGTCTTCTTTATCGAACAACTCAATTTGTTCATTCAATGAAATTTTTGAGGCATTTGTAAAGCATTTCCAAGTGCATATGACTCCCAAGATGACCTTGGACGATTTGATGAGATGCAAGCAAAAAGAAGAAGAAAAGATAAATGATTTTATCTCACTCTATCAATTGCTTTATTCCCAAATTGATGTCAAGGTCCCTAACCCACACCTTCAAAAGATGTTCATAGAAAACTTGCAAAGTAAGATCCAAGACAAGCTTACCATGATGAAATTTCCATCCTTCGTGCACCTATGTATTTCCCTCCATGATTATCAAAATTTGGTTATTATTCGAGATACAAAGTCCACTTCTAGCCAAACCGAGAGATCTGAGCCCGCACACCAAAACAATTCCCAACCTTTTAGAAAATAAAATAAAGTGCTCCTTCAATTTAACCCCCCTCAACAAACAACTCAAAATATCAATAACCAATTAGATGATGTCAAAGCCATGGTGCCTTTTAATTATGGAGACCCCAAAAGACAATTCACTCCCCCACCCGACACCCTTCATAATACGATGTCCCAACTTCTAGACCAGCAAATGATTACCTTGCCTCCCATCAAAACACTTGACCCTAGTAAGCCTTTACCTCTGAGCTTTAGATCAAATGCTTATTATCACTATCACCGACAAAATGGACATGACACAGAATATTGTAAGCATCTTAAACATCTTGTGCAAGACCTCATTTATTCCAGTCATCTTTCCATTGGAGGTGTTAGTGATAAAGGAAACAAGTCTATTGTCCCTTTGAGCCAAAACTTGTAGATTTTCACCAACCCAATGCCCAAACATAATATTTCATTTGTCAAAGCCAATGAAAATATAAAGAATGATGTGGTGAATTTTGATACAGATGATGAAAACAATGATTATGTTCTGAATAATGCTATCAATGTCAATCCTATAGATGAAATGGTAGGGGCGATAGACATCATCCCTCATAAGGTCCGAACTAAGAATTCTCTTGATATTACTTTCTCCTCTAAGGATATACTTAAACATTTTCCCGATGGTCCTCTTTACATAGCCGACCCTGTCTATGATAAGCCCACTAATGGGATATTAATAGATCCCACCTATGGAAAGAATGTGATCACCAAGGAATTCTTACTTTTACATGAACTCTATCAAGATGTATATGATACACTGAAAGCATGGATCAAGACACACAATAGTTTTTCTTGCCCTACGATGGGATTGATCACCCTTCCATTGTAAATAGGACCAAAAACATTAGATGTTGGACATTCTCCATCATCCCATAGCCGAACCAACTTTTTGTGAAGCTAGGCCCCCCATGGCTTTGCTTGATGAAATTTGTCCCTTTGGTTGTACATAAATGCTTAAAGTTTCCCTTTGACAATGAAGTATTCACTATTCACCATAGTGGCTTTAACCCTTTGTCATCCAAAGGAAAAATTTCCTTAGATGCATTTTGGCTTGAGCCCATGGAACCTATACAGCCTTGAGAAGACTTCTTTTTCTCATCTTATCAAAATTTCAAGGCAAAGAAGATAGCAAAGATCTCCCTCCGAAACATATCCCCATCAACCTTTGAACCTACCATCCTACATGAAACCATGCTTGAACCTATAGAAGACCAACCTAAAATAGAACCTTCACCCACATCCTACAAATGACCAAGAGATAATGAAACCAATCCCATCGCATCTCCTAGAATAAAACAAGTTTAAAAAGTCAAAGAGAAAATGGTTCAAAAAACCCTCATGGATTCTTTTGTTCTTCCCTCAAAAGAATAAAAGAAGCCCATGGTTGATCAACCCACTCCTACACAAGTGAAAATTGAAAATAAAACCAAAATAAATAGAGGTGCTAGGGAACATAGGTGTAGACGTCGTGTCCTTGCTCACAAGTTACATGAAAAAGTAAACAATGAAAATCAAGATCCAAACTTTACTGAAGCAATGCATGATGACTCTACCCCCACCTTGAAACAAGACAATTCCACACAACCTCCACAACAATAATTGAACTCTTCCATGGACATTATCCTTTGAACTCCTATTGTGATCAACTTAGATGATGATGTCGAGGTTGCTAAAATTGACAAAGAGGTTCACAATGAACTAAACACATTGTTTTCTTCTTCCATGAGCTTAAATGACACATCTCCTACAAAGAGTGGCGTTGAACCTGGTGCTTCTCCTAGTTCGGCACTTGCTCTTGTCCCTTTGGATAGTTGCCCGCCTTTGGTATATAATGAACATGATTGGGACATGAATGACTTTCTCATAGGTTGACTTGTATTTGTCTTACTAATCTTTTTCATTATTTCCTTTTCATTTTCTTTTGTGTGATTGCATGTGTGTAATGTGATCCCTAGTGATGTTTTGTTCGATGTTCTCTCTCTCTCTTTGTGACATTCCTCTATTTTTACCTTCATTCTTCTCTAAGTTGTGCATCTCCTTCGCTTTTTATCTTTATCCTTTTTCATTTATTTTTTGTTTTCCTTTTGGGGATGACGCAAGGTTTTGACACATTCATGTCTCTTCCATGTTGACCCAAAATGCTTTATTTTTCCTTTGCCTTTTCATTTTCCCCCTTTCTCTTTTGTCTTGTGTTTTTTCCTTTTGGGGATGACACAATGCATCAAAACATTCATGTTGACCCAAAAGGTTTTTGTTTTTTTCTCTTTCTTTGTGTCATTCTTCCAGTCTATGTGTATTTGGGGAACAATGATAGTTCCAACTCTCTAAAAACATTATAGCAAATAACATACTCACCCCAAATCCATAGATCCCTTATGTGTTTGGTTTTTTCATTTTGGGGGCAACCCCTCTCTCTTTCTTTTCTTTTTTACATGACACAGCTTCATTTGGAAACATATGACCTAGCATAGGGCTTTCCAAGTTGGCTCTCATGTCTTCTTTATTGTTTGCATTTATCATTTTCTACTTTAAATTAATTGCTCACAGTATGGTGTTTAGCAATTTATTTAAATTCAGGGCATACATTGGCATTATTCTTTTACATTTTATTTTTCATGGTTCTTGTGCATCCTTCTTACTTCATATGATGCATTTTTCACTTTGTGGATCACATTGGGTTTGATGTCCTTCAGGGGTGTGATCTCCCTCAGCATATTATATTCCTCTTAGTAGCTTGGTGTGACGCACTGCATCCCCTAAGTTATGAATCTTCTATTCTTTGATTGGTCCTCTCTTAGAGATATTAGGCACAATGTTCCCTATGTTAAAGACCTCACATGAACTAAGAAATATTCCTTTGAAAATTTTGTGCATTCTGCATTTATTATATGGTCACCTTGCATAATAAAAATTACATGCTTGTGGTGCCATCTTGTTTGTTCATGATCTCCAAGCATACAAAGTTTTGCTTGCCTCATGAAGCTTGAAAATCATTTCTTTTTGTGTCACACCGTATTAAAGTTATTAGGAGGTATAACTTTGGTATAGTTTGAGTGGGAAGCCCAATCCAAGGAATGACTTTCCCCATAGCCACTTGCATGTGTGTGAGTGCATACCATTCATGAGTGTATGTGTATCACCTTTTAGTATTTCTCACTCAACGGAAAACCAAGAGTTTCGTTGCCTCAGAGTGAGTATGCATTTTTCGGACAAACAACCTAGATCTGGTCCACATTGTGATAGACAAACGGTTGAAGCTTGTTCTGATTCTTTATTTAACCTTTCATTTTCTTTTCTTTAGTTGTGTATTCTTGTTCCTTGTCATTGTTCTCTATATCATTCTCATGTGTGTTCCTTTGTGCTTATGTTGGTTTGCCATGGGATATTGATCTTGGGGGCTTGATCACTACTCTTGATCGTTGTCATCTCATCTTGCTAGCATTGGTACATTTGAACCCGTCTTGGTGTGTGTTTGTCTACTTTAGTGTGAGGTTGAAACAATTTCATCCTCTCACTAAAGTGGTGGCTAAATGTAGTGTAGTAAAATATATCCTTTGACATTTTTACACTTGTTTGGGTCCTCCTTGTGGATTTTGGTTTAATGTTGCCTTGATTTAGTGTTGTAATGTGGATAACACATTCACATTAGGTCGTGGGCCTTTGTGAACTAATGAAATTTAATGGGTGCCTTGAAAAAGTGTTGTGAAGTGTTGTAACCCACTTTCACCCTTTTCTAGGGTTTTATCAACAAACTAAGCATAATAAACATAACTTTAATCAAAGTTAACCTTAATCTTTCCTTATTTGGAGTGTTGTAAAGTTTTGTAGCACACTTTCACACTTATCTATACATTTCATTAATAATTGGGCTTTCTTATGCTTTAATTGGTTCTATTTTGTATCCACAAGCCTCATTTATTACATCTTTTCAAGGATAATCTCGACACCAATCAATAACCTATTATAATTCAGGTGTTTCTGGCTTCTGTGGCCCAGATTTAGGGATCAGGACTCATTCGCCACCTTGGGCGAATGGGTCCCACCTGGATCTTTTGGCCCCGAAATAGATTTTACACCTTTCTAAGCACTTTTTAAAATATTCCCAAAAATTAGGCCTACGTGGACTCATTCTCCACCTTAGGCGAATGAGTCCCATATGACCCAAATTCATATTTAATTCAAATTTTTGGTGGGATTTTATTCTCCTAGATCTGATGTTGGCTTGTAGTGTTGCAATTTTGGGAATTCTTGCATAATTGGGTATAAATACAAGGTTCTTTCTCTCATTTTCAGACCTAGCAAGTTTACAAGTCATCTAGAATTCACAAGAGAATTCAAAGGCATTCAAGGGAATATTATCAAGCATTTTAGAGCATTCTTCAAGTGTCAATCATCATGTCAAAAATTGCATTCTTCATGTTTGTTATTGTGCTAACAATTGTGATGTAGAGTTTATGATTCAAGCAAGTGTTTCAAGTAAGATCAACTCCTCTCAAGCAAGATTCAAGAACCACATCCATTGTAGCCATTTCAAGCATATTTGTAGCACCTTATTGCTAGGGTTTTGTGAGTTGCAACAATGTTATTTGTTCATTAATAATTCTCCATTCATATTTTATTTCATTTCAAGGTTTAATTACCAACAAGGGGTTTGACCAAGGCAAACCCCTATTTACTAACTGAACCACCAAAAAGAGTGCAAGAAGGGAAAGAGGATCCCCTTTACTAGGCCCCTAGGGTTCTTCACCTAGGAGCTCTTGATTAGGAAATGACTCTCCTTCACCTAATGATGTGCTTTTTGGGTGAGTTCATTCAAAATTATTAAGGGTAGATTGAAGGGTTTGTGATGTGTGTGGAATGCCCTAAATGATGGAAATGGAAAAGTGAAACTAAATGCTAATGTAAAGCCTAAGAAATGTAAGGTGTTGGAAAACACATAATGATATGCAAACATATGCAAATTGACCTAAGAATGTACACTAAACTAAACAAAAATGAAGGAGATAGAATGTGTGCACATAGAATTTGAAGAAGGATCTGATGGAGGTTTGGAATGCTGATGAAAATATTGCAGAAGCCGAAAGGGACACTTGTGCCAATTTGGGTGACCTAGTCCCAGATTTGAGAAAACTGGTCTGGAGCTTGTTTTTGCCAAATGGATGTCCAAAAATGTGAAAATCACAAAAAGGCCTATCTAGTGGGACTAGTTCGCTAACATTTCTGAAGGGGAAATGGAAGCCCCCGATTTGCACCTTGGTTCTTCACAGTTGTCTACTTCTGAAACTCTAATATTCGGGCCTGAAAGTGACTTTTGGTGGGTGTTTGGACTTTGCAAGCAAGGAGAGGTCTTCAACAAGTCTTCAAGACCTTCAATGATCTTCAATGTACCTAAATCTGCAAACACACAAGGAGAGAAGGAGAAAATGTTGATTGTTAGGGATTAGGGGTTTGCCTTGGTCAAACCCCTTTTAGGTAACTAAACCAAAATGAATAGAAATAATGTAATGAAACATGAAACATGAAGTAATGGAGTGAGCTACCTTTCCATAATGAGAGATCTTGTGTTGTTGCAGCAATCAACCCTTGAATGCTTCAAGAAAGATGTATTGTTGACTTGTAGCTTGCTTGAGGAGTGAAGAGAGATGAGAAGTTGTGACGAATGAGTATGTCTCATAAGAAAGTAGGGTTTTTAGGCTTAATTATAAAAGTTATGCCCTAATTTTCTCGAAATAACACCATACAGGCTGACCTTAGGGTTTAAGAGACAAAATCCTAAAAGAATTTTAAGTTTATTTTAATTTTTAAGCCATATGGGACTAGGTCACCTAAGGTGGCGACCTAGTCCAGCTGGGAAAATTTCATTGATTTTTGGGGATTAAAGTGTGATTAATAATGTTTATCGGGATTGTATTCTAAAACACATCTAAGATAAGGCTTGTATGTGTATTAAGGGGTCATTATAACATAAGAAAGGGTTAATTAAGTGATGACAAGCCTAGGAAAGCATGAAAAATTTTTACAACACTTTGGCACAAGGCTTGGAAAGGGGTAAAAAGAGGCTGAAAAGGGTCCAAAATTCATAGGCAAGGGTCCAAATGAGTGAAAAGTGTCAAAGGCTACACTTTTTGGCAACACACTAACCCCACAACATTTTTCCCTCTTCTTGTGTGTGATTTGCAGAGCTAGGTTGCAGATTTGTCAAGGAGAAAAGTTGGAGAAAAGTTATCAAATCCCTAAAGTTGCAAAAGTTGTCATCAAGTCTAGGAGAAGCTTGGAGAAGACCTACAGGTGGAAATTTGTAGTTTCATATCTAGAAACCAATCAAAAAGAGTAGAGCAGACTGAGAGGAACAAACTCAGGTCCCGAACTTCTAAAAAAGTAGAAGTGGATTGATTCACCACAAGTGGAAAATGAGTCCCACTATACATGCTTGACAGATATTTTCACAGATCCAAATACCCTTTTGGTTGAAACATGTATCGACACATTTTTCCAAAAACTGGACCGATTCACCTAGCTTGGCAAATGAGTCCCATTCAGCATCAACAATAGATTTTCTAAAATTCTAGACCTCCATTCTACCTTCTTCAATCTCCCAAGTGCACACTTTTTGTCTCGTAATTTTCTATTGCATTTTTTTCACATTTCTAGGTTATTCAAGGTTATGCATTTCACATTGTATTGCATTGTCTTTTCCAAGTCTAAACTTGCACCTGGTAAACCCATCATTAGATCTCATTCATCCTTTAGGACAGTCCCTTTGCAAGATTCCAATCTCCTTTGCATTGAAATCTCAAGGGTTTGTTCTTGAGTGAAGAGTGTGAAGATTGTCTCTCTCCTTTGAGGTCCTAAACCCTAAAGGTGAAAGAGAGCACGACAATGTTCACCTTTTCACATATATCCTTTTTTGGGTAAAATTTAAAGATATTTGGTAGAGCATGGCTACTAAAGAATTTTTAAGTACTTGGAGAATTTTGAGAATCAATACAAACATTACAAGAAAAAAAAAGCTAAAAATATGAGCCTAATTTAGGGTTGCATCATCTTTCTTCATCATCTAAAATGGTCACCATGACCAACACCTCTAGTTCTCTCACATAGAAATGAGGAGAATATCGTGTAATAATATTTAAAAGGAACTAGTTGAGTGCTAAGTTAACCTCCAACAAAATTCAAGTAAAAAGTTGCTATTAATTTACAGATAGGGATTGTCAAAGTAAATGGTGCATTGGGAACTCTATACGAAAATGAATCCTATAACTCCAACTTTATTTTTCTAAGAATTATTGTGTACAATTTACCAATGATATATTTACCATGTTGGGTATCACTCAAAAAATTTCCTTTATATCAATCGAATAGAGCAATAAGGGAAAGCACAAACTATGTGGGGACAAGGGCCACAAACCTAAACAATCTACAACAAAAAATATTTTTTTCTATGAAGACCAAAGATAATTTTTTGAAACAAAATGTCCAATAAGCAAAAGATTGATTTTGCAACAAAAAAATGGCTTGTAAAATAGAAAAATATGTACAATTATGGATTTTTGTACAAGGTATGGTCGTATAATCTTACAACAAAGGGTGCAAAGGCTAAAAAATTGCAAATAATCAAAGTTACCAAATTTGATGAAATGAAAGGATACTCTTCATTTATAAAGACTGAAACAAAGAAAATAGGTGTGTTCTACCTTTTAGGAGATGGAACACAAGGGTTAGGGACTATTTCGCTTAGTTTTACTCAAGGAAACCCTAGAGATTTCAATCCAAGGATGGAATGAGAGAGAGAACTACTAAATTTTGTCCTAGGGTATGATCAAAGAATAAAATGGGGTTCACCACCAAGCTAGGGCTTGGAAAGACAAATGAAATGCAAAACTTAATGACAAAGCCTAATGATATGTAAAACCTAAGTAAATGGCTTAGAAATGAATGCAAATCAAAATAAAAAATAGAGAAATTAGAGAGGAACACCTAGAAACATGTAGAAGCTCGAAATAAGGTCTAAAACGCTAAAAATGCTAAAATTAATGCACACTACGACTCATACGCTGGGTTGGGGGATTTAGTCCCAGATTAGGGTTTTTGGGTAGGAACAAAAATCTGGCAGTGACAATTCTGGAACTCCTAAAATATGGAAAATTCATTGTACTGGGACTCATACGCCAGAAGTGGCATATCAGTCTTGCTCAGCTTTTTTAGAAGGTGAAAGTCTAAATCTACTCCTCAATCTTTGCTCTTTCTTGCAATCATAATTTCATGATTTGAAGTGCTAAATTATGCTTTGTAGGTGTATTTTAGTAATCTTGTAAAAAATGTAACAACTTTGCCAACTTTGCAAACTTGACAACTTCTTCCAATATTGCTCCTTAATGTATCTTCAACCTAGATCTACAAATCAAACACTAAAGAGAGAGAAAATTTTGTTTTATTAGTGGATAGGGGTTTGCCTTGGTCAAACCCACCCTATTTTGATAATTAAACCTTGTAATGAAATGAAATGGAAAGGAGGAATGATGAATGAACAAAATGATATGTTGCAACTCACCAAACCCTAGGAACAAAATGTTGCAATATTGTATGTAATGGCTACAATGGATGTAGATCTTGACTCTTCATTGAATGATATGGATCTTGAATTGAATTCTTGCTTGAATCATGAAATCCTACATCACAAATGTTATCTCAAAAACAAACATGATGCATGATGACTTTGACATAATGCTTGATACTTGAATAATACTCCAAAATACTTGATAATCAGCTCTTGAATGCTCTTGAATTCTCTTGTAAACTCAAATTTTCTATAAGGATTCTTATTCAACTTGCTAGGTTACTTGATTGCTCGTTAAGAGAAAAATGAGTAAAATAACCTTGTATTTATATTTGTTTATGCCAAGTTTCCTGAAATTATAACACTACAAGTCGACATCAAATCTAGGAGAGTAAAATCCTGCCAAGAATTTGAATTTAATTTAGGTCTAAGCTAAGTGTGACTCATATACTAGTTGTGGCATATGAGTCCCATTAGGCTAAGCTTGGGACACATTTTTCAAGAAAATTTTAGTTTTATGTGAAATTTAGATCGAGGCCCCAAAACTTAGGTGGAACCCATACGCCCAAGGTGGTGTATGAGTCCCAATTCACTAAATTTGGGCCATAGAATCCAAAAACACATGAATTATGATTGGATGTTGATAAATGTGGGATTAATCTCAAAAATATGCTTTAATTAAGGTTTGTGGATGCAAAATAAGGCCAACTAAGGCATAAAAAATCCCAATTAATTACTAGAACCCTAGATTAGTGTGAAAGTATTAGAAAACACCTTACAACACCCTAAATAAGGTACAATTAAGTTAATTTAATTCACAAGGGCCCAAACAAGTGTGAAAATGTAAAAGGATACATTTTTCCACACTACATTTAGCCCCCACTTTAGTAAGAGGAGGAACTTGCTTCAAAATCACACTAAAGTAGATGAAATCACATCAAGAGGGGTTCAAATGTATCAATGCTAGTAAGATAGGACGATAACGACTAGAATGGTTACACAAGCCCCCAGGATCAAGATCCTATGGAAAACCAACATAGACACAAAAAAACACACATGAGAATGATATAAGGAGCAACAAAAAGGTACAAGCATACACTAGCAAAGACAAAGGAAAGAAAAATAAAACAAAAAGGGGCGGATCAAGGTTCAATCGTTTGTCTTGCACGATGTGGATCAGATCTAGGTTGTTTGTCCAAAAATGCATGCTCACTCTAAGGCAATGAAACTTTAGGTTGTCTACTAGGTGAGTATCCAAAAGGGTGAGACACATATGCACACGGATAGTATGCAGTCACATAAACAAGTAAGTGGCAATGGGAAAGTCACGCCTAAGTTTAGCTTTCCCATATGTACGATCATACGAAAGCTATACCTCCTAATAACTTTGATAAGGCACCACACAACAATGAACTTCGACCTTCATGAGGCAAGCAAAGTTTTGTATGCTTGAAACTCATGAACAAACAAGATGGCACCACATACAAGAAAAATGTGTTATGCAAGGTGGCCATATAACCGAAAATGTAAAATGAAAAATAGTGTAAGTTATGTTCAAAGGATTTTTCCTTAGTTCATGTAAGGTCTTAACTTATGAAACATTATGCATAATTTGTCCACGAGAGGGCCAATCAAAGAATAGAAGATTCACAACTTAGGGGATGTAGTGTGTCACATCAAGCCACTAAGAGGAATATAATATGCTAATAAAGATTACGCTCTTGAGGGACATCACACCCAATGTCACCACAAAGTGAAAGACGCATCACATAAAGTAAGAAGACTACACAATGAAACATGAGAAATGCAAAAGAATAATGCAAATGTATGCCCCCACTTTAAAGAAATTTCTAAACACCATGCTATGAGAAATTACTTTAAAGTAGCAAATGATAAATGCTAACAATAAAGATGACATGAGAGCTTATTTGGAAATCCCTATGCTATGTCATATATTTCCAAATAAAGCTACATCATGAAAAAGGAAGGGGTTTCCCCCAAAATAAAACTCTAAACACATGAGGGATCCATGGATTTGAGGTTAGTGTGTTCTTGCTACAATGTTTTTAAGAGAGCTCAGAACTGTCATCATTCCCCAACTACTCATGGAATAGGAAGAATGACACAAAGAGAGCAAAAACAAAAAAAAACATTTTGGGTCAACATGGAAGAGACATGAATGTCTCAACACCTTGCATCATCCCTAAAATGAAAACACAAGGCAAATGAAAAGATAAAGATAAAGGAAAATATTTTGGGTCAACATGGAAGAGACATGAATGTCTCAATGCCTTGCATCATCCCTAAAAGGAAAACATAAGACAAATGAAAAGATAAAATATTTACAACATAGAGAAAAATGTACATACAAATAGAGGAATGCCACAAAGAGAGAGAGACATCAATCAAAACAGTACAAGGGATCATATATAGAAGGCGAACAACTAGCCAAAGGGACAATAGTACGTACCGAACTAGGGTTATCACCAAGTTCAAAAATCTTCCTAGGATAATTATCGTTTAAGCTCGTAGAAGATGAAAACAATGTATTCAATTCATTATGCACTTCTTCATCAATTTTAGCAACCTCTAAATCATCATCCAAGTTAATCACAATGGGAGGTTGAATGATAATGTCTAAAGAAGGATTTAGCTCATGTTGTGGTTGCGATATAGGATTTTTTTTTGGTGCAAAGAGGAAGACTTATCATGTTTTTCTTCGGTCAGGTTTGGATGTCGATTTTCTTTGTTGTTCTCTTCGTTTAACCTTTGAGCAAGAGCATGACATCTACGTCTACACTCTCTAGCATTCATGTTTCTTTTAGTATGATTATCAAGTTATTTTTTTGTAGGAGCAGGTCTATCAACCATAGGTTTATTTTCTTCCCTAAGTGAAGGAATGAAAGGAACCATGGAAGGTTGTACAACCACTTTCACTTTAGCTTTGTAAATTTGTTTTATCTTAAGAGGCATGACAGGATTGCTTTTAAACCCTCAACCCTAAACTCAATACCCTTGACCCTAAACCCTATACCCTTGACCCTATACCTTATACCCTCAACCCTGTGCCTTATACCCTCAACTATAAACCCTATACGCTCAACCCTATTTATTCAATACTCTCAATCTTATACCCTCAACCCTAAAACCTATACCCTTGACTCTATATCCAATATCCTCAATGCTAAACCCTATACCCTATACACTCAAATCTAAATATTATCCCTCAACCCTAGGCCCTAAAGCCTATACACTAAACCCTAAACCCTATACCCTATACCTTATAGTCTCCATCATAAACCATATAACCTTGACCATATACCCAATATCCTCAATGCTAAACCCTATACCCTATACCCTCAACCTTGAACATTGTCCCTCAACCTTAGGCCCTAAAGCCTATATGCTAAACCCTCAATCTTAAATTCCATACCCTCAACCCTAAACTATATACCCAATACCCTTAACCCTCAACACTATACCTCAACCCTATATCCTAAATTGTAAACCCTATACCCTATACTTTATGCCCACTACATTCAACCCTAAAGCCTAAACTTTATACCCTCAATCTTATACCGTAAAGCCTATACCCTTCACCCTCAACCCAAAACCCTATACTCTCAACCCCATACCAAATATCCTCAAACGTATACCCTATACCCTATACCCTCAACCTTGAACACTATCCTTCAACCCTAGGCCCTAAAACCTATACGCTAAACCCTCAACCCTAAATGTTATACTCTCAACCCTATAACGTATACCCTCAACCCTAAGCCCTATACCTTCAACCCTATACCCTTAACCCCTAACCCTATACCCTCAACCCTAAACCCTATACCTTATATAAACCCTACACCCTCAACCTTATACCCTCCACTATAAACCCTATGCCCTTGATCCTATACCTTATACCCTCAATTGTAAACCCTATACCTTAGACCCTATATACCCAATACCCTCAATCTTAAACCTTGTACCCTCAACCCTATAGCCTAAACCCTACACCCTCAACCCTAAACCCTATATCGTATACCCTCAATAATAAACCCTATACCCTATACACTCAACCCTATACCCTCAACCCTGAACACTAAACCCTAAACCCTAAACCCTACACCCTATACTTTATACCCTCAATCGTAAACTCTATACCCTATACCTTATTCCCAATACCATCAACCCTAAAGCCTAAACCCTATTCCCTCAACCTTAAAGCCTAAAACCTATATCGTATACCCTCAACCCTAAACCCTATACCTTATAACCTCAATCGCAAACCCAATACCCTTGACCCTATACCCTCAATCCTAAACACTATCCCTCAACCATAGGTCCTAAATCCTATATGCTAAACCCTTAACCCTAAACTCCATACCCTCAACCCTAAAACGTATACCCTTGAACCTATACCATATACCATAAAAAATATCTTGAAATGTTTTAGACTTCCCTAAATGACGTGGACTTTAGACTTCCATAAATTGACTTGGTCTTGATTAAAAAATTAATATGTCTATATCAAATTTATTTGGTATCATATAAAATATTATTAAGAAAACATTTACACAAGTCTTCTCAAAACTGAATTAAAAATCAACTTGTTGATATCTGGTATCTTCTCTAGACAGTGTAACGACTCACCCTTTCACAGTCATGATTCCCCAATGAAGTCATATAATGAGAAAATGCAGCAAAATTCTCGTCTCCTTACAGGAAAGTCAAAAATGTATTGCGTGCAATGTATATCTAACTACGACTTGTATGCTTCAAAATTCGAAGTTCGCGGACATTCAACCTGTATCAATATATTTTTAAGAATTTATATATATTAAATGTTGCAGTAGTAAATCTGACTTTATATATTACGGTGGATTGGCAATTGCGTAGAATCGTGTTGGTAAACCTCACGGAAGTTTCCTTCGTTGACCTATTCTAGGTGGGATTATCCGCACAAATACCTCTCCTTCCCTTTATTTTCATTTCAGAAACCCCTCTTCATCCTGAAGAAATTGTGTTTGAAGAATTTGTTTAGTTGGTGTAGCGCTAAAATGGCAGCGGGACTCTCCAACAGCGCCAACATCACCAAGGGAAGGCACTAATTGTGTTATCAAAGGTACATAAAATCTGTCTTCTCTATGCCTTCTTCACTACTTACCATTCCAACTATGCTTCAGTTCTGTAGACCTAACTGTGGCCGAAGAAACTAGGTTCAATTCTTTATGGCCTTAATTAGTTAAATGTGTGAGATTCAGATTTTCAATCTCCCAAGCAGTGCTTTTTTTTAACAGAATAAGAAGTCACAAGGACCAGTAGTAATAATTACACTACAATAGTTTGACAAAAATAGTCGAGTATGATCCAAAATATATCAAATGTATCAGTTATAAATGAAGATCAAAATCATAATCAGAATACATTAGTAGTATGAAGCTAAACAACAATAAGAAGAATAAAAAATTAAATTACATCAGTAAAAGCTAAATTCATCGTCAGCAATTCACTGTGGGAAAATTCACCACCATGACAAATTCATCTCAAGGAAAATTCACCACCACCTATTGCTGGTGAATTGCTGGTGGTGAATTTTCCTTGAACTGAATTTTTCATGGCGGTGAATTTTCCTACGGTGAATTGTTGGCGGATTCATCATGAGAAAATTCACGGCCATGACAAATTCACCTCAACGAAAATTCACCACCAGCAATTTTGTGGCAGTGAACTGCTGGTGGTAAATTTTCTTTGAGGTGAATTTGTCATAGCGGTGAATTTTTCCACAATGAATTATTGATGGTGAATTTTCCAACTGTGAATTACTAACGATGAATTTGCCTGATATTAACATCATCAACAATTGAAGATACCAATGCTATGCTGAAAGAATCCAATGATAAAGTCTGGACTTTCCCTATGTTGACCCAGGTTTGAACCACAGCTGGACTCCTCGATAGTTGGAAAAAGAAAAAAACTATTGAAAATGGTGAAGAGAACATTAGTAGTAGTAAAGAGATCCAATCACATCAATAAGGACAAAAGCTTGGATCATAACAGTAAAAGTGGCATCAACAACTGGAGATAGCATTGTCTGTGGGATGGGTTCAGTGGTAAAGCCTGAATTATAACAGTAAAAGTAGCAAATAAGCTGGAGATAACATTGCCTGTCCTAAAGCCTGAACTTTCTCAATATTAGCCCAGGTTCCAGTCACAGCCTTGCTCCCCAATAGAACCCTTCCAATCCTAAATAACTACCCAAGAAAACAACTGCAACAAATAATTTTTATGCATTGATCTCTGTGTTGTGTGTTTTTAAATTGTATTTAAAGCTGAAAATAATTGAGATTTTATATAATTAGTAAAATGTAGATTTTATTTTGGCTACCAAGGTAATGGAAAAGTGTTAAAAAAATATATATTTTTTTTACTAATTGAGTATTGTATTATTATATTTAGATTATTGATTTTTATTTAAATTATATTATTTTAAATTAATGAATTATGAAAATTTATGTTTAGATTATATAAAAATGTTTGATGTTTTTATATTTATTTGTATTAGTTTTATTAATTTTTAGACATGTTAAATTGTAAGTCAAACTGAAAAGTATATATATTATTAAGTTTATGGAATGCCATTTTTTTAATATGATTCACTTACTTTTCAATTTCACTAATAGTACATAAATTACATAAAGTAAACACTCACTTTCATTTATAAATTTATTTTATTATTATATTAAATTTAAATTTAAATTCAAAACTTATAGTAGCTTAAACTATTATTTTAATTCTTAGAATTCATAATTCTAAGTGATTTTTATTTTTCTTAATGGTTAGGATGAGTGGTAGATTTTCAATTTGTTAGATACTGGTGTTCTTGTCTTTTGCATACCTCTTTCAAAATTATGAAGAAATTCAATTGCACAACAAAAATTTATCTATTGAGATGAATGATTAAATGCAGTTGAACATGGACCAAGGCTTATATAATTAAAGAAATAACTTTAATATAAAGTATAACATATTCATTTAGAATGAGATGAAGCAATATAATAAATTTTTTGTTAGATCTATGAATAGGGGAGCTTGGTTTGATAGTATATGTTATACTTTTAATATGATATAAACATATTTTTTTAATCTTATTCATTTTTTAAGACAATCCAACAACTTGTGGGGGCTCAAGGTGTAACATTTCTTTCTTACACATATAGAAATCTCATAGTTACATAATCATTGCATAATACCAAATAAATATCCAAGATCTGTGTTGAAATGGCTTTCAAAGAAACTACTAAGCTAATGATGTATAATGATGTGGGTTATTGCCAATGAAAAGAAGACTAGTTGAATCAATTTCACACAAGCATGGATTAACTACATAAATAGTAACTAGTTGCCACACAAATACAAAATATGTAGCTACGTTGCCATCCATTATCTATCACAAGTGAATGTACAAATAGAAATAAAGCACATGGGCAAAGAAATGGCTTAGGTAATTTAGAATTAGTTGACACGATTGCAAGCATGAAGCTTGGTAATGCATAATAGAAAATTACAATGAAATAAGATGTTATTGATAATTCTTTGCAAAATTGGATAAATATATTCAATCAAGGAGCACACATAAAGCCAAGTAACAAGACTTGAGAGTAAATCAAATCACCAACTACACCACAAAGGTCATTGTAATATCACATAGATGTTTAAGAGTACAAATTAAAACCTATATGAGAATGTGAAGTATTGTACATACCATTAGGCTCCTAGGGACCTAGTAAAATAAAATAAAGAAGGCATGAGGCTAATACCACAAAACTAAAAGAACAACAATGTGAAAACATAGGGAGATATGTGGAATCTACCAAACACTAGAATAGTACAAGATATGTTAGGGACATGTCCCTATACCATACAATTCTATATATTAGAGTAAACATGTACCACATAGGTAATTATTAAGATTATGAGAGTATGAAACTTAGGGAAAATTTCACTAAGTATGAACTTATTAGCATGAAATAAGTCCCTTATGTACATTTCTTAGGTTGAGTGTAAATGTGAAGAGATAAATTACAACATAAAGATCCATGAACACAATTCTAAGATCATTTGTTAACAATAGCTCTATTAAGGATGTAAACCTCTTATAGGAGCATTAAAGATATAGAAGAGCCTTTAAGTGGTAGAATAGACTAAAAACAAGGGAAATGACTACAAAAATGATAATATGAAAATGAATAACAAAAAAACACATCATCATGAGCATACAAGTAGTCCTAATTATACAAAGGAATACAAAGAGAAATGTACAAGTCTCTAATAAGATGTGTTATAGGAATTAGTAATTCATATGTTGTCTATGAGTAGATGGCTCTAAGAACTCAACATCAAGACCTCTCAGATAAAAAAAAAAATCACTAGACAACTCTAGAAACTCAACATCAAGACCTCTTGGACAAAATATTTCTTGCCCACATTAATTTTTTTATGTAGGAGACTAGTCATAAGGAATCAAACGTGCATGCTTGCCCTTATTTTAAAACCTAACATTACACATTAAAATTAGGTTAGCTAGTTAAAATTTATATTATCTAAAATAATATTTATTTAGATTCCAACTATATATTTTCCAATTTATCATACATGCATATATATATATAAAAAAAATTATATAGTTAACTTTCTCTCCCCTAGCACTATACAACTCTCTTTTGTAGACTGAAGGAATCAGAATTGGGTAGCCACCCCCTATAAACTATTGTGCACCACGTAAACTTTTTTCATGTGACATGTGATGCTAGCGCAACACGCCCTTCGGTACCATAGGGATGGTAGGGAGACTAGACCTTGTGACCTCTTGCCTGCAATAGAATGCTTTAGCCAATCGAGCTAGGCCCACCGCCCCAACACTATACAACTCTTTATTTATAATATTCCAATTTAATTTATTCTTATAAAAGAGGACCTAGTTAACAACTACTATTTTTTGAAGATAAAACTTGAATGGTCTACATCATTATTGTTACTCTTTCTAATTTTAATTTTTTTAATAAGCTTAGACCCACCTTTACTTGTCCTAATTCATTGAAACCATTCTAGCTTTTTTATTGATTATTTTATCTTTTAAACTATTGTTGCCACTATTTTCATAAACTTTATCCTCTTTTATGATGATGTCTTCATTTCCTAACTCTACTTTATGTCTATAAATATTTAGTTACTCACACACTAACTCTTCCTTTGCTTAATCATTTTCATTTTTTCTCTAAGAGATGGTCTTGTTCTATTCTTTCATTAATTATGATATTTTCAAGATATTTCTCTAGCTATTGCTTAGACTCTACTATGTTTTCTAAACTCAACGACTTTTTCAAATATGGAGCGAGCTCCATCGATCTCCATCTCTTCTATTGCTTCATCGCTAATGTGGAGTACTTCTAGAAATATAATATCTCAAGCCATCTTTAGTGATAGATTGCATTCTTTTAAATCTTCTCCTCTTTCATGGTAATCATCAATAACCACACAATTTTATGTTAATCTCATTATTAAGTTGGGACTAAAATTTGGAGTTAATAAATGTCGAGCTTCACACTACTCAACATCTATTCATAAGTGCTTTAGCCCCAATTACCAATAGCGAAACTAGACCATTCAAGTCATTCTATATTTATTATCATAGATCAATGGTTAAGGGTATAATGAGAGACAAGAGTTATGCATGAATAGTAGATTCAACCATTTCACCATGGACCAATAGAAATAGAACATGCCTCTTTAAAATATTATTAAGCAATTTAAAACATGAAGACACGTCTATGTTAAATGTAGATAGTGGGCCCACCAAATACACCACCTGCACTTATCTTGTGAGCCCACCAAACACATGCTATTGGATTTAATATAATAGGTTGTGATTTAAGAGGAGATAAGTGATAAAACTTGAGATCATATTATATGCCATAGTGTCATTTAACTATAAAAAAGAAGGTTCGGTGAGACATAAATTTTTAAACATAGATGGTCCCATACAAATTTCAAATTAAATATTAAAGATAATTTAGAATCTTCTTTTATTATAATGGAGTTGCTACATTTTAGATTTAACTACATTTTGGAAATTAACATTGCAATATAAAAAAAATACTAAAGTCATACAACAACTACATAATAAAAAAATTCATACATAAATTTCTTTCCCTCTTTTTATTATTACTTCCCAAATTTTTTCTCTAGCTTTTATCTCTAAATTTTTTATTAATACTTTCATATAATTCACCTTCTATATTTAAAATAACTATTTAATCATGGGATCCATAACTCTAGGGTGCTGGCAAGAAGTTGAGTCCACTTTTTGGCCAAAAAATGGAAGTGTTTTCCTTGATTTTCAAAGTTTGACACATTTGACCTTAAAATTTGAAGCACTTAGAGATGAAATCTTCAAACAAGTCACTAATCATAAAATGTGGTACTCGGAGTCTAGTTTCCAAATATGTAATTTATTTTAATACCCAGATTGTACAAATTGAGTTTCAATGGGTTTTTTTTAAAACCACTATTTAAAAGTCTCTTTTTTACCATACCATGCACGTGTACAACATCCATATTTTGACTTAAATTATCATATTTTTCTAAATCCTTTTGGGAAAAGACTTGTGACTCACTAAAGCATGCTCTAGATATTTTTTTGTAATTTTTTATTGAATTTTTTTTTTTGTTAATTTTTTATCAGGCATATTTGATGTTTAGAAAAATCTGTGTATGACACGCATAAGATGACCTAAAGTTATCGTTTTTTGCAAAAAAAAATATTTAAATTGAAAAGAATTGTCTGAAGTTTTCTCTTGTGCAATTTGTTCGTCAAAATGTTATGTTGATCAAAAGTTATTAAAATAGTAAAAAACACTAATATTTAAAGTTTATGAACCAATTTCATCAGAAATTAATTGAAAAATAGAAAAAAAAATTCAATTGTAAAAAAAAATACATATTTGAAATCTGCATTGTCTCATCTAAAATGGGTTTTAATTTCGTCAAAAAATTCTACAAAAAAAATTGTTAGCCATATGTCCAAACTCGATTTTTTTCCCTAACATTGTTAGAGCCTTCAACTTGCAAGTCAAACCAAGTTGAAGGCCTAGGTTCGGACTCCCAATGCTTTTCCCAAACCAAAATCTGAGGCAAAAATCCGACCACAAAGCAAAACCAGTTTGAAATTCTAAAAATGGAATTTTTTCAAAAAATGGATAGTTTCCAAAAATGGAAACTTTACAAAACGGGATCCCGTTTTGGAAATTTTTAAAAACGGGATCGTATTTTAAACAAGATCCTATTTTATACGAGATCCCATTTTTTTAAATACGGGATCCCGTTTTTTGATTTTAGGCTCAAGATCCTGAACCTAAACGGGATCTAGTTTATTAAAAGACGGGATCTTGTTTATTAAAAATGAGATCTCATTTTTGCAATGCCAATTTTGGTTTTTTGGCTAAGGCGAAAAATTTCACGTTTCGTGGACTCAACTTCTTGCACTTACCCATTACAAACCCCTATCCATGTTATTCCTCATGAATTTTTATATAACCTTCTTTTAGGTAGACCATGGATTCACAAAATGCAAGCAATGCCTTCAACTCTTCATCGTATAATGAAGTATGTCTACAAAAAAAAAGTGTATATATAATCAAAGTTGACCCTGAACCAGATAGTTTGCTCACTGAGAAAAATAAGGAAAATCCTTTGAAAACAGTGACACCAACTATACAAGTGAAACTTGTGCAAGAAGAACAAAAAGATAGGTGTCCAAAACCCTTCAAAATGTTATCACTAGATGATTTGGAGTTGTTGGATTTCACACCTACATTCATGGGAGAATACAAGATCATAAACAAAGAGTTTAAAAAGGGAAAATAAAAAGCAGTAAACTCAACACAAAATTCAGTAGACCCTTTGAAAGCATCCATGTCAACCACTTTAGAACAAAAGACAACATACACAACAAACTTTGACAAAACTAATTATGAGCAACCACCGAATATAAAGGAAATAACAAAGATTTATCAAAAAGGTTATGAACTTATGAAACAACTTGGATATAGTGGAAAAGGATGTGGTGCTAGAGAACAAGGTATATGTGTCCCTATAGAGCCTAACACACAAGGAATGACTAACGGTCTTGGTTATTATCCCTCAAAGGAAACAAACAAGCTTTCAATCAATATAAAGACTATTACAAAAGATCCTTCTAAGCCAAATTTCACATTAGTACACCCTAAATGGATAGACATTAGTGGTCTTGGTTATTGTCCTTCGAAAGAAACGAAAGAAAAAAATAAATCTTCACTTAATGTCAATGTGATCATGCAAAAATTCTAATGATTCAAATTTAATAGACTTTACACCCTCCTGTAAAGGAGAGTACAAAATCTCCCTATATAAAGAGTCTTGCATAAGTATGACACTTTGTACTAAGCAAGAGATATCTTTGTCACAAAAAGGGACATCCTCTACTATTAATCAAGAGATTATCTTGTCGAGACTCCTCCAAGATTGTTTGATATCCCTCTTTCCAAGAACATGAAATAAATTTTACTACAAGAGTTCATTTTGTGTGTATCATAGAGTTTGTGGTCATTCTACTAATGAATGTATGACATTGAGTAATAAAATTCAACATATTAAGGATTGTGGTACTCTTCCTTGTGTTGAAGCACCTAGTTCCTCTAATTGATACTGATTTCTATGTTTCTCGTCAATCATCTCGACTTATTGGGGGAAAGGGATTAGGAAGCCTTGTCCTCATATGAAACTTGTTGTCTCTTTTGGCTAGTTGACCACCTTCCATATATATACTTGAGCAAGCTTGGGATGTGGATGGCATGCCTTAAGTTGGCTCGCATGTGACGTACCAAGTTATCTTTAGTTGTTGCATTTTGGGGACAACCCCTTATCCATGATGTAGTTTCATTCAAGAACATATGACTTGGCATAACACTTTTAAGCTCTCATGTCTTCTTCTACTTAAAATAAATTACTCACAACAATGGTGTTAGCAACCATTTTAAACTAGGGGCATACATCGACACTCATATTTCATTATGGTTTTCTTTATTCTTGTGATGTGTCCTTTTCTTGGTGATTTCATTGGGCTTGATATCCTCCAAGAGCGTGATATTTATATGATTTGTCCTCGCTTGGATACATAAAACACTATGCTCCCTAAGAAGAGACCTTACATGAATTAAGCAAATATCCCTTTGAACAATCCTTCACATAAATGTTCATAAATGCTTAACGCAGCTTGTTAGCCCTTGTGAAGCTCAAAGTTTCATTTTGTGGTGCCCTATTAAATTTATCAAAGGGATAGCTTTGGTATGGTTAGTACAATGAGAAGCCTAAATGTGGGAATGACTTTCTCAATGTATGGTGAGAAGCTGATACAGAGGCATGACTTTCTCACTAAGCCACCCTTTTTGAATACTCACCTAGCGGATAGCCTGAAGTTTTGTTTCCTTTTAGTGAATGTTTGTTTTGGAAATATAGCTTAGATATAATCCACATCATGTTGGACAAATGGTCAAGGATTAATCCACCCCTTTTTATTTTATTTTATATATTTTTTCTTTCTTTTAGTCATTGAAATTTGTGTATCTTAATTTTGCATATCATACACCTTGTGTGCGTCCCTTTGTGCTTATGTTGGTTTGACATAGGATCTTGGATCTTGGGGGCTTGTCCACCTCATTTGATCTTTGTTATCCTATACCATTCATATTGGTACACTCAAACCCCTCTTGAATGTCTACTTTAGTGTGAGTTTGAAGCAAGTTCCTCCTCTCACTAAAGTGGGGGCTAAATGTAGTGTTGGAAATAGTATCCTTTTTTCACACTTAATTTGGGAATAACTAATATTAAAATGAACCTATTGTTGCCTTGATCTAGTGTTGTAATGGTTTTACACATTCACATTAGGTTTAGAGCCCTTTTTAACTAAATAGACCTAATTTTTCCTTAATTTAGTGTTGTAAAGTGTATTTATTTACACCTTCACACTAAGTTTCGAGCCCTCTTGCATTTATGATCTTCACATCATCATTAATAGGCCCTTAGGACCCTTTATTATGCATCTTGAGGCTTATTTCAATCGAAATCTTGACATAGTATACACTTAATACTCTAACCCCCGACATTTCCTCAGCCTAAAAATTCATGGTGGGACCCATACGCCACCTTGGGCATATGAGTCCCCCCCAAATGGGACCTATACGTCACCTAGGGTGTAAGAGTCTCATTTGGCCCCTTTTTAGGATTTTGAGTGGGAAATCAAGGTTTTGAATTCAAAATTTATGAATGTTGGCATTTGGGATCTAGTAAATGGTAAATTAGATAGAATGCAATACATAAACAAGGTTTCAAATCACTATTTCAACTAAGAAATGGGTGATCCCACAATAGTGGTTTACAATTTTTGTCCAAACTAGACAGTGAAATTATTATTTTTAACTAAATCTTCACATTCGGGCACCTATAGTGGCTAAAACTGTGAGGAATTTGAAGATGATGCAAACTAGAGTCTCATCACATTTTGTCTATAGATTCTAAAAATATTTTTTTCAAAATTTTTGGAATCATATTGCACTTATTTTTCCATCTCACACAAAAATTGGTTTTTTTCAAAAAATAGCATTTTTAAAAAGTGACGCACACCGTATAATGCATAACTTTTTTTCCATGAAGGATAAAATTCTAATTCTTTCGAATTTATATTTGTAACTCCGATATCTAGTGCTTCCACTTGGTTAGATAGTTTTTTATTGAATTTTTTTTTAAATCAAGTTTTGAAGTCAAACCAATTACAATTCAAACATAGTGCAACTGTATAACGCGTAACTTTTTTTGTATATATCAAAATTCAAAAATAAAATTGTTGGATCAAGGACTTCAATATCTAGTGCACTCATATTTTTCAAAAAAATAAAATTGATAATCTGCTATCTTTCCACATGTGCAGAACAAAGACCTTCATTTTTAGTGAAAAACCTATATTTAATAAAACTAAAAAAACAAATACAAAATAAAACCAAAGCATATTAAAATTATAGTCGTTGGATAGCTCATTTCGAGGACTACTTGATTCCAATTGGGTCTATGAATTCTCCTCCATTTTCATCAACCCGAGCTTCGAAGGGAAAAAAATTGCAAATATTTGGTGCTAGAGGGGGAGAAGGGGGGTTCACTCGAAGGGTGATTTGATCGAACCCCCCTTTTCCCCTTTGGTTTTTTAAAAAATGTGTCTTTTCTATTGTTCGAGCGAACGCATCATGGAAAAGGGGGTTCGCTAGAACTAGGGGTTCGAGCGAAACCTTTTATGGGTTTGTGCAAACTCCCTAGTTCATGCAAACCCCTTAAAACTCAAATTTTTGATAGTGCGGGCATTTTTACAATTTTTCTTCCTCAACAAAGTTGTAAACCACTATTATGGGTTCATACCAATCATAATATCAACCTATTAATCAAGAGTCAAGCATCCTAAGACTTCATAAGAGCATTATAGAGTATTCAAGAGCATTTCTAAGGCATTCAAGGACAAATTTCTTCATCATTTATTGCAGCAATCAAGATCCATTATCATGTCAAAGGCTTGATGTATCATGCATGTGGTTTTGAGCTAATGTTGTGATGTGATGTTCAAGATCAATTCAAGTATTCAAAGGAATTATCTTTCCTCAAGAATCATGATCAAGATATACATTCATTGAGGCCACTTCATGCGTGTTTATAGATCTATAGGGTTCCAAAAGAGGTTTGATTGTTTCACCTTATGCATCATGTTTCATTTCTCATTAAGGTTTGATTACCAAAATGAGGTTTGACCAAGGAAAACCCCCATCCCATTAACAAATCAACATTTTTCTCCTCTCTACATGTGCGATTGCAAATCTAGGTGTTTTGGAGCTTGAAGATCCTTTGAAGACTAAATTACAAGATTAAGAAAGTTGTCGTAGTTGTCAAGAAGTTTCCATCTCCACAAAAAGTCACCCATAGGCCAGAATTCAAGCTTTTAGACTCAGAGATCTGGTAGGAGAGAAGCTACAGTAGACCACTAGAGGATACTCGAGTTTCAGCCAAACTCTAATACTGGGACTAAATCGGCACCTTGGGCATATGAGTCCCAGCACAACACTTTTTCCAATTTTCAGAAGATCCAAATCAGTCACTAAGAGATTCCAGTTCCTGCCTAGAAATCCTAGACTAGGACTAAATTGTCCACTCTAGCATATGAGTCCCAGTGAGCTTCAAGCAAGGGTTTCAAATCTTTTTTTGACCACATCTTTCTTCCAGGTACCTTTTTGTATCTTTTTATTTAGTAATCTAAATTCAAGTTTCATTTTCTAGGTCATTTAGCTAGACTTGCACATTGCTTTCATTTCATTTCTTTCTAAGCATTTTCTTAGTGGTGAACCCCCTTATTAATCACACCCAAGGAAACCTTATAGCAATCTCTTTCCCTAATTGGATCATTAGGCTGAGATCTCTAGTATTTTCTTGAATAAACTCAAAGTAAAATAGGAGGCTAGTATACCTTTTGTTCCATCTCCTAAAAGGTGGAGCACCCTAATTCCTTGTGTTCAAGATCTATAGAGAAACTCTATGAAAATTCAGTGTTGAGATTATAGACTCGGACATTCAATTTATAGGCTAATACATAATAGTGTTGTAGCATAGAGTTATTTGTAACATTTATGATAAAAAGGTGTGGTGTGAGCAACGTGGGGTGACATGGACAACATGGGTGGTGTTGGACAACTAGTCTATGCCATAGATAATTAATTTACTCTAAAATCCCCCCCCCCTAAATTAATTATACTATTTTTTAAAATATGCCCCCATAATCTAGAAAACATGGGTGTTGACCTAAAGCCTTGGTAGGTACCCATTTACAATCACTAATACAATAGTAAGCATTCACAATAATCAAATTCTCTTTAAAAATTATTCTTTGCAAATTATTTTGTCAACTTGCTTGCCAACTAATCTTCTAATTTGTAATCTTTGAAATTAATTTCTTCATTTTTAGAAAATAATATTTCTCATTCTACTACACTTTACTATGTAATAATTTGATTCCATCATGTTGTTTATTATTACAATTGACCTTGGTGTCTTCATACACCTTCACCTTGAATTGATCTTCAAACCACTTGAAATTTAGATGTTTCCTTCCATAAACTATCTGTAGTTTTCCATTTTGCATGATTTCTTACAAGAATATTTCTCACCCTTCTCAAACCTTTAAACTTTCTTGACTCCTTTACAACACATGAATACTTATGAGCTTATACATTTTTTTTAACATATCTATAATCTTTTGCCAATTTGACCTCCATAACTCCATTCATAATTCATTTGCATGCAATTTGTCATAGAATTTTTCTTCCCTTCTCTATTCCAACACATCTTTTTAGAATGATTTCTCAAACCAAAAATAATACAAGGATGTAAATTCCAACATGTTTATTTCCTATGTCCTTCCCTATTACAATGGGAACACTACATACATTGCATTCCTTGAACTAATTTGTTTTATAACACCTATAATATCATTTGTAATTATTTTATATCCAAGGCCTTCATAATTTGGCCTCACAATTGGCTCAATGGGCTCTTTGATTCCTTTCCCATAGTTTCTTAATCCTCTTCCTTCATAACTCATTTTCTTCAATATTTTCAAAACGTCTTTTCTTATTCTCACCACATCTAATAAGATTTGTAGATTTCAAATAGAGTATCTTCATCCTTACACTCTTCATAAAAAAAAAACTTCAACTATATCACACAAACCAATCAATTGATCAAAAGAACACCACAAATCTTTTGTGCCACATGAGACATTACAAATTGATTGTTTTAATTTTAAACACTCATTCTTCTTTTCCAACAACTTTAGTTTTTCTTTCAAATATTCATTATTCTTTTTTATTTCATGAAAAAAATATATATATTTCTTCTAATTCTTTATTTTTTGTCTTAACATTCTCCAATTCTTTTTCAATTTCACATAAATATTTATATCTTTATTTTTCTAACTCCTTTAAATTTGTTATCAAGTTTGAATTACATTTTTTTAATTTTCATCACGTCTTCCTTCAAATTATTTTTTCTTTTCTTTACTTTTTTCCCCTATTTTTCCATTGAAACAAATGGTTAAAATTTGCCATACTTATGCACTTGACTATGATTCTAGAGAAAAAAATTACCTTCAACAGTTTCGTGTGCCTTCACTCTTCCTTAAATTGCTCTTCTACTGAAATTGTGATTGAACTGATTGGCCCTTTTTCCTTTATTTGGAGTCATATATCCATCTCTACCTCTTTTGAAATGGCTAACACTTTTACCAGCTACGACTATGTTGACACTCTTCTTTAGCCACTAGTGACATCTTGCTGACTTGGCTTTGTAGTGGTTAACTATTCTTTTTTACTTTTGTGGACTTCTTTCCTCAAAATTCTATGACCTTTCTAATGATGAATGGAGGCCTCGTGCACCTTCTATTATCCTCCTCTTTGGTAATCTTCTTAAATGTATAACAATCTTAAATAGCTACAACAAGCTTTGGCAAAAAAAATAGAATATATGATAAAATGAAGAGATACCTTACAACAATCTTAACGATGGCTTAATACTCTCATGATCTCCTTGTGTCGTGTTGCCTTTATTTGATCTCTTTGTCTTGTGGCTCTCAAACATACCCTTTCAGATTCCAATCGTCATCACTTTCTTTCACTTGGTTCCTCTTGGCCATGATTTCCTTGATTTGGTCATGGATGTGGTGACACACACCTTCACTACTCTTTTAATTTTTGGTGATTTGACATATATGAGCACTCACATCTTCCTTCTAGATGGTTTGGGGTTTCTCCATACCAACAATCTTTAACTGTAGAGATTAACAACTTCTCTTCTTTCTCTTTGACTATTGTGGCTGGTATCTCCTCCAAATGTTGTGATCTATCCTTTGACGAATGACTTCCTTCGATATGTTCCTCCAATCGATTCTTGTTCTCTTTTTATGACTATAAAGACCTTTCTTTTGACATCAATCTCTAGATTATTTCTAGCAATCTCTTTGACCTTAGATCCTTTTGTACTGGCCTAGGAAACCCTTGCTAGGTGATCTCCTTTTCTCTATAGTGACCTCTTTTAACAATCTTTTTGCATCTTCAACAACAAAGTCCTCTTGGCTTGGTTGATTTATTTATTTGGCAACTTTCCTCCTTTAGAGGTGACTCAAACACACACAATGATCTTACAATTATTTTGGCATAAAAATAGTGATCTCAGTTACCTTTGATAATTGCAAACTCCTTTGCAATTTTCGTGTCCTCTCTTGTCAACTACATTTTCGATATGCCTATTAGTTGGAAATCTTTAGTACATATCAACAAATTCCCTTCCAGTGGGTACCATTGATCAGCTCCTTTCTAAATGCTATGACTTGACAAAAGCTAGAGATCATTATATTTTTGGAAGTGGCTTCATTTATACAACATTTTTTGTTTGCAATGAGGTTATTTGAATCTTATGATATCCTTTTTCCTACTACGAATCTCCCTTGATGGCATCAGACACTTCCTTCAAGGTTGTGACTAGATTTTTTTTCTTTTGGAAGCAACTGATCTTTTGAGAATATCTTTTGAATCTTCCCTTTCAATAGAAACTCTTTTTTTATCTTTAGATTCTTCCACAAGAAAAACCGGCTCTTACTCTCCTTGGATTTTTCCTAATAAACACTCGCTCTAATACCAATATGAAGACAAAGCACAAATCTAATATATTTGTTGAAGACACAATAAGAGAACAAAAATAGATACCAACCTAAAAGTAGACAAGAGAACTAATGTATGATGCAACATACTAAACATATTTTTATTGATACCAATACAAATATAAATGCAGATACATTTGTAATTGATTATAGATCTATAGAGAAACTCTATGAAAATTGAGTGTTGAGATTATAGGCTGAGACATTCTATTTATAAGGCTAATACATAATAAATTCTTTGTTCACTATAGCATAGAGTTACATGAAACATTTTTTTTAGGCAGGTGTGGCATGGGTCAGTGTGGACAACATGGATGGTGTTGGATAGTTAATCTATGTTGTAGATAATTAACTTACTCCAACACAATTATATTATGAAACAAAATAATCTTGGGTCTACTGAAGCTCAGCGGTTTTTGATAAACAACTTATCCTGGAGGGGCGGAAGTGAAACATGAACTCCACAAGCCCTTAAAATGATTCTTGATTTTAAGAGGGAAATAATTATAATATAAAAGATACTTAAAATTTAGAACTACATAAACTCTGGAATCAAAACACATAACATAACAATATAGAGTTGAAATATTAGGACAAAATATAAGTGGTTGCTACAATCTTTTATTATTGAATTGAACTCACAAAATTGAACAAAATAAAACTCAGTTTTTGCTCCTGCTATGCATCTCAATAATTTCACAAAATTACCCACAAAGGTGAATATTTATTGTTGTAAAGAGGTGGTCAAAGCAAATAAAATAGACAATGGAAGATAAAACTGTGACGGTGGTGTTGGATTTGAAAGGTAAAGGATACAACAAAGACAAACAAAAAGAAGACATTGAAATTTATAATATTAACTCAATAAATCATTACATAAATATTTTGAGTTGTTGCTCATTTATAAAAGAGCACCATTACAAACCTCTAACAGCTCTGCAGAGTTGGACTCTTGAGAGAGTGCTTATAGAATCAAATTCTACCGATATATAGGCATCTAAGCATTTACGGATGGTAGAGAACTAACAGTCAATAAAGGAGACAACTAACAATCAATAGGCTAGAGTACCAAGTGTACCTGGAAAATTTAATAAAGTTGTTGAGATTATACTTCCAACACTCTCCCTTAATCTCAACTACGAATTCCAATTACTTTCTTGATCTTTTCCATTGATGCTTCAACATCTACAATCTTGAAATACTATGGATCGAACCTAGGAAATCCCAGTTTTCTATTGGGATGCTCTAACCATGAGCTCTAGCCTTCTTGTCATCAGTCCATTGTAGGTTCAGGTGTGATGCACTCGCTTTCCTCAACACCTCCCTTTGAGCTACGCTACTTGGTGCTCAGGGAACCCTTTGAGCTACGCTACTCGGTGCTCGGGGATCCTAGCATTAGCTGGCTCTGTTGGCCTTTTCAAACGTCTTTAGTGGCATCTGACACCTTCTCTTTTCTAAATTCATGACCTGCTTCACAAAGATTCACCTCCTTCCAATGCTACGACAACATTGACTTCAAGTTTGTGATTATTTTACACAACAACCTCCTTTTTGAAGACCTTCCTAGCCGCGATTTGGCTTCAGCGGACAACGAAAATCTCTTGGTCTTTTGAAAAAATATCCTTTTTCCTATGGTGACTTGATCTTAGCTATCCTCGGCGGCTCCTACAAACATCTACCCTCTCAGATCTGTCATGGTCTCCTTCGAACCTTTCTTACAGCGGCACATCTTTATCTCCTTTTGTCTACAATCTTCACTTTATTTGACTAGCAATGTTATCTTGCATAAATGACAATAAAAACAAAAAGCTACGACTTCACCTCATATACTCCTTGGCTGCAAACTAATCCTCTTGGTTGCGGCAAACTTCTTCACAGACAACAGCAAATTTTAGCGATCTGCAACTTCTCTTTTGGCAATGATCTACGACTAGGGCTACAGCCTTTCAGTGTTTGTGTTGATAATTAGTGATTCTTCCTTGTTGGTGATTTCGGTGATCCCAAATCCTTACATTGTACTAAGAACAACCTATTTTTTACTACGTAACAATTTCCAAATAGTACAAATTTCTTATGATGATCTCTTCCTTGAGTTGGCAACTCCTTTACTACGATCCTTTTGCAATCTTCAAATTAGTGTACTCCTCTTGAATAGTTTATGCTACTTCAATAGAAACTCGTATAACTTCAACACATGATCTGTATGCAACTTCATCAAATCTCTTTCTCCCTTTGAAAAACTGTGATTATGCCTCGTGATTTTTGCGGCCTCTTATTCTGGCTGGGCGGACCTATTAAATATAGCCATGGCTCTAAGATCCCAACGGCTTTCTTTAAATCACTTAGACGACTCTTATGTTGACCTTTCCTTGGCAGAATGAAACACTAGGAGTGCACTGCGATCATAACCAGCGGTTTGCTCTTTTTCACCTACAATCTTGATCTCCTTGCTTTAATACAAATTCCTCCTGCGATCTGCAACGGCCTTCTTCTCTTTGACTATGATCAGCTACAACTACTAATTGCCTTTGTCTTTGCAGCAGCTATATAAATCATTCCTATGATCTCCTCTTAACCTTACACGGCTCCACACAGCTTCACCATCGGCTCTGATACCACTTTGTTGGATTTGAAAGACAAAAGATACAACAAAAAGAAGACATTGAAATTTATATTAACCTAATAAATTATTACATAAATATTTTGAGTTGTTGCTCATTCATAAAAAGACACCATTACATACCTCTAATAGCTTTGCAGAGGTGGACTCTTGAGAGAGTGCTTATAGAATCAAATTCTACCAATATATAGGCATCTAAGCATTTACGGATGGTAGAGAACTAACAGTCAACAGGCTGGAGTAGCTAAAGCAGATAAGATCAAATCCTTGTCTTTAATGTTGGGATATGGAGACTGATATGGAGGAAATGAGAAGACACGTGTAGCTGGAAAATTTAATAAAGTTATTGATATTATACTTCCAACAGGGGGTGAGTACAAGCAAAAAGAATAAGATATGCGTAAGTTGGTTGTTGCAGAGGATAAGGATAAGATGTTGCGGTGGATAAGACATTGCACACAGTCCACGTAGATGGTCAATTTTTTTAACAAGGAAATCGTTGTTCATATAAAAAAAAATCATTCCTTAATTTGTTTTTTTCTTATAAACTTTTGGAAATGCTTCGGACACTCCTAAGAATCAATTATTATCCCATTCATTTTAATTGGCCATTCTTCGCTTCTTGAACATGTGAATATATTAATATAGTTAAATGAGTTAATAATGCTAAAGGTCAGACAAATATATCATTCAAGTATTACGTATTCTGGTAATTTTTTATTATTCATAAAATATAAATCAAAACTAAATAACTGATAATAAAAGCATTATGCTAAACTATATTGTTTTTTTAAGAATAGAGGAAATACCGTATAATATGGAGATGTTTTCAATGTGTGGCTTACAGATACATATGCTGAAGTCTTTGGTAACTTGACTTGACTTGACTAGCGTTTTATCCCTACATGGTGATGATCTGTGTCCAATTTATTCTGTGAAGAAATGTCAGAAAAAAATCTCCGACTGGATCAGACGGAGACCACTCGATTGAAGAAATTATGCAGCGGGGAATGTTCTCAAGCTGGGCGTTCGACCAAAGAAACAACAAATTCACGCACAATCGAGTCCTCTCAAGCCAACAAACCGATCCGCAGGTGAGATACGTTGTATTAGAACGTTGCTGCCCTTCTCCGCCAAATGAGTCCAATGCTAAAACTCGCTCTTTATTCTAATTAACAGTGAGCACTTACAAAAGTTTTTGGGAAAAGATGTATTTCTCAGTCACAGCGGCAAACAGAAAAATTTTATGAGGCAGCTATACAGAGACCTTACAAACCAAGGCGTGTCCTGTTTCTTTGATCAAGATCCTGAGAGCTTGCCAGTGGCGGAAAATTTTCCCCCTCGTATATTTGAAGCCGCTAAGACATGCAAAGTAGCAGTTTTGCTTCTCTCTAAGGATTTCCTGGAAACAAAGTGGCCAATGCTGGAACTCTCTGCTTTCGTGGAAGCGAAAGACACAACCCGTACAAATCCCAATCTCAAAATCTTGCCCTTGTTCTTCCTGATTTCACCGGATATTCTTAAAAACATTACAGCTGACAAGGAAAAGTGGAAACAATTGAATATATCGGAGGCAAAGCGAGCCGAATGGCACCAAGCTTTGAATGCATTACGGCGAATTAATGGGTTGACGTTCAGTGAAGGTGGCGATGAAGTGGAGTTTAGAGATAAAATAGTGAAAGCAATCTGGCACATGCTTCCACCCTCGCAAAGGTATCACATCCCTGCTATGCAAGGAGAAGCACGAATGTGCCAGGTGAAAATACCCAACAATCTTCTTTTCTCTTTTTGTTCTTGTTGTTCTGTCACACGCATATATGGAAACCCTGTTGTCTCAATTGTTTTTATTGGTTTCAGAAGGTTGCGGATTTCTTCAGCACTGTTCATCCCGACGAAAAGGGAGTCCGTATTGCAGGATTGTATGGAATAGCGGGCCACGGGAAAACTACCCTTGGCAAGGCTTTCTGCAACCTCAAATTGGGAGATTTTGAAGGTAGAGTATGCCATCTGGAATTTTCTAGAGGCGATTCATTCGAAAAAATAAAACTTGCCCTGCAGTACCTCACTCACTGCCCTCAATCGCATCTCCAAACACTGAAAGACCAAGACCAGGTGAGCAATTTCATAGGTTTTAATTTTGTTTAAATGATATTCTTTCTTTCCATGTAAGGTTCTGTAGATGTGCTTTAAGTATTCTGCATTTTGTAATATAACTTACAGGCACGAGTTGAATTTAACAAAAGAGTGAAGGGCCAAAGGGTATTGTTGGTTCTCGACAATATCACAGAAGAAAGTGTATACGAAGTGAAAGATTATATTTGGGCAGACTTGGGCAAAGAAAGCTGCATCCTTTTGAGCGCACGGAGCGTAGATGTTCTAGTAAAGCATTTCAAAATTGACTCAGAGTCATGCATGCACGTCCCAAGCCTTGAAGAGGACGACGCCATAGCCATCTTGTTAGAGAGAACATCTCCAGGCGAGTCAACGAGGGGGTCAGGGGACAGAAGTCTTGCTTTGAAGTGTGCAAACAGATGCTCGTTCAATTGTGACATTGCTCGGAGAGGTCGAACATTTCATCCGTTAGCCTTGAAAGCTTTTGGTGGTCACCTCTTCAGTAAATACGGTTCGAATTTTGCAAAATGGGTTACTGAGATAGATGGCTTAGTAGACCGATCCGGTTATGGTTTGGATGACGTGTTCGCTGTTCTGGATGAAGCTTTTGATGACATGGAACCCAAATATCGCACCATATTCATGCTTCTCACTGTATATATGCTGCCCAATATGTCTCCTCACAAAGTTACTCAGTGGCTTGCAATAAATTGCAATGAAGAGGTCAAATATATTGAGAAAGCAGTGAGTTGAATATTTTTCTCTTACACTTGTTTACTTTGTGATTGAGTTTTTAATACTTTTGAAAAAACCTTTGGACGCCTAATTTACTGTTCGTACGATCAGGTTAAGGATCTCAAGAAGAAGGCTTTTATTGAAAATTTTGAAACTGAAATCCGCATACACGACCTTTATATCGAGTTCGCTCAGAGCAAAGCAAAAAGGATGGGGAGATGGCTTTGGTGGAAGGGCGACGACCTTAGTACACGTGGGTTAATTTCACAAGACAGTACAGGGTTCGAATTGGCTAAATTGGAGCAATGCATGCGTCGAAGTCCGTCCCAGATCGCTCCTTGGCACCTTCAAAATCTATTGGTGCTTCAGCTCCTAGGTGTGCAGAATATGAGCAGGCTTGACTTGGGCGGGATGGATTGTCTCAGAAGTATCACATTACACAATTGTAAAACACTGGAAGCACTTGACGGAATGAAAAAATTGCCATACCTGGCATGGCTTCAAATAAGGGAGGTAAATTCAATGCTTAAAGTTCCCGAGTTAAGCAGCCTCGTTGCGTTACAATATCTTGAGATCGACATCGCAGGCAGCCACACGCTCAATCAACTGGGAGATCTTACTCCTTGTTTGTTTCTCAGAGAGATTATTGTTCGCTATCCTTCTCTGTCAGAGTTCCCCAGGATAAATGGTTTACCGTATTTAGAGAAAGTGGAGTTTAGTGTGTCTGATAAAGTGAGGGACCCCCTCGACTGTAGAGAATGCGTGGAGCTTCAAAGTATTGTCCTCAACATTTGCGGCCAGATGGCTGCCTCACCACTCCTAACCGGATGTAAGAAACTGTCAACAATTGTCTTGTGGGGATGTCCGGCAGTGACGGAATGTCCAGATATAGATGTGCCAAGTGCATTAAAGACACTAGAGTTGTCCATTTCATCAGAAGTTGCTTCGGCACCCAAAAGTTTAGAGTGTTGTTACGGACTGGAAAATCTTCAACTATGGAATATGAGGGAACTAAAGGAACTTCCGAGTTTCAGACGTTTATCAAATTTGACAATGCTTAAACTTGTCAGGTGTGGAATAAGGGAGCCACCTGATCTTACATCATGTGTCATGTTGGAGGCTGTTCACTTTTTCACACTTCCAAATTTGGAAAGTTTTCCCAACTTCTCATTACTGAGGAAGTTGAAGAAATTAAGTTTATATAATTGCAGGAGGGTTCAAGATCCTCCTGATATCAGTGACTGCCATCAATTACAATTTTTTCATCTAGCCTACAACGACAATATTAAAGGACTTCCAAACATGGTGGAGACCCCACAATTAGAGGAAATCAAAGTGAGCTGGCATTCTGAAGAGGAGGTCACTTATGAGGGAATTAATCCTGACAGTTGTGTAGCCTATGGTGATCTTGAATCTTGTATGGGGTTTTTTAAAGACCATATCTTCACGGACTTAAGTGAAACAGTATTTCCAGAAGAGTTGAAAGAGTGGCAGTGGCTTAAGGACAAGGAAATTCTAGTGAAACGGTATTTCCGTGGAGTGAAGCTCTATTACTCTCTCACAGCTCCCTATGACTTGTACAAAGGAATCCGGAATTGGGGAGAATCGACGACAGAAGCACCGCTCCCAATTACTCTATCACAGCTCCCTATTAATCTACCGCAGCGCCAGTCTCTGACTGTCCGAATGAAAGGTGATAGAGTTGTCCCTTTCTTTAAACACGAGATGGTAGGTTATATGGGGAGTTGGACAGAAACAGTGCAAAATTATTTGGAATGGCAAACCTGCTCAGGTAAGATCTTAATGCCGGCTTTATATTATTTATAAATGGTACCTATACAGTACTTAATTACACTTATGTAGTCTTATTTTCTTTCAAAGTTCAAAATATAGCTTATTCAATTTCACGCTCGAACTCATTTCTAATCTTTTAGTTTGAGATTTTTCCATTATCCATTTCACTCACTTGTAATATTTTAGTTTGAGATAAATTTTGGAATATTATTTTACTTTTAACACTTATTATGGTTGGCTGTACTTGTTTAATATGTTCTTAGTTTGTTTATATGTATCCACATCTTTGTTAAGTAATGTAATAAATTTTAAAATTTGTTTATTTTTATGTGTAATTTTTAGGTGTAAATTTATTATATATTTTTTTTAATTTGATAAATAAGTTTTTTTTAAATAAAAAATTAGAGATTTTAAGTTTTTTTTTAATTATTATATTATATTTAATTTTGATGTTAATTAATATTATAATTCTTTTAATCTATTTGGTTTGAGTAGCTTTTCAATCCATTTAAGATTGGATTGATTTTTTATAGTTTCATTTTTTCTTTTAAATGGAGATTTTCTTAGTAAATTTTGATCCCACCATGAATCTATGAATCAATTATCAATTTTTTTTATTTTGGATACAATGAAAAAATCTCCCCTTTAATTTTGTAGACACACATTACGATATAGTTGTTAGTACAATGTATGAGTTTTGAAAAATATTTTAAGGTTTATGTGCCCAACACTAGTGTAACATGCCCAATGTTTTACCTATGTTTTAACCCATAAGTGAATAGTTCATGTTTACCAACATAAAGCAATAAAAAAAATTCTAATTCAATAACAAGATGCACATTCGAAATAATCTCAGTTCAAACTCTCATTGCATTTATAAAGAAATATTACATAATCCCAAGTAACGATTTCATATTACATAATCCCATGTAATGATAACATTTTTCCAATTACAATTTTCATAAAGATAGAGATACATGAATACATCCACAGCTTCCAAGAGCTTAATGAAACAAAGTACAAGTGGTCCAGATGTCCCTTGGGAATAAATCCTCAAATTTCAGTTGCCAACTAAATGAGGGAGGGTATCACTCAAGTGCTTTTCAGCCAACCACGAACTTATTGCGGTCCCCCGCACATCTACCTAACTAGTAAGATGGCCCTACCCTTTGATAAAAATATTGGATTTGGTAACCTCATAATACTAGCCTTCCTGAGCATGGTGGTGTGTCCTACATAACTAGAGATACCATACATTGACTACAACCTACATGCATGACATTCCCAACCTAGTTATACAAACCTAACTCACAGTGAACCGACAAGTGTAATCAGTGGCCACTTACACTACTTTAGCCAAAAATTTCATATATATACAACCGCTCAGTACTTCGAACATAGTCCTATGTTCACCCACCCCTTAGCTCGATTTGGTAAATGACCACAAATACTCTTTTCAATCATAACATAATTTTAACCTAAAAGGTGATGACATAAGTAAGTGACCAACTAGGTTACTCCCATCCATGGATTATCCTAACCCCAAGAATAACCCAATTAACCACCCATGTATGTATAGTATTGCAATCTAACATCTTCAACATAGTACTTTAAGATAATATCATTTCTCATATTTCATACTCTATGTAAGCGTACATACGGTCTATGATAGCTTAGGTATTATCCTAATACACTATGATTATCTTTTTTGAGAGAACACAACCACACAATTCCAACATAATATATATATATATATAAGTATCAACTAATAAGGTTTCAACAAAATAAGTATTCATCAAAGATCATGCAAACTCGCCAAAATAAGAATTAATCAAATTTCATGCAAGCAAGCTCAACATAACATATAATTCATTTTTTCCTCAAACACTTGCATTCATAAATAATTATGATTTCAACATAAAAAGAATAGAGAAGTAAAAGTAGCATATGCCTAGAATTATAGCTCCCAAAGAAGATATTTCTTCCTAAGCTTAATTTCCATAGTCACACTTGTTGTTCCTTCTATGATCAACCTATCTCCAATCCTAGCCTTTCTCAAAACTCTCAACAAACTACAAATTCTCAAAGCAATCTTACTTTTCTTACTAAAGCACTCAGCAACCTATTTGCACAAAAAACTACAACAATGAACTTCAAAAGAATGAATGAAAGATAACGAATGAATGACCAAAAGGTTAAGAAGTTGCCTCTACTTATACTTAAAATTGAGAAACTTATTGCTACAAACAAACTCTATAATCTGCCACCTTTTCTCCTCCAACTGTCGCCACTTAACAAAAAAATAACTTCTCCTCTAAATGAGTCGACTAAGCCAACTGAAGTGAAATGTGGTTGCTCAAACAGTTGATATGCAAACACATATACAATCCCTACATTTTTAGCCTCTCAATTATAGTTGAGTCACCCTCTTTAACTGTCAACAACTACTCCTTTATTGAGTCAAACACATAAATGTTTACCTACAAGTTTCTTATTTGTATTGTGGTTGTCACAACAAGTCAACTTCTTTTTTAGCTTCAACTAGCTCGTGGCTTTTGACAAATTTATACACCCTTTATTGGATGTGTGTTGGTTTTAATACAGTCAACAACTTTCAATAAAATGCATCTATTTACCTTTGTTTAGCATAGTAATTTAGGTGCTTCATATAACTTTATCAAATTTTATTCATATTACAAACAATATGCTGTATAATATGTACCATATATATATGCTAATGGCAACGATAACTATTTTATTGCCTAAGTTGATATATGTGCTTTATATGGTTTATACTTGTTGGCTTTATACAAGCCACTCACTATTTATAAGGTCTACATTATATGTGTTTGAAGTTTACTTTATAACATTTCATATATATATATATATATATATATTATAACATTCAAAAGTTATAATATATATATTTTAATGATCACTAAAACCATTAATTGTCAATCATATATATTAACAATTATATTAATATGTATGTATATATATGTATACATTAACATACCCATATACGTATACATATACATATATATATATATTAATATTTATTATATACATATATCATTATTTTAATATCCATAATAAACACATATATTTACATATTCATCAATCGATATATGTATATATATATATAATATGTCATATATGTCCAATCAATATTTTTATGCATATGATATATCTGTATATGAGTATGTGTAAGTATTTCTATCTACATATACGCATGTACGTATATTCTCACATGTATGAGTTATCACAATCACATACATATATACATATATACTCATTGATTAATATATAAATATAAATACACGAAGAAGAACTTACACTTCAAATAAAGATTTAGTCCTATAATCCAAATTTAAAAACAATCAAGAAATTAAAGACTAAAACCAAAACCATTACAAATCATCCCCAAACTATGTCTGAAGGTTTACTTACCAATTCCCAAACTATCTTGACTCAACTTGACCAAACTACCTGATGTGAGTGTGTGATAGATCAAATAGGCATATTAGGGGTTACCAAACCAAGCTCCTCTACTGAGTGATACCCCCCTCTCTTTCAGAGGCTTGATTCTTTTCCTGCATCCAACTTAGTACACCATAATAGAAGTTATCTGATAACATTACATTCATATGCATCATATATTTTCATCTTCCAAGAATTTAAAGTATCATATTGCATTGCACATTCATTCATCACATTTTTAATCAAAATATACAAAACACAATCATGTATTAAATCATTTTAACTCATTAAAGTAATAGTAAATAGGTAATATAACACAATGGGGTGCAACAACTAGCACCTTACATTCATTGCACCAATGTTGCCCATTATCAAGATTAAATAGATACCATCAACAATGTGTATATCACCACAAAAAAATTGATCATCAAAGTTTACCATTTCTAACTAGCAACAACTTTCTTTTTTGTTATTGGGAAGAATATATTAACTACCATTGAATGGATTTTTACAACTAGACATCCTTCTATTAGCCACCACCATTGCCACAATATTTTGAGTATTGTTTCTTGCTCTTGAGCCCAAAATATTCACTTGAATATTCTCAATGCCACATCAACAACCAACCATATGACACTTCAACATTTTATATTGTAATTTTAGTAGATTTTCCACATTGAGATCCTTATCAAAACAATTTCAACATAACATCATTAACATGATTTATCTTTCATGCCATTGTTAAACACTTCTATGGAGATTACCATAAATTTTGACTCAATTATCTATTTTTTGACTTCTTATAAACATTGAAATTTTTTCCTACAATTTTTTGTATCCATATTGATGCACTATAAAAAATACCTCTTATTTATCAATTGATGAGCTAAAAAGGCTCTACTATGAATGGTTTATAAGACACAAAACTTATTGAAGGTTTTGCAAATGGGATAGCAAATTAAATGGAATTGAGCTTGGGGAAACTTCATGGTTAAGTTGCTTGATTAAGAGTAACTTATTAGGATGGATGACCTCCCTAGAATTATGTATGCTTCACCCCTATGAGCATGCATAGATGTAATGAGTGCTAAGTGGATAATTCACTATCATGAGAGATGGGTTCATGTATCTTATGTTTCAAACTTATGCATTATGCCAATTAGCTATATGATTATAATTATTTGGAAATGTCTTGATAGGATTTGATGGAGTATTATGAATAAGAGTAATTGAATTTGAGATCAATGCACTTTGAAGAATATTTTCTAAAGGATCTTACAACTTAGTAAATTTCCTATCTGAGCATTTTATTTAAAAGTAAACATTATAAGCATTAACCACTTGATGAATTTTTTTTTTGTTTCACTAGAATTTGTACCCTTCGAAAACTTATTTGACTTTTAAAATATGTAAAGGTAAGATGAGGTGATGATGATGATCCATATTTAAGTGTGTTAGATGCAACATAAATATTTTTCAAGTGAGTGCACATGTCTCTAACATAAGGAAAACTAATCAATTTTACCTTGTTCTAAATCATGGGAAGAAGCCCTCCAAGAACCATAATTTGAATTTCATCATCAATAATTTGATGGTTAAGTTTGTCACATAAATATTGGAATAAAATAACATAATCATTAATTGACTCGTTGCTTCTTTGGGATTCAAAATTACTTTCAAATTTATATTGATATGAAAATATTTTAAGTAGTAGCTAATTTATCAAAAGAAAATATAGAACTTGAAGGTAAAGAACAAAACCATTGATTAGTACAATTCTTTCTCATTCTTAGATTTATTTTAGATAAGGTATTATCCTCATAAGAAAAGTCTTAAAATATTATAATGAAGACTTTCAAATGAATATTAGGATCACCTTTTCATTGCATAATTCAAAACCTTGGTGTGACAAATGTCATAGGAACATATTTGTAACACTTTAATAAACAAACTTAATGTTAGAGTATTATATATAATATAATCTTTATTATTAATCACATCATTAATCTTCTTTTTAAGATTAGTGAAAAGTGTGTTCACTTTTTTGCCTAAGCAAACTATTCAAAGTAGTATTATTTGAAAAATAAAATAAGATAAAGAAATATGAAACAATAATTTGTGATTTTTCTTATATAAATTCTAGGTCTCTTTTTAAAAATATTAAAAGAATAATTCCATTTTATAAATATTTCTTATATTCTATATTATTTTTCAATGATCAAATTTCCAATAAATATAGGTTTAAAAAAACTTTATATTATTACTACCAAAATTTTATTTAATATATATTTTTAGTATTTATTTAATTTCTTCTCATTAAAATAATGACCATAATGCTCCTTATTTATTTATTTCTCATTCTTATCTTTCTTTTTTCCTAATATTTTGAGAATGTTAAAGACACTTCAAAAAATCAATTATCTTTCCGTTTATTTCATTAGGCACATCAAAATTAGTTTCACATAATATGAAAACACAACTTTTTATGAGGCAACTCTATCCAACATTCATGAATGCACATTTGACTGTATTTATAAATTAATTAATATTCAAAATTATATTTAATCAAAACTCAATTAAATTAATAGATTTGATAAAATTTACATTTTAAATGGTAATAAGTGAATATATAAATATAATTAAATAAATTGATAATGTCTTTATAACCTATACTGCTGAGACAAATGAACTAATTTAACATCACTCTCCTTAAATATCACGATTGTTAATGAAATATTAATTTCACACCTCCAAAAATAATTGTTGGATATTGAATATATGTGTTTCTTAAAGTAGAAAACACATTCTATGATCTAGAAATGTCCTGCAATTAGGCAGCGTAGGGATACATATGCTGCGGTCTTTGGAAACTTTGACTTCACCATCCTTTTTTCCATGCATAGTGATGATCTGTATCAAATTTAATCTGTGAAAAATGTCAGAAACGAACCTCCGAATGGATCAGGCGGAGACCACTCAATATTCTCGAGCTGGGCATTCGACCGAAGAGACTACAAATTCACGCACAGGCGAGTCCTCTCAAGCCAACGAACCGACCAGCAGGTGAGATGCGTTGTATTTGAACGTTGCAGTCTTTCTCCGCCAAATGAATCAAATCATAAAACTCGGTCTTTATTCTATTTAAACAGTGAGCGCGTTCAGAAGTTTTTGGGTACAGATGTATTTCTAAGTCATAGCGGTAAACAGAAAGATTTTGCAAGGCAGCTATACAGAGACGTGACAAACCAAGGCTTGTCCTGTTTCTTTGATGAAGATCCTCAAAGTTTGCCAGTGGGGGAGGAATCCCTGACTCAGATACTTGAAGCCGCCAAGACATGTAAACTACTACTTCTGCTTCTTTCCAAGGAATTCTTGGAAACGAAGAGGTCAATGCTGGAACTCTCTACTTTCGTGAAAGCTAGAGACAAATCCCGTAAAAATCCCAATCTCAAAATTTTACCGGTATTCTTTATGATTCCGCCCCAGGCTCTTACGCAAATTTCGGCAGCCAATGAGAAGTGGAAAGAGTTCGACGAATCGGAGAAAAGGTGGGCCGAATGGCACCAAGCATTGAATGCAGTACGGCGAAATAGTGGGCTGAAGCTCACTGAAGGTGGCGATGAAGTGGCGTTCAGAGGAAAAATAGTGAAAGAAATCTGGCGCAGACTTCCAACACCCTCACCAAGGTATCACGTCCCCTCTATGCAAGGACAACTACGACTATGTCAGGTGAAAACACCTCACTGCCTTTTTCTTTATTTTCCTTCGTTGTACACTTAGAGTGATTTAGGGTGATTTAGAATGATTTAATAGTCTGGATCATTCATTATTATAAGAGATGGATTCTTGTGAACTGTTAAGAGATGGATTCTTTTGAATTATTAGATTTTTTAAACGATAAATTTGACTTGATAAACTACATGATTGTATCTTGATAACAATATTATAATATCTATTATTTATTATTTTTTTATTTTTTTATTTTTTTTTAGGAGTTGGCAGATCTCTTCAGCAGTGTTCATCCCAACGAAAAGGGAATCCGCATTGCAGGATTATATGGAGTACCGGGGCAGGGAAAAACTACCCTCGGCAAGGTTTTCTGCAATCTTAATTTAGGAAATTTTTATGGGAAAGTATGTCATCTGGAATTTTGTGGAGGCAATGCATTGGAGAGGCAAAAACTTGCCCTGCATTGTCTTACTCATTGCCATAAGTCGCAACTTGAATCGCTGACAACGAAAGACGAGGTGAGCAATTTAGTATATTTTCATTTTGTTTGGAAGATCTCTTCCTTTCCTGATGGAATTTTCCTTGCTCCTTATAAAGAAATCACCGCACAAAATGTGTAGTAACTATTCTGGATTTTCTAATATAATTTACAGGTACGAAAAGATTTTAATAAAAGAGTGAGGGGGCAAAGGGTGTTGTTGGTTCTGGACAATATCGGAACCAAAGAGAGCGTAGATGAAGTGAGAGATTATCTTCGGGCAGAATGGGGGAAAAACAGCTGCATCCTTTTGAGCGCACGAAGCATGGATTTTCGATTAGATAATTTCAATATTAACTTGAAGTCATGCATGAGCGTCCCAAGCCTTCAAAAGGAAGAGGCCATCGCCATCATGCTCGAAAGGACAACTCTAGGAGAATCCACAATGCGGGCAGAGGATAGACATTTTGCTTTGAAGTGTGCAAACAGATGTCAATTTAAAGAGGACAGTCGTTTTGCTCCAAAATTTCATCCGTTAGCGTTGAAATTTTTGGGCCAGAATCTCTTCAGTAAGTGCGGCTCGAATTTGTTGGAATGGGTTGCTGAGATAGATGGTTTGGATGACATGTTCGCTGTGCTGAGCAAAGCTTTTGATGAGATGGATCCGAAATACCGCACCATATTCATGCATCTCACTGTAATGCTGCCCAATATGCCTCCCCACAAAGTAACTGAGTGGCTTGCAATAAGTTGTAACGAAGAAATCAAATATATTGAAAAAGCAGTGAGTTGAATATTTGTTTCTAAATTATTTTAGTTTGTGATTGGGTTTTTCAAAAATGGGTAAAACTTTCAATGCTTAACTTAGCTGTGGCTTCAGGTTGAGGATCTATGTAAAAAAGTTTTTATTGAAGAAATTGAACCTGTAATTCGTATACATGACTTCTTCAAGGAGTTCGCTCAAATCAAAGCAAGTATGGAAGATGCAAGGGGTAAGATCTTAATACCAGCTTTAAATGGTTTTTATTAAAATAGAACCCGGAAGAATATTTTTTGAAATTTAATTTTAACGTATGACGACTTATTTGATGTTGTATATACAAAATTTTGTAAATTATATTTTTCTTGCTACATCGAATTTGTGATGTTATACGAGCATTCAAATTAAAAAATATCAATTTTTATATTAATTAGACAAAATATAATCACACAGTAGAATTTTATAATTCTCTAAGATTGTAAAGAAAATCAAGTGTGTACCCTAATTTAAAGGAAGGGCTTTTGGAATATTTAAGTGAGTAAAGATTTAGTTTGGTTTAGCCATTTATAGTTGAATGAGATGCAATCATAGCAGTTGAATCTATTGAAATAAAAAAGTACTTAAAAGAGTCATGGGAGCACCTTCCATTGATACCAAGAGAGGCCCTATTATGACTAACTCTATAATGGGATTGTTAGTTGTTGTGGATCTCCCAAGTGAATCCACATATAGAGGAAAGGAGTAGGCTGATATCAATGTTTGCATAATATTCATCAGTCATTCCATTTGTCTTCTAACATTAGAGTAATAAAAAAACTATCAACCAAATATTTATTAATAATGATTTAAAGATCTTTTTCACTTATTTGACCCAAAAGTTGGAGCAACAATATACATGCATTTGAACAATCTTTCCAATTACATTGGCAAAGTTACAAAATTTGGAGGCATTCAATCTAAACAAGTTCCAAAAAAAAATCTTTGGCTACCATCAAGTTCCTCGGACCAACTTGCAACCAAACTTTTCAAATGTCACATGTACACCAAAATCATTCAACATAGATATAGAAAGTAAGTTTCTAGCAACTCCTATACTATACAAAGTTATACTAAACTTTTTAGCCTTCCCATCACTAAGACACAACTATTCCTTTCTCTTACCAACAATCCACTTAGTAGTATTATCACCAAGGAAAAATTATCTTCCCTCATAAACGATGTAAGTCAAAAACCACTCCTTATGAGGAGTCATATAATAGGAGCAACTTGAATCAATGAGTTAAGCATGACCACTAATAGTGTTAGCAAAATAAATAAAGAGTTACTATCTCTGTCATTAAAATATTTCTGTTGGGAGGAATCCAAAGACTTCTTTTTGTTTTTTATTCTTTCTCCATGTTCCTCTCTTCCCATAGTTCCAACACTTCACTATGCTCTTCCTTGAGGTTTTTGACCATCCTTTTAACTTGGATCTATTATTTTTTTTATCCCCTTTAGACTCACCTTTGTCCTTGGTTCTTCCTAGAACAAGCAAAGTATTCTTCGAGCCATTATTCATGGATTTGCTTCTCATCTCCTCTAATGAGCTATGAAACCATATATCTTTAACCCTACATCACCACCACTAATAGAAAAGAGCAAAGCAAAAAGATACATTTATCTTCCTCTCTCATCTTAAGACTTTATAGCTAAGTCAAAGTTGGATTAAATATATTTGAATGGTCTACAACCAAATCACCTCCTTTCATTTTTAAAGAATACACACACCTTTTGAGATACAATTAAATAGTTATATTTATATTTTGATAAGTATCACTTATCCTCTTCTATAACTTGTATGCAAGGGATCCTTAGAGACATTTAAGAGAATAGAATTCACAAGCTAGCACTAAATGGTTCCCTATTCCTTCATGTCCAACTTTAACTAATCTTCATCAAACTTTCCAAATCACTTTATATACTTTTCAACAACACTCCATTGATCTCATTCTTCAAGAAGATCTCCATCTTTAGAATTTACATCTCGTAACTAGTTCCATTGAATTTCTTAATATCCAAATGAGAGGTAGAGGTCATGGATTTTAGCACAAAAAGAAAAAACTCTCATTGTAAAAAAAAATCCTTTAACACTTTCTACAAAGACATGCCTCTCTATATAGAATTGTTATCTTTAATGATAAATGTTGAGAAATTTATTCAAATTACTACAATAAAATACTTTCCAATTGGTGGTTGTGGTATTTGATTGGACTATAAAAATTTGTAGGTTGTAAAATTTAAAATGTTAAACTATGAGCTAAGGAATTAAATGTTGTTTGATGGTTTTTGAGTGTTTTCATTGCATCAAACCTACCAAATTATAAATATTTGAGGCCTTGTTCATTATCAATATTTGTATTACTATAAATTATAAGTTATGTTGCTTCAAGTGAACTTGCAATTGAGTAGATTGCAACTTTATCTTTTCTAGTTTTAGCAATGACCACCCCTTAGGGATATATTTAAGGAAAGGTCCCTAAAAAAGATATATCTTGGAAAATCTTAGCTTGACGAAATTATTTTTGTGTTCAATATAATGTCAAATTTAGAAAAAAATTATGTGGCAATTTTCTTCTTGTTTGTTTGCATTGTTAGTCCACAATTCAAAAATATATATGTTGTACATGATAAAATTTACAGTATTTAGTTAATGGACATTAATAGATTAAAGTCTATTTAAAGGCTCAACAAGCCTTTAAAAGGAACATACTTGTAATGTCATAAAATTCAACTACATTCATCATATTAAAATTGAAACCAATATAAATAAATAAAATACAATATATAATGTTTAAAAATGTGCATAGATAGTCTAATTTTTGTAATGTGTTATTAATGACTCCCTTCAAGTTTAGAGTGAATGTTTGAGCGGCTATTTATTCCCAATCATATATTATCCATAACACTATTGGTTGAGAAATGACATGTTAGTTCAAACGGTTCCTATTATGACACTATTATAGAAATAACTCATTAAAAAAGTGGAGCCATTGTTTACATAAAAGTAATATCTAATTGTTAGTGTAAGCTCTCATCATTATCATTCTTACAACTTCAAGCTAGTGTGTTATTTACAAAAAATTAATGATGGCTAACTCAATTGAGATAGCGAGCCTAGGAATTTTTTTATGTTTGTAGAGACTATGCAAATATTTATAAGAAAATAATAAGTCAACTTGGCTAACTCAATTGAGCTAGTGAATCTAGGATTTTTTTTATGTTTACAGAGACTATGTAAAACAACAAAGATAGTTGTGCTTTTGGACACATGTTGTAGTAGCACTCCTCCAATATATGCCAAACTAAAAAAAAATCTAATAGATTCATTGGTTGAAATATGACACATTGGGGGAAGTGGGTCCTACTTTTTAGAAAGAAAAAATGGTGTAGGCTAAAGACACAAAAGTACAAAACTGTTAATTTTCTTGTAATTAACCATGTGTGAATCATTTCAAAGGTAAAAATATTTAGATTAGATATGGTTATGACATCTAAGGTACATATACCTTCAATTTAGAGGACTACATTTAATGCAAAAGATGTAGATAGTGAGATAATTGCCACCAATTGAGGAACCAACTAGTTCATGTGAGAGTTGTATTTTAGAAAAATAAAATAAGAAAATATTTCCAACAAGAGTGTCTTACATAACAAGGGCACCATTAGATTTTTTTACACTTATTTATGTAGACAATAAAGACTCCATCATTAGGAGGAAATATTTGTTTTCTAACTTTTATTGATGATTTTAATATGAAGACAAATTATTTTCTCAAGAAAAAATAAAACTTTTGGAATATTCAAGGATTCCAAAGCAATGGTTGAAAAATAAAATGGCCAATACATCAAGGTACTCAAGTTGGACAAAGGTGGAGAATAAAAGTCAAATGATTTCTTTGAATTTCTTAGATATAATGGAATCAAGAAGTATTTTACTACAAGGTACACATCATAGTATAATATTATTACAAAGGGGAAGAATAGAACAATCATGGATATAGCTATGAGCAATTTGAAGGCCAGACACTTTCCCAATGAATACTAGATATAACTAGTAAGGTGTGTGGTGCATATTATAAATAGATATTCTACAAAGAGCGTCAAAGACATGATTCTATAAGAAGCATGGAATGATAAAAATCATAGTGTATCCTATTTCAATTTTTTGGATGTGTTTCATCTACTCATGTGCCTATAAATAGGAAAATTGAATAAAAAAGGTGAATAATATATCTTTAGTGATTATAGTAATAAACCAAAAGCTTATGTAAGTTGTACAATCCTACTGTCAAGAAGGTAATCATTAGTAAAGATGTAGAATTCAAGGAAGAAGAATCATGTGATGGAAGTATTGATAGATCAATCACAATTGAAGTGTCAATGCCTCAAAATAAAGAAAGAAGAAAAAAGTATGCAATCAAGTTCACAAGTAATAACATGTACTTTAACAATAAATCTTAGATGGAACAATTTAGGAGAGTTGAGTAAACCAAGAATTCTAAAGGAAAACCATCAAGTCATGCAAGCCATCCTACTCCTAATAAACAAGTAAATGATGAATCTAATCCTACACTTTCCTCCCTAAGAGCATGATATAGAGGTAAAAAATAAGATTTGAAAGAGTTTTTTAATCAAAGAGAAGAAATTTTAGATTTGCATTCAAATTTTACTTTATCCTCTCATGATTTGTATATTTTGAAGTGGTCAAGGAACAATATTGGATCATATTTATGAATAAATAGATGGGTTCTATTGAAATAAATGAAACTTGGGAGCTAGTAGATCTATCTAAAGGTAAATATTACACAAGAGCCAAATAGGCGTATAAGACTAAGTTCAATGTAGAAGGTGAAATTGAAAAGTATAAAGAAAGGTTAGTGGAAAAATATTTTGCACAACAATATGGAGTTGACTAGAATGAAATATTTATAGCTTTTGTAAGGCTTGATACAATCATAATGGTTTGAGCCATAAAAACATAAAATAGTTGGAAATTTTATAACATGGATGTCAACTTAATATTTTAAAGGATTTTCTAGAGAAAGAAGTATATTTGGAACAACCACTAGGTTATGAAGTGCATGGGCAAGAAGACAAGGTGTGTAGATTGAAGAAAGTTCTTTATGGTCACAAATAAGTAGGAATAGCGTAGTATAATCAAATTAGTTCATACTTGATTAGAAATAGATTCAATAGAAGCAATAATGAGCATATATTATGTACAAAGATCAACAAGAAAGGTCATATTTTAATTGTGTTTATATGTTGATTTAATATTTATTAGATTTTTTTTTGAAGACGTGTTTGAAAACAACTAGAAGAGAAAGTTAAAATAACATGTTTAGGATTGATGAAATATTTTCTAGGCATTGAAGTTGTTCAATTAAACAATAAAAATTTCATCTGTAAATCTAAGTATGCCGATAATGCATTGAGGAAATTTAAGATCTTGAATTGTATTCCACTCTAACTCTAGTTGTAATAGAAACCAAACTTAGTAAAGAATACAAAGATTACAATGTTGATTCAATAATATTCAAAAGATTCATTAAAAATTTGATATACATTGTATTGTCAAAGAATCATATTTTTACAAAAGAAGTAAACACATAAATTCTATATACCATTTCTCAATCTGCCCCTATCCCCTTCAGATTAATTCACAACTTTACTATTAAATTAAAAAAATTCATAACATTTCTTTCTCTAGTAAAACCATTGACTTGAAAATTTTATGGCAGACTCATCTCAATGAACTTCATATTGAACTGTATAAACAAATCCAAATAACACAACTTTTTGATCCACTTTTATTTTAGGATTTTAAAAGAAATTAGAACGATTTATAAGAAAAGCCATAACACGGTTCTGTACAGACACGTAAGTGAAAATTTTTAGGTCATAATTGATAAATTAATTTATTAAGATCATTGAATATTTTTGAAGGTGGGTTGAAGTTTAGAGATGGAATTGTGAGAGCCATCTCTCGCCTACTTCCACAGGCGTATCATGTTCCTGCTATGCAAGGAGAAGCACGCATGTGCCAGGTTTAACCACCTCGCTGATTTCTCCTCTATAACTCATTTCTTTTCTTGTATTCTCACGCTGATTTATATATTATATTTATTGGTTGCAGGAGGTTGCAGATTTGTTCAACACTGTTCATCCCAACGAAAAGGGAATCCGCATTGCAGGATTATACGGAATGCCGGACACGGGGAAAAGTACTCTTGGCAAGGCTTTCTGCAATTTTAATTTTGTGGATTTTGATGGCGAAGTATACCATCTGGAATTTTCTCGAGGCCATTCATTGGACAGACAAAAATTCAAAGTGCTGACGAAGGTGAGCAATTTGGTATATTTTCATTGTGTTTGCAAGATATTTTTGCTTTCCACATAGAATCTCCATACATATTCAGTATGATGTAAATTAAATCTAATACAGTTTACAGGGCCAAAGAGCATTGTTCGTTCTGGACAATATCGAAACCGAAGAAAGCATAGACCATGTGAGATATTTTCTTCAGGCAGACTTAGGTAAAAACAGCCGCATCCTTTTGAGCGCACGAAGCGTAGATGTTCTACGAAAGAATTTCAATATTGGCTGTAAGTCATGCATGAAAGTCCCAGGCCTTGAAGAGGACGAGGCGATAGCCATCTTGTTGGAGAGGACCTCTCTGGTGCTGGCGGCGTTGGGAGCAGAGAACAGAGGATTTGCTTTGCAGTGTGCAAACATATGTTCGTTCAAAGAGACCAGTTCTGATATCGTTGGCGAGGCTCGCACATTTCATCCGTTAGTCTTAAAAGCTTTTGGCCGACACCTCTTCAGTAAATACCGTTCCAACTTGTCAAATTGGGTTACTGAGCTAGATGGCATGTTAGTTGGATCCAGTGATGGTTTGAATGACGTGTTCACTGTGCTGGACAAAGCTTTTGATGATATGGATCCCAAATACCTTACCATATTCATGCTTCTCACTGTATATATGCTGCCTAATATGGCTCCCCACAAAATTAGACAGTGGCTCGCAATAAATTGCATGGAAGAGATCGAGTATATTGAGAAAGCAGTGAGCTTAATATTTATTTTTGTAGTTTGTGATATTCTGGTTTAAATAGTATATTTTAAATTTTGATTTGTTTATCAAATTCATTTGAAATTATACATTTTATGTTTTGATTTGTTTAAGTGGTTCATTTGAAATCATATTAATAGATGGATTCTATTGAAGAAACTAGAATAATTTCAAATGAGCCACTAACCAAATCAAAACTTAGAATGTGCTCTATAAACTTGTCTGTTAGTGATTGGGATGTTTTTCAATTGAAAAACCTTTGAATGCTCGATTTATTGTCTGTGAGATCAGATTGAAGATCTATGGAAGAAAGCTCTTATTGAAGAAATTGAACCTGAAATTCGCATACACGATCTTTATATAGAGTTCGCTCAAAGCAAAGCAAAAAAGATGGGGAGATGGCTATGGTGTAAGAGCGATTTCAATACCTCAGAAGCTGAAGCAGCATCGTTTTCAGACGAAGCAAGGTTTGCAAATTCAGAACCTGAAGAAGGGTTGTCTTCAAATGATGAGCCAGGGTTGTTTTCAGACGAAGCAGGGTTTGAATTGGCAAAGGTAAAGTGTTGGCAACACAAAGCAAGAAAGAAGGGGAGATGGCTGTTGTGTAAGCGCGACCTCATTACTTCAGGAGCTGAAGCAGGGTTTGACTTTGCAAATCTAAAGTATTGGCAGCACAAAGCAAGAAAGATGGGGAGATGGATGGGGAGACGGTGGTTGTGTAAGCGCAATCTTGTTACTTCAGAAGCTGAAATAGGGTACCCTGTTTCAAATGACGAAGCAGGGTTTGAATTGGAAGCAGGGGAAGCAGGGTTGTTTTCAAAAGATGAAGCAGGTTTTGAATTGGCAAAGCTAGAGTATTGCCAGCATCAAGATCTGTCCCAGATCGGCGATAAGCACGTTAAAAATCTATGGGCACTTCAGGTTGTAAATGAGCGCAAAGTGATGAGTAGCCTTGGATTCAGCTCAGTGAAAAATATAAGAAGCGTCACTTTACACAATTGCAAACATTTGGAAGTCCTTGAAGGAATGGAAAATTTGCCATACCTTGCGTGGCTTCAGATATGGCAGTTAACAAAATTAAAAGTCCTGAACTTAAGCAGCCTCACTGCCTTACAGTATCTTGAGATAGACATTGAAAGCTTCGAGCTCGAAGAGCTTGTAGATCTTACCGGCTGTGTTTATTTGAGAGAGATTTCTATTCGCAGTCCGTACCTCCGAAAGTTCCCAAGGATAAATGGTTTGCCATATTTAGAGAAAGCGAAGTTTGCGAGTATGGGGATGATGGACCCACTCGACTGTAAGGCTTGCGTAAAGCTTCGAAGTCTTGTCTTCGAGGATTTTTCGATAGTGTTTAGGAAACCCTTGATCGATGGTTGTTCCAGCTTATCCAAAATTGTTCGGAACAGATGTGATAAAGTACTCAGCAAATATGGGTCAGATATACTGGATTTGTCCATTTCATCAGAATATGCTGTCGTGCCTAGACATTCAGAGTGTTGTGACGGACAGAAGAATCTTCCCTTATGGAACATAGTGACATCAAGCCTGATCTCGATGGATAGTCCGAAATTGAGAAAATTTTCAAATTTGACTATGCTCAAATTATACAAGTGTTATATTAGCGAACCACCAGATATTACATGTTGTAGCAAGTTGGAGGATGTTCACTTTTCCACATTGGAATATTTAAAAATCTTTCCCAACTTCTCTTCACTGAGGAAGTTGAAGAGATTATGTTTATGTAATTGCAAGAGGGTTCGAGCTCCTCCCGACATCGGGGGATGCCATGAATTACAGGTGTTTCATCTACTCTACAACGATTATATGAAAGGACTTCCAGAGATGGATGGCTGCCCACTCTTACAGGAAATCAAACTGAGCTGGCATTCGGAGGAGGAAATCCCTTATCATTCCCACAGCTACGAAGATGAGGATCTTGAATTTTGTCCGGATTACCGCAAAGACGAGATCTTCCCGAACTTAAATGATGTATTTGTGCCAGAGGAATTGAAGGAGTTGCAGTGGATGGAGGGCAAGACTGTGCGGATCAAGCATTATTGCCGTGGATGGAATGTGTATTACTCTATCACAGCTCCCTTTGAATCGGACGATGGAAGTAGGGCATGGGAGCAAGCTTCTACTGCTGACACTGTCGAGCAAATTTCTACTGACACGGAAACTGCTATCTCGGGTAAGATTTTAATGCCAACTTTAAATGCTCTGTCAACTACAAAATTAGGGAGAAGGATCTAAATTTTTTATTTTAAATTCCAAAAGGTGCGGTCTTGCTTTAGATATTCCAATCATTTTAGAAAGAGTTAGATATAGGAAAAAATCATATATATTTTAATTTTATTTTAGAAAGAGTTAGATATAGGAAAAAAATCATATATATTTTAATTTTATATCTATTTTATATTTCAAACACTCTTAAATTTTGACATTCTAACACTACTAGAATAGATTAAATAATGGTGTGAATAATTTATGTCAATTTATGATTAATGAACATGGAATGTTCTATTTTTATGATTTATGAACATGGAATGTTATATTTCATGCACAATATTTCCATTTTGGCATATCAAAGGAAACTCTAAATTGTTTCAATTGTAGTTGATGATGAAGTGAGATTTAAAGATAAAGTTGTGAGAGCCATCCATCGCCTAATTCCAACTGAAATAATGTTTCCCAAGTCTTCCATGGAAGACGTAGCAGCACTCATTTGGCCGGTATAACCACCTCCACTCCCTTCTACTTTTGAAATTATCTATTTACTCATACTCTCTCTCACGCATACATCAACATATATTTCCATTATATTTTTGGCAGGAAAAAGCAGTATGGTCCAAGCCCGCCTCACCCACCATCAAAGGCATCCATGTCGTAGGATTGTATGAAGTAGCCAGTATTGAGAAAACTATAGTTCATAAGTCCTTTTACAACTTCACCTTGAATGGATTTGAAGGCGAAGTCTCTTCTCTCGAATTTTCAACTGGCCATTTGATAGAAAGATTAATCAAGGCACTCAGGTATCTCATCTATTCACCTGGTTTGGAAATGACACTATCAACAAGCGAATTCTTGGTGAGCACTTTCATACAACGATCTTCCTTCCCATATAGAAATTTATCCTAGACTGTAGCATTCTTGCTTAATTTATATTGGGTAGTAAAACTACTATGTTCTTGATCTATAACTGGTATGAATTGCTTACTAAAATCTGCAGGATGAAGATGTGTTCTCTAAAGGACCAACATTCAATATTATGATATTGTTGATTAGATACCCAATGCTTGATAAATTCATGGATGATAATTTCATGGACATAGCTAGAGATTTTCATGTAAACTGGGGAGGAAATACTCGCATTGTTTCCCGCTCCCAAAGGTATACAATTATAGAGTTCTCAAGACAATAAAGAAAGAAAGGCTCAGAGTGCTTCATGATACATTGAACAGCATGCATCCCAAGTAACATTTCTGTGACTAAATTGTATTGTAAGTAATCAGGATAAAACAAATGTAGTTTAATACTTTCATACTTTCATTTATGACTCAATATCTACATGTAGGTAAGAGACTACCATATTTGTACTTTCCTCCTAAACTGCAGTTTGAAGAACCTCTGTGTATTTGCCAAACATTGTAACAAAAGTATTAATTTTAGACATGTAAGTATTACATGTTTAATTTAGTTCTTCACTCCATATAGATTGTGACTATCTAGAATTACTATGCAAAAAGTTATATGCTTCTTTAAGCCACACTATTTTGATTTAGAAACAATGTATTAGATTGTAAATGGAATGTAAGTTACTTGTTATGTAACTGTTTACATTATACTCTTTGTAATATGTTTTTGTTGTAATTAAGATTTATATAAATAATTAGTAAAAATATAATTTGAATAATTTTTTTATATTTTTATATATTAAAAATTAAAAAATAATTTAATTAAAATATTTGAAGTTATAAATATGGAGATTTGTGTTGTTATAAATGAAAATGCATTTTCAAACTTCAACATAAATTATGTTAATATTTGTTGTTCAAATCAAAATGTGAATGTAAATTTTAATCCAATTTCAATGTGAGAACAAACAAAACAAACAAAGAACAAACAAAACAAACAAAGAACAAAGAAAAAAAGGTCTACAATTAAAGTCTTCAGCAAACGTCCTACAAAACCATTTATGTTAATATTTTGCAAGATAGAATTCTTAGAAACACAAAAATTCAGTCAAAAATAGAAAATCGGTGAATTTAATAGAAAAATAAACAATAGGAACAGATTCTTTGTATTTTCAAATAAGTTTTAAAAAAAATCCACTGAAAAACCATAAAAAATACAAAAGTTATGGACAAATGAATTTTCAAAATAAAATTTTGATTTCAAATTATTATACTTGAATTTTGGAGAAAAAATTGCAAACTTTACCTCCGCCACTGCATGCGTCTTCGACTTAGCTTTCCAACAACTATAAATTTTCAAAATCCGATTTGAACAGAAGGTGATTTTTGACAAGTTTGAATGGAGCTTGGGAGGGCTTAAGCCCCTTCCAGATCGACCCCTAGTTGGCTAGGTGGCCATCGACTGAAGGGATGGGGGCTAAGGCATCAAGGGTTAGAGTTTAGCCCTTTTGGACTAGATGTGATCGCCAATTTAAACCCAATGTGATCAAGAGCTTAACTTGAACCTTGGTACTCGGTCACTCATAGGACCCAAGGGCTTTTCAATGCAAAAAGACAAAGCCCGATTCACTAGTAGAGTAGAGACAACTTTATTAAAAAAATAACAAATTTTAAAAGTCAATTAATTGGATTTGAAACAAAAATTTAAACACAACGAAATTTAATGGTACCCTCAAAGATTTTAAACGAAGATTTAAAAAAATTCAAACTCTAAATTTGAGTAGCCTATCCCTTGCATTCCCATAGGATACAAAGACTTGTGAAAAATATTTTCAACAATGCAAATTTTAAACAAAATAAAACATTTATTTAAATTGTATATTTTTAAAGTTTATTATCTCAAATTAAATTTGTGAACTCCAAGGAAATATTAAATCGAACATAAACTTTTTCTACGAATTTCTTTTGTGATTGCATGTGTATATACCAGTGGATATCCCATACCTAATATATACACACAATATGTATACAACTAAAACTCCTAAATATATATACACATTTCAAAAAATTCAAACCCTCATTATGAGTATATACTTACATACATTCATACCTATTTTAAGATTGTATCTATTGAATGGTTATGAATATATTTAATGAATATATATATATTTAAACCAAGATTGTATATATTACTTATGTGTATCGAACAATTGTGAATATATCTCCTCAAGGTGATGTGGAGTACTGTGGATATTATGTGCTCCAAATATTTTGTGTGTTCACTGTGTATACACCTAAAATAGACTCTATGCAGTTGTATGATTTCATCCATACATTCGTACAATTTTTGTACAATCGTTCCCTTGAGTTACCTTGCAAACACTTAAAAAAATTGTAAGCAAAATAGCAAGTGTTTTATATCAAATTTTGTCTCGTAGTCGTTTTGGACACAACGGTGTAGTCCATTTTTCTCTTTGACACACCTATAAAAGCTTGATTGCTAGAACCACTCAAAAACTTGCAAAACTAGTTAGTGAAAACTAACCACAAGACATACAAACATGCAAATGGAGTGAGATAAAGGGGTGAATCCCTAGCAAACTTGCTAGAATGTAATGCTTGAGATTTGAAAACTGAAATGAAACAAACAAGCATGCAAGTTCTTGTTTCAAAACAATCAAAACCTCTAGATAGAGCTCACAAAAGAAATCACAACAAAGCAATAACATTAAAATCAACTTGAATGTTACCATAAACTCTATTTTTTATTTGATTTTCTCTAATGACTTTGGGATGTGGATGCTCCTTGCTTGAAGATTAACAATTTGATAGCATATACCAAGCGTAAGTGATAATTGATCAGGAATGAAGGATAAAGTGTCTAAAATAATAGGCTTTTGGGAGGGGAATTGATGGTTAAGACCTGGTAATAAGATCAAGGGTGGAGAATGATTTAAAGGAATTCCCTAGGATCACTTGGAGAAGATGGAGGTTGGAGATGAAGGTGGTTAGATTGTGAATGGCTAAGTGAAACTTACCAAATTTAGTAAGTAGTTGTGAGCATGAGGGAAATAAGGGACATGTGCACCTAAGAAGGCTATAACTTTGGGTTATATTGAGAGAATAAGGAGATCATAATGACAAGTTTTTGTAGGTACTACCCTTTATTCTTGGAATGTGTTGAAAGAATATTTGGACCATAAGGACAAGTGTTCTTAGGTGCCCTTTATTCTCAGAATGTGTTAAGAGAATAATGGTTATTTTTGCCACATGTGTGAGATGAATAATAGGTGGAATATGTATTTATTTATTTATAGTGAGGAGGTGGAAAAAGGCAATTAATCAAATAATATGATTATTTAATTAAGTTATGGACTTTAGGTGAAGAAGACATGTCCTAGGTGATGGAATTGGTTGATTAGCACTAGGTGATGGGGATTAGATTAGGTGATGGAATTGGTCAATTAGGATTAAGTGATGGGGACTAGATTAGTTGATGATATTGGTTGATTAGGGTTAGGAAACGAATGACTAAGGAATATTTTAGGTGTCTACAATTTCAACTATGTGGCTTATTTTGATATTTGCAATATATTGAGATCAAATACCACTTCACTAATTTCACAAGTGACAACTAGAATTGCACTAAGTTTAAAGTGTCATCATCATAATTTATTGGGGAGGTCTCGTAATTAAGTTATTTTGGGGGTATTTATCTATGCAAATGCACTCAACTTATAAAGTGACATCATATCATGTGCACTTGTCTTTTGGTAGGATTACACATGGGTATTTTATAATCATTCAAACTACAATAAAGTTATATCTTGTGTGGGATTCATACATAGTAATTTTGTGTTTCTACATAATAGAACACAACAAGGGATGAGAGTGTAGTCAAATAACATGCATCGTGATCCTACCTCCAACTTGATGAAAGCTCACATTGATTTGCATCTAGATCCTCTAGATCTCTCTTCACCACATCTTGATTCACATTTTTTCACATCTCATATTGAGAGCTTAAGGTAAATGGTCATAAATATTACATCTAATTCACTTGGATCACATCTGAAATTTAGAGCTATTCATTATGGTTAATGTTCCTTAATCTTCATTGTACTTGCTCCTATTGATAAGCTTTATTTATAGTTCAATATTGGTGTTAAGGTACACAAAGAAATTCATCATTCATTCATCATTCTCTCTTTTAGATCAAGTTTTTCCTATGGGTTTTCTCTCTCTTCTTTTGGGGGATTTCTATCATGTTGTATGTATATGTAGCTAACATGACCTAATTTTGGTGACCCATTTAATAAGTTTACTTATGATAATTATGATATTTAATTATTCTCGCCTTAGAAATTAATAATGGCATGTGCACACTTTGACTTGAGGTACACAAGTGCCATCGCTGCCTCATCAACTCTTGATTGAGTGGTAGTTAGGGGTCACCTCTATTAGTTCAATACCACCTCTATCTTAGGTAGGTTGAGGGAAATAATCCATTGGTCGGAAATTAAACTCTTGACTTCATAGTTAGACCAAGATAACTGATCCACTAATTAATAGTTACAATCATGACCACCGGACATGTCATCTCCTTAATTCATGCATTTTGGTGTCAATTTATGTTAGAGTAAAAGGTAATTACCTAATTAATTATTAGGTCCCCCTTTACACTAGCATAATTAAGCTTACTTAGGTCTTGTGTTTTTTGTCTCAAGTCATAGGATTAGGACACATTTCATGATCTAATTTAATTCTCACCTAGGATTTCTTTATCCTCTATTAGGAAATTCATTATTATTGTATTATTCATTTCATGGTTTTTTGCATCATAGAACTCTTACAATTTTACAACAAATCCGTTTTTTCTCTCTTTTGTGATAGGTGGTGCTCCAATCCATATAATTAACTAGCTCATGTTGCAATTTCATACTTTTATCTTTATTTTTTGCTAAACTCTTAGACATTACCAGATGTTTCATATAACTTTAAGTAGTTTAAAGAATTTGGAATTGAAACATGTTATATTAATGTGTATGTATGAGTTATGAATGTTCATGAGTTTAGTAGGATTTTACATTTAATTATGGTTGTTAACAATAAAAATTCCTTGAAGAATAAAGACTAACATATGCAGCAAGAAACTTGTCAACTCGTAGCAATGGGCTTCACTTCTCATAGTATAAGGATTGCAGTTTGATGCAAAGGAGTCAATCTAATATAGTGTGACCACTTTTAGAGGAAGATGGAGGTGGTCATTTGAGGATCGGGTCATGGATCATCGAGCATTACTTTTTATATTTTAATAAGACAAGCAAGAGAAGAAGTATGTTCCCAATAGGACTATTGATTATAATAGACATTGCTTTTCCTAGGCATGTTTCCTATTATAACGATTATTCTTGTTTGAGTATAGAGTCCTTGTTTTATTTTTATACTCTTGTTATGATAGTTATTAATTTTTGTTTTGGAAACTTAGTCATCTTCCTATTCTTGAGGAAGAGTTGACATTTACTTTAAGTTTTTTTTTAGTTCACAAACAATTGGACTCTCTTGTAGACCCTATATAGTGGGGTACCCTATCGAGGATAAGATCTAGATTGTATATGTGTTATATTGAATAAGATTTTCTTGTTAGATTTTGTTCAACAATTATGTGTTTGATTGAGATACAATATAAAGAAGAATTACTTTGATAACATGTTCTTTTGAGTGAGTGATTAAAGAGGTTTTGTGGATGCAACAAATCAAGCAAGAGCCACTTGAGGTACTATTGAACCACTTTAATTTAGATTGATAAATTAGATTATGCATTGTGAGTTTAATTGATAGTTTTTAATTCTTGTGATTATGAATGATGCATTATAAATTATGAATTATAATCTGTAGAATGATACTTTTTTTAATACTATAGAGGTTAATTAGGTTAGGACATGTACTGCAATATAACAGTCATTTGTTTATAGTCATAAGCATTAAGTACCCGTAGCTCAATTAAATAATTGTTTATATTCATTCTCTTTTTTGAGAAATAGAAGTTTATTTCGATTAAAATATTTTACTGTATTTATATGTATTTCATCTCCCTATACTCAACCGGTGTGGGATGTTTAGAATCCATGAATGCATATATATTTCCAACACTATTTGAATTTTATGACTCCCTAGTTGATAATTAAATGAGTCCCTCTCTTACATGATGAACTACTTAGTTTAGGTGTCTTTAGGTCCATTAAGTTGTGTGCATGATCATTTGCACCAGGTTAATTATGCATTAGAGTAGGCTTGACATTTTTGGCATCAATGTTGTAGATAGTGTTAAGTTTAGGATTCTTTTATGTGTGTTTTAAAATATTTCCAAGCTTTCATAGAATAGTGAGTTTTGTTTCAGTATTAGGACCAACAAGTATTTAGGAATCAACAGAAAACCTATTTACTAACAGTGTACATGAATTATTGATTAAAAGAGCCAAAATCATTGTATGTGGAGGTAGAGAGATGCTTTGGGAAGATTTCTCCCCTCAACTCACAAATCATTTGAAGGCACTCATGGAAATAGTGAATAAATTGAGGGACTTAATGAAGAAGAACTATCCCTCACACTGATAGCTACCCAAAAACAAAGGAGACTTCCAAGAGAAATTTTGACATAATGGCTAAAGAAGTCATGGATAACCCAGCGGAGCATGTGACATTTGAATTCTCGATAACCAACCAAGAAAGGGTTGTTTCTCATAAGAACATACCTCCTTCAACATTACCCATCTTCTATGGGTTGGTTACAGAGGATCCAAAAATATTTCTTTTTGAGTTTGATGTGGTGTGTTGGAGTTATGACTATACTACATATACCCACCAACTCAAATTCTTTCCAACCACATTAAAGGATGTTTCTTTGCATTGGTTTAATGGGTTGGGAAGGAATATTGTTCCCAACTAGGAGACAATGAAGACAAAATTCTTGGAGAAATATCAAGATTACTACAAAGGTACAAACAAAAGGAGGGATGACATCTATAGGATGTCATAGAGAGAAGATGAGCCGCTGGAGGATTATGTTGAGATATTTCAGTTCTGTCTCAAGAAATCACCTCAAAACAGACTCTCCTTTGAATCCTTAAAACTGGTATTTTTGAGTGGATTCCATGAAGATTGTATGGAAAATATAAATCTCATAAGGATAGGAGATATCTCTCAACTGCCTTTTGACATGAGATTTGCAAGGTGTGTAGAAACTACTCCAAATCATTCATAAAGAAGACTAGGGGTGATAGAACCTCTTCTCTCAATAAGACATCCACTAGAGTTTCAAGGGTTGAACTTAGCAATCGCTTGTCCAATATGAAGGAGGACATCATTAGCCACTTGGACACCCTTCATATCAAAAAGAAGCAAGAAGAAGCCAAGGTAGCCCTAATTGAATTATGTCCACGTGCCACCAAAAGAGGATCAACTACAAATGCAAGAAATTGGCTAGCATCTTTGAAGAAAAGCAAGGGAAGGCAAAATTTCATGCCCTAGAGGATGAAGAAGGCCAAGTGTTTTATATTTCTCATTGTAAATCATGGAAACCAAGACAAGGTATGCCTCAAGATCAATTGTCTTACAATATGTCATTTCCAGGTGGTAATGCAAATTTCTCAAATTGGAACCCTTAGCCCTAAACTAATGTACACAATCCACCATGGCCAATGACCCAAGAACCCAATTAGACTCAACAAAAAAGGGATATAGCCACCAAAACATTACCAGGTCCCAACTTACAATTCCCAGTGATCACTCTAGTAAAACCAATGGCCATCACAATGGCGCAGAGTTCAATAAAGACAAAACCAAAACACAAACTACCTGCAACCATGACCCTTGCAGCCCCAACAACCTATCATAATGCCAAATCTAGCAATAGCTACATAATCACAACCAAGAGCACCTCAATTGCCAACATAATTTGCACCTAACCCTAATAGTAAACATGTTTAGCAGGCTTACACTAATGACACCATCCAATACCCAACCTATGGGGTTGAGGTAAGTGATGTCCATCTTTGTTCAGGAAAAATGCTAGTTGTACCTTCATCTCCTCACATTATAGAGCTAATTGATGAGGAACCCCCAGTAGAAATAATGGATAAACAAGGGAACCTAAAAAAAGTCAGGCTCACTAGAAGCAACCATAAATGTGATTACAAAGGAAACCATGAAGCAACTTCAGTTAATGTAGCTTTGAACTACACCTATTTTTTTACAATTAGCAGATAGGTCAATTGTTAAACTGGAGGGTATTGTAGAAGACTTGTTTATCACATTAGACTCATGGGAATACCCTACAAAATTTATGGTGTTACGACCTAAAGAAAACCTTATTGGATACCCCTTAATCCTAGGGAGACCTTGGTTGGATACTGAAAATGCATTCATCGGTTGTAGGTTTGGTAATATGATCATTTCCAATGGAAATGTGACAAAAAAGCTAGTCCTTTACCCACCTACATAACCACATATAGATTTGGACCAAATTGTATGGCTTGTCTTTGATGAGGACGATCAGTATTCATTACACACTAATGACCATTGAACGTAGTCTAATGTTGGAAACCTAAGATGAAGATGAAGTCCTTGCAAACATCATGCAGAACTCTTATGGCAAGGACCATCAACAATACAATTGTCTAAAATACTTCCATGACCCTTTGCATAACATGGTGGTGGGGTTTGCGGGTGGCATTGGGGTTCAGTCGGCTCTGGTTGTTGAGGCTCATGCACTGTTTATGGGCCTCAAAATCATTGTTTCTCTAGGGATTGTTAATCTCCATATTGAAGGAGATTCCAAAGCGGTGACGGATGTAGTGGAAAAAGATAGATTTATAGGTTGGAATGCCAAGGACATTTTGATGGATGCTAGCTTCCTTATGTCCAAATTAAGAGACAAAAAGGTGACTCATATTTTTAGAGAAGGCAACCGTGTGGCGGATGCCTTGGCTAATCTTGGCTCGGGTTGGGATTTGGCTAGATGTTGGAGGAATAAGGAAAGGTTGCCGCCAAATATTCAAGCTTTGATAGAGCGGGATAAGGCTACCATGGTTTATAATGATGTTCAACTTTTGGATGACGAGAGTTGATTGGGGGGCCCACTGGTTAATTTGGGTGTGCTGGTGGATGAATGTCAATATTGGTATGAAGTAAAGATGGAGTTATCCTGGTAAAGTTGAGCGTGTATGGGGCAGGGAAAGGAGCATCCACGTGTCCATCCTTTGGACTTGGTGGATGGGTTTAGTTTATAAGATTATGATGAGATGGCGGGGAGGGGATTTGATTGAGGAGTTCAAATCTAGTTTTGGTGGCGTGATGCGGGTTAATTGGAAGGACATGACTTCTTATCAGGTGAGGGGTCGTACTGTGTGTGCTACTCTTTTGGGAATTGGATTGCTTGTTTTATCTCCTCATTACATTTGGAGGAGTGAGTATATTAATAATGATGTGACTTTTTATGATGTGATTAGGCCGCTTTCTAGAGACTTCAGGTCGGCTAGTTTAGCTAGGGGTTCCTTTGGCTTATATCGGAAGTTTACTAAATTTAGCATATTGGTCTGTCTACATGGGGTGTCATGCTTTCTCTACAGCTCCGCTAACTTTTACCCTCTCTGCTTGTTATACCCAAAATGAAATTTTTGGCATTCTGCTTAAATTGAGCTAAACAATGTAAAAATGCCATCGAAAGTATGTTTTAGGTCAAAACAAAGATGAAGTCTTTGTGGGTTTATGTCAAGGAACTTATGGTTAAAATTCTGAAAAAATGAAAATTAGGGTTTTACGCCCCTATTTTTAAGGAAACCCTAAAAAATAGGACCTTCCCGAAAACGATTGAAAATAATTCTAATAGGATTAATTGCCTTCACGATCACACTGATCAAGTCAAAATTATCAAAATGCATGTTTTACTCTAGTGGGTCTATTTCTATTTTTCAAGAACAAAGTTAGGAGCTCCACAGCCATTAATGGCAGATTGGCCAGTACTAGGCACTGAAAGCTAAACCTCAAAAGCTTCAACGAAGAAACCATGGCGAAAAAGGATGAAAATGATGTCGTTCAATGAAGGAGATTCTCAAAAAGGAAAAGGCCAAAATTTGGCTAAGTCTGGAAGGTGCACGTTTTGTCTACCAAGACAAAACATAGTCTACAGTGGCTAAAAGCGCCCCTCTTGAAGAAAGGCGCCCTTGGATCTCAAAGGAAAAATCAAATCATTTGGCACCTCCAACTCAGTCATCCTCTTCACTTTCATGTTGGCTCGACAATGAAACAATCAGCAAGATCATCTGATTCAAGGATCATTGACCAACCGTCAGTAAAGTATGGAGGATCCATTGACGACAGAGATGCCAAATCGGAGAGCTTCAAGGTGAAAGTGCCCCTGCTACCCAGGGGCGCCCCTCAGTTGCAGGCACCAAATGAATCCATAAGCAACAACTCTATACATGATATCTTTCCAGTTTCCTCCCAGCTACGTGATCAATCTGAGCAAGTCCATAAGACACACCAAACGATCATGAGTTGAGATCAAGCAGAAAAAGCCAAAATTGAAGAACTGGAAAGACAAGCCAGAAAATGGCTAAGGCATGGCTAAAAGCGCCCCTCTTGAAGAAAAGCGCCCTTTCCTGAAGGCATCCAGATTCAACCAGAATCTTCACTGCCTCCCAGGATGATCTTCTCAGCTATGACCTATCTCGTTAGTGAGACTATCAACAAGAACTTTCGACAAATCAATCAACTGATGGAGGAGGTCAAAGACTGGTAGTCCACAGCCAAGATAAAACCAAGCAAAAGCTAAAAGTGCCCCTGCTGGCCAGGGGCGCCCTTTAGTTTGAAAGACCAAAACTTGCCAGCTTCAACTGAGAAGTCAGTCATCCTGAGCAAGACCGAACCGGCTACCCGATGCATCGTCAAGCAGAGTCATCTGATTCATCTAACATCGGGAACGTCAGATCAAAGCAAAGACGGTCTGAAAAGGTCAAAACGAAGAACAATCAATGAAAATTGACTAAGGCATTGTCAAAAGCGCCCCTCTTGAGGAAAGGCGTCCTTTTTGGAGACCTAAACTCAGTTTTCTGAGTTAACCCCTCCCAGGCATATCTAATCATACTGATCCTGCCTCAACAACAGAACTGCCAGCCACTGCCTGAGATCAACTGAGTAACCTGAATCAAAGATCAAATGGGAGTACTTCAACTTGCAAAATGAACAAAAAATGATCAACTTCAAGGATGGACGCCTAAACGAAGTTAAAGCAAAAGTGTTGACTTGAGTTAGAAAATTTGGAGCCAAAAAGAGACCAAACACTCCACAATCAATGGAAATCATCTTTTGGAACTCCAAATCAGGCCTGAATGATGAGTTATCTTCCATACTTTGTGGATCTTAACCCTAATCACCATATATTCATGTTAGGCGTCCCTTTCCTCATTATTCTTTTTGCAGGTTGAAGGATAAAGCATCAAGTAGCTCCCAAGAACACGTTTTCAAGATCTGGCAGGGGTTTTGGACCAATCTTCAATATTTTTGAAGATCATTGGCAGTAAAAGTATTCTTCTCCTAAGATTGCTTCCAGAGACAAATTATTGCAAAGTGGCAGTTTATAACTTCCAATCCATCTTCTGTCTACTTCCTCTATTTTTGTCTATATTTCTTTTGCATGTCACAGGAAATGACAGATTATCACAGATCTGGCCAACTAGGTATGATCAGCACAACTTTTTCAACAAAACCCATATGGTATATTTTTCCAGAAAAAGTAGCCCTACTGCCCCTATTTTTTTAGGGTTTCCAGAAAAAGTCATAATATTGAAAAACAAACAAACTGGGTTTGTTTAGCTTTGAAGCACGAACAAAACCCATGTGTTATATTTTTTTGAGAAAAATCACTTTCTGGTACCCCTGCTGCCTCTGCTACCAAAGGGCTTTTGCATCCCAAGAAAGAACTCATTTTTTCGAATTTCTGACGATCTGGGTTTGTCTAGAAAATCATTCTTAACAAAATCCATGTCTCAAAATTTTTCGTAAAACTACCCCCGACGAGGCTATTTTTAGCAATTCCAGAAAAGTGTCAGAACAGGGTCAAAAGCCCAGTCAATATTCAAGGTTTTCAGAATGCAGTACTCTCAAGTACAATACAAGACCAAAACGGTCCTATACCATGATTACCTGAAAATGACTGACACAGACTTATGGCAGAAAAATCTAGAGGTTAGTTCTGAGGATTTGGAGGGCATGAATCAAATCACATTGCAAAACATCGAAGAATCCAGTTTATTTCAAGCAGCATCTATTCCAATCACCTTACAAAGCATCGAGCTTGTAACTACTTGCACAAAGCATTACAACCCGACTACAAGAGAGATCCTGTCAGTAGATGGGAGGGTGATTTGCAGCTTAAAACCGGCAGACATAGAAACTTGTTTTGCAATTCCACCATGCCCTACCAAAAAGGTCATATCTGTGACAGAATGCGAAAAGGCATTCGAGGCTTCGAAGGATGAGTGTTCTCTTAGAATGGCCCAACACTGGTTGAAAACAAAGAGAACCAGCTTGCCTAGATTGGTTGGGAGAGGAGAATTCAAAGACGAGTATGGAGTGTTAATCACCCTACTCAGTAGAGTCACTGGGCAAGAAGAGGGAAAATCCTTCCAACCGTGGATGTTCTACATTATTGGCAAAATAATCAGCAGGAAAGAACACTACGACTGGGCCTCTCTGATCAGTGACACACTCCACCAACAATTCATTAGGTTTCTAGAAGAGCACTGTTTCCACATGTGTTCATCCCTGGTCTACCTGATAACCTTCCAAAGCAATTTCAAAACACTAAACACTGTGGGAACCCTGGGTGTGCAAAAGGTCCAAGAATACTTTCCTCGTCTTGAGTTCACTCTAGCGAAAAGGCACTTCAAGAAGATAAATGACCTTTTCACTATGCACACCATGCACGAGCTAGACCATGAGATGCACGTGCGTATTTCACCAGCAACTAAGGCAACAATGGTGGATTGGGGGGATTGGTTCATACAATTCCCCACTTTCACCTACATACACGTGTATGGCTATAATAGTCACCCCGCATGATGCCACGCTACCCCTCAAATAGGGTAGTGTTCATGGAATTCCCGAGGTAGTTGGCCGAGGTTCACTCTTACCTTCACATAAAGAAGAAGTCTGCTGCAAACTTTCCTTTTCAGATGGGATTCTACAGATGCAGGACTACAACTGATGCCAGGTTGATAAGCCAAGAAATAGTGAGATTTAATCTCAAGTACCTCATTGACATGAGGCCATCCTATGACCCCAGAGGCATCTTCGCAACACACCTTGAGCAAAGATCTCTCATGAACCTTTCATGGAGGATTTTTGGGTCAACTACGAGGATGAGTTCAAAGTAAGAAGAAGGAACCATAGCAGATTCAAGCTCTCACAGATTGTAGAATTCATGTCAAAGGACATCGAGGGCTTATCTGATGACAAAGAAGAAGTCATTCTTTCTTGCTTCTTCATGAGTCTAGTGGATTCACAACCACTCTGCGAAGTAGACTGGTACGCAAAAGAGAATGCATCTATTGAGGAAAGAACGGGTAGAGTAATTCAACACAGTCAACTCTACCTAGACAGTAAAAGGACAAGGAAGGTAGTGCTTCCCTGATTAGAGCCGCCAAAGGTTTAGTTTACACTACCTTCCTCGTCTAGGAGGAAACCCAGACAAAAGAAGATGAGCATTCTCCCAGAAGGAATGCGGATGTCAGGGAGCACATGGGGAAGAAGAGGAATTGCTAGCACAAGCCGACAAGAGGTATAGGTGGAGACAACCACCAATTTACCTGAAACAGTTGAGACTACTACAGCTACACTAGAACCAATGATTGAAATAATCGCTATAGAGATGGAATCCATTGTAGAAGAAGTTGCAGCAGAAGCGGTGCTTGTGATAGAAATAGAGCCACCGTCTTCACCACCATCACAAGGGTCACAAAGTCCTATTGATTTGGACTCGCCACCACGAGACATTGCCACGGCACAGTCTCGTTCTTCCAGCATTCAGGGGGCCTATGTTCCTCCTCCCAGCGATGCTAGCCGAGATTCTATCTGGCTAGAAAGCTCACTTGGGAGGAAGAGAGAGAGACCTTCTTATCAGCTTGACTTCTTTGAATTCCATAATGTCCCACAAGACATGCTGGCAAGGAAGTTGAAGAAGTAGACACATGTAGAGAAGAATGCAGAGAACAGGGTTATCATAGAGACTGTTGCCCTGCCTGAAGACCACTCGATAGGTGGAGGATTTCACGCTTTCAAAGGTGAACCTTGGAAAGACCACTTGACAGGTGGAGGTAGACCTTCTCGGAATCACCTCAGCAAGCGTCAAAGAAAGGATGACAAAGAATGGACAAGACAAAGAAGCCTTGAAGACTGAAATTGTACATTTCTAGTTTGATACATGACATTCCCAACTCCTCGGCCTTACCTCAAGGACTATTGGATCTCCCAGCTGAAAGAAACCATCACCAGTTGATCAAATATGGCAAACACTTGAGACATCAAGTGGATGAGTTTGTCGTCAAAGGAAGGTGTGTGTTAGTAGAAGCATATCAGCTAAGAGATAGAGCACATGGACTTCGATTAGAAATCCAACAGTCAAATGTGAAGGCAGCTCAAGAAAGGCCGAGAGAGGAAGTGACAGTTACTGATTTGCAACAAGCATATGAATCAGTTACGACCACTGAAAATAGACACCATCTCTTTGAGTGGAAAGAACAGGTGGCATACAAGGTGAGAGCCTATGATGCCAACTCAGTGGAGCTGATTGACTATAGATGCTTCATCGCCAATATTATCAACTTCGCAAGAACGTTGGTAATATCCTTCCCTGAGTTAGAATATCAGCAAGAAGGAGGGGAATATGTTGAACTTGAAACGGTGTAGACACGGTTCCAGGATGTCATCCGATCTTCATTCCTTGAAGATCCCAATGGCTGCAAATTAGCCAAAATTGCAGCCATGTCTGTCCAGTTAGATGAAGCAGTTGCCCAATGCATAACCTCTCATCAGCAGCTTGCAATGGGTGAAGAAATGCTTAGACGCCACATAGTCACTTTGAAAAGCATTAATTGCCTGGAGGCCGAAGAAGTCAATGACTGGATAGAGACTTTGTTGACCAGTGGTGAAGAGGTGTAAAGCACCAAGGAAGGACGTCCTACCCTCCAAATAGCATTAATTATGACTGAAGTCAACTTGATGCCCCTTTCCAAGTTGACTCCAAATCTCCACAGATCATGCATGTCAGATCCCACTAATCTAGGATGTCTATTTGACTCCCACGATTTGTGGATCTCAAATCTCCTTTAAAGGTGGATGTCTATTTGGAGACACATTTGTAACATAAGTTCACTTTTAGTTAGGTGTCAGTCAACTGAGGTAGTATTCTAGTTTGACTTTTGTTTAGTTTCAATTAACTGAAGTAGATTTCCAGTTAACTGTTTGCTCACCTACTTTTAGACATAGAAATAAATCTTGTTGATTGGCGAGAACTGAAGGAGATTTTAGGGTTGCCTACTCCTTTGAGTTTCTATAAATAAGAGCCTTAGGTTCTTTATTTGTTTAACCTTTATTTGCTAGCAAAATTGTTGTGTCGTTGTTGCTAGAGTTCGCTTGTTTATATTTGTTCACTCTTGGATGAGAGTTCATTGGTTGATCGCAATTGTGCATGATTTCGTGCCTTTGTTGTCCCGACATTTGTAATTCTTTGAAGAACCTTGAAGAAAAATTAGATAGTGCAAGCTTGCTTGATCTAATTACTTGAGTTATTCAAAGTCTTGTTTTCAAATAGTGCATTGTTTCAATCTCCTCCTTGGACAAGTGTCGTCACCTCCTTGGATATTTCGTCATCGATCATTATCGTTTGATGTTGTTTAATGATCTGTCTTGCAGCCTACACTTGGACAGGTGTCGTCACCTCCTCGGGAATCCTGTTAGAGAGGCCATCGTTCCTTGTTGTTTCCAGTGAGTTGTTTCCAAGACTATACCTCGGATAGGGGTTCCTCCTCCTTGGCAAGTCTCTAATCCAGTTTACCGTAAGAGAGTGTTTGCTTGTATCGAGCCCTATCTTGGTATATATCTAAAGGTTCAGAGCCTCGGCCATATTCCATTGAGACGGAGGATTCAAGTGATCCAACCAAATCCATTTCGCTCCTATGCCCTCATGCTCAATTTATCTTGAGGAGGTAGGATAGTCTAGAAGCTTAGTTAGTCGTAGTTAAGATCTGCGGAAACCAAAGAAAAAGCTTAGCTATGATGCATTGGTTTATGTACCCTTGTGTCCTGCCACCGAGTAAAAAAGATAGGAAACCTTAGTACACCCCTTTTTTACAGTATAAAATCAGCAAAGAGAGATCTTCCTCTCTATAATTCGAAGAGCATGCACTAACACACTTGCAATAGCTATCTGTTTCCAATAAGCACTCTAGAGGTGCTAATTGAAACACCAACACTGCTGTAATCATAAATTTATCAATTTTTGTGTCCCTTATCACTGTGGTATATTTCCTCTCCGTGCATGTGAATGGTATGCGGGGTTTAATTTACTTCACTGTAATCTTGACCTGAATTATCTTTTAAAGATTATTGTTAGCGACTACTACTTTTGGTATTTCTTGCATTTTTGTGAGCTTCCTGTGTAGTCTAGCAGTATGGGAGGTGATCACGTGAGGACAAAACCAGACAATTGTGATGAATTTCATAACAACCCGCTGGTCTGGCACATTTGTGTGGGGGGAGGAATTGCTCCGCTCATGGAATGCTTAGTCGGCCATGATCCCATTTTATCGAGTCAGTTTGCCAGTTCGTGGAAGGATAGGAGGGTTTCCATTGGTGGGATTTCGTTCGAAATCGGCGAGGATGTTATTGCGCAGGCTACGGGTTTACTGTGTGAGGGGAAAAAATATCCTAAGCATACTAAAAAGCTGGACCACAAGAGCCTTAAGGCATTTTTCAGAGGAGATGAAACCCTAGTTAGGAACCAGGCGGGGTTTGAAAGGGAAGAGCTTCCTAAGCTGTGGGACCAGGTTTGCATGGCACTAATGAAATATGTTACACTGGAAGGTAGGTTCAAAACTTATTTTTTTTATCATTTCCCTCTGTTAAACCACCTTAGGCATAAAATACTGCTTAGTTTTTTGTTTTTCCTTCTTATGGACTTGGAAAGTTCTGTGGACAAGTGTAAAGCGTCGTCCAACCAAAGTCCCTGTGATCTTCTGCAGCTCCTACTCCATCAGGGGCTAATTCTCCGCCTGTATCACTTTCACCTTGCCCTCTGCCTGCCTAAAGCCATTACCGTTGTCTGTGTTGAGAACAATGAACCCCTCTCCACGGTGCATATCTCCTCGACCGAGTCCAAGAGTCCTCCTCGAAAGTATAACATTGACAATATGGGTGGGTTAGGCAAGGCCCATGCCAGTGCGGCGGAAGGGCTCTATGAGCTAAAAGCCACTCAGGCTGACACGACTGTTACTGTCACTTTGTCGAAAAAAGGTAAGGAGAAATGCATGCAGGCTGCGACTGTTAAAGATGGCAAGGGTAAGAATGCGGTTAGGAAAGATTCCAGAGGGGATACGGTTGTGGGGAACACGGAGTTGACTGGAGGGGAAAGTGTTAGGAGGAGATCTGGGAGGTTGGCTAAGAACAACAAGAAGAGGTTAATCATTGAGGATTCAGAGGAGCAGTTGGACAACAAGGGTTTCAAGGAAGAAGAATCTGAAGATGTGGAAGAAGATATGGTGGAGAAGCCCCAACTTACTCCGGTGGACAACAAGCTCCCCTTTGATGGCTCTGGCTCACACTCTTCGCAACTGCTGGTGGATGAGCCTAGTGAGGTTCAAGGTGCTATGGATGTTGGGGTTGATTCGGACAAGGTGACGAAGAGATTGGACACTCTGGACAAAAGATTTCGGGGGCTAACCCGCTTCACCATGAAACTGGGTCACTTTGTTACGAGTACTCTGTCTAATGCCATTAAAGAGGAACTGGAGGGGAACAATAGCCAGGAAAATAAAGAGTGGGTGGGAGACGAGGCAGTGGACCTCCTGATTAAAAACTAGGACGATGCCAATTAGTTGCTCCTGGTGCTAGTCTGTCGGCTGTTTCTCGACTGTTGTTGTGCTGCCTATGGGATGTCTCTGTTTTTTCCTGTTTATGTTAGTTGGTTAAGACTGGTCCTTTTTTGGCCCTTGTGGCTCGTTGTGTAGGGTGCAGCGCCCTGTAAATGTTGTTTAAATTTTCAAAAACATAATACCTAAAAATATATCTAAGTCGACTTCTTAGATTTTTCATACATTAGTACCTCATAGTTGTAGTCCCAATTGAGGAGGCCTTGATGTTGCCTCTATTAAGACATTATCCTTTACCATAGAAATTACATCGGATAGAACAATAAACGTCAACAATCAATTGAAAAATACACAACAATCTTCACTATTAACCATGCTACAAGCACACACAACTGTATTCGCATGAGACTATCATGACATGAAAGGAATAAATACTAACATATACATGCCTATAATTTACATTAATAAAGGATACAAACCAATGAGGCAGCCTCAGAGAAGAATGAACCTAGTTGTACATGACATAGTCAAGGAAGAATTATAGAAGTTACTAGATGTAGGGTTCATTTATCCAATATCTGATAGCCAATCAATGTCCCCATTAGTGATTGTACCTAAAAAGGGAGGAAAATGGAGGGTATGTGTTGATTACAAATAATTGAATGTAACAACTAGAAGAGACCACTTTCCCCTTCCTTTTATTGATCAAGTGTTGGATTCATTAGCAAGGAAACAATATTTTTCCTTTTTAGATGGGTTCAGTGGTATAATCAGATCAAAATAGCTCTAAAGGACCAGAACAAGACAACCTTTAATTGCCCATGGGTATATATGTCTGTTTTTTCTTACCATTTGGGTTATTTAATGCTACTACCACATTTCAGAGGCCAATCTTAAGTATATTCTCAGACTTTTCCCATGATTCCATGGAAGTTTGCATGGATGACTTTACCACCTATGGAAATACTTATGAAGAAGCATTGACTAATTTGGAGAAATTCTTGAAAAAGGTGTCAATATCATAATCTTTCCTTGTGTCATGAAATGTTTCATGATGATGATTGAAGAAGTGGTCTTGGAACACTTTGTGTCTAACAAAGGGATACAAGTAGACCCAAACAATATTGAAGTGATCTCCACCCTACCTGTTCCTCAGAAGAAAAAGGATGTCAATAGATTTCTTGGTCATGTTGGTTAATATAGGTGGTTTATCCAAGATTTCAGTAAGATTGCAACACCATTATTTGTTATCCTATCTAAAGATGTGGAATTTGACTAGACCCTTGCTTTCCAAAATGCCTTTGAAGCCCTCAAAGAAGCCCTCATCAAGACCCTAATTTTGAGAGGACCAAATTGGACAATACCTTTTCATATACACATAGATGCATCTAATTTTGCAATAGAATTTGTTTTAGGATAGAAAGAAGGGAATCTAGAATATGTCATCTATTATATCAACAAGAATCTTCAAGTTGCAAACCTCAATTACGCAGTCACTGAAAATAAAATGTTGGCAGTAATCTATTCCATCAATAATTTTAGCCACTACATCACAGGATACTATGTCTTTATTCACATAAATCATGCAGCAATCAGATATCTGATGAATAAATCATTGGTAGGAGGTAGACTTGTTAGATGGTTATTACTACTACAATAATTTGATATCACAATTATGGAAAAACTAGGAAAGGCCAATGTAGTAACGGACTTTCTAGATCAATATTTCCAAAAAAATCAACAAAGGATATTGTGGATGATTCATTCCCTGATGAACACTTAATTTTCCTCTTTGAGCATACACCTTGGTATGAAAACATAGCCAATTATCTAGTTGTAGGGAAAACATCACTACATCTCTCACCAAGGAAAAAGAGATATCCAGTTGAGAGAAGTTTTTCTTATTAATGGGTAGCTAGATATCTATTTTATACAGGGCCTGATAATATAATGAGAAGGTGCATCAAGGAGGATGAATTCTATGACATTTTAAAGGCATGCCATGATGAATCTTGTGGAGGGAATTTAGCAACTAAAAGGACAACACTCAAAATCTTGAACACTGGTTACTATTGGCCTACACTTCACATGGATGCAGTCAAGTACACAAGAAGGTGTGAAAAATGCTAAAGGATGGCATGGCCTACTAAAACTGATGAAATTCCACTCCAACTCTAGCTAGTCATTACACCATTTAATAAGTGGGGACTGGATTTTATTGTTCCCATAGCCCCAACATCAAATAACAAGGAATACATCTTGGTCTATACAGATTATCTTACAAAATGGGTGGAGGTAAAAGCTTTACAATTTGCAAGGGATGGAAATGTTTCTAAGTTTCTCTATGAAGATATCTTTACAAGGTATGGTGTTCCTAGATAAATAGTAACAAACCAAGGGCCTTAATTCACTTTAGATCTAATCAGCAAATTAGTATAAGAATATGAGATCAAACACAAGAAATCTACACCCTACTACCCTCAGGCTAATGGTCAAGTGTAAGTTACCAACAGAGAAATAGAGAATATTCTTACAAAAATAGTACAACTCCACAAGAAGGATTGGGTGCAACAAGATTACTTGAAGCAGTTTGGGCTTTAGGACAACCTGAAAGACTACAATAGGCTTTACACAATATGAATTGGTGTATGGAAAGAAGATTGTCCTTCCCATTTGGTTTGAATATAAGACTCTTGGAACAACATTGCAATTGGGAATGGATATATCTATATCACAGAAAGCGAGATTGTATAATATTAATGTTTTAGATGAGATACACATGGAAACATATCATCATATTGAGATCATACAAAAATAGAGGATGTGATGGCATGATCAATTCATTAAGACTAAATAGTTCAACACAGGTGATTGGGCCTTGCTTTATGAATCTAGGTATAAAGACCATAAGGTGAAGTTACAAACAATATGGCTTGGTCCATATGAAATCTAGCATGTTCTTCCTAATGGGGCAGTTTATCTAACCACCAATGATGTAGTAAGATTTTTAGTATTAGTAAATGGCCATAGATTAAATATTTACAAGAAGCCACTACAAAAGGATGATTTCTTATACACTTTACAGTAGCAATTTGAGACAAAATTACATTATCCATCTATAGACACAAGCACTACATTAGATAAATTATTAATAGACGAGCCACATAGATCATCTACTAATATTTCCCAGGTATAATTATACAACACTTATCACATGCACACACATGCATAGGTTACAATTTCTAGCCTTTATTTTTCTTGACCTACAACATAAGCTCGCAGGACTTGTAGCAACAAGCCTCGAGGCACATCATTTGCATGGGACCTGATTGTTCAACTACTCATAGCACTTTCCACATTACATTTTATCTATACTCGTAGCCACTGCCACTTACTTTCATATCATGCATCCTATTCATTCCATCAACAATATAGCAATAAATTCCACTCTTCCTACCACATCCTTTCTATAACTTTTCGTTGACCACTCACCATTCTTAGACGTGTGTTATACCTCATGCTAAGTTACCTTTTCACTCACGAAAACTCATAGTACTTCACCATAAATTCCTATCATTCCAAATATTTTTTATCAAGTTGCATGGTGGTGTTCAGTCCTCTTTGTGTGTGCCAACTTCCTACTCACTCTATGATCACATGTATTCTTTGTGTTAACTAGCTATAATTAACATTTAAGGTTATTGGTTTCATGTGCATTTATATTCAACACATTTAAACTTTCATGTATCATAACTCAAATGCTTTACATTTATCCTTCCCAACCTTCCCATACTTGCTATTTGAGAAAAAATAGCATAATTAAGTTGGGTGGAAGAAAAAGGTCTTTATCACATAACCTTTTAGAAACTAGACATACAATTTTCAATTTCCTTCACTTCCTTTTTTGGTCACAAAGAAATGGTAGCAACAAGTGAAAAATAAATGAGTGTAGATGCAACAAGTGCAGAAGTATAAGAGAAACAAAGGTGAGTAGAGAATATCCAAGTACATAGTACAAAAATAGAGGGTGACAAAGGTGGTTGAATTATAGCAATGAGAGGAGACATTGTGAGGAGAGAACCTACATCACATAATTTGTTATTGGAAGATAGGCAATGTGTTCCAATTTTCTAACAAGTAGGATGGGTGGATTACTTTCTCCATCTTATTTAACACAGTGAGTTGATGACTCGGCAATTTTCAAGTACTTTGCATAATGACAGAGCCATTATAAGATGATTAAGGGTTAATGCTTCGAAGGCAGTAATAGTAGAAGTGCTAAGACTACCATGAATAGAGGAGGAATTTTGAGTGAGAGAAGATACAATTGCTACCAGGAATGAGTTCTCAATGCCTAGAGAAAATTTAGATTCTACATCCCAAGGTACAAAAAACCTCTCTTTACCCTAGCTTTGGGCTTCAATTGCCTCTTACATTGTTAAATACTTAACTTGTGATGGAAAACAATCACTTAAATTGGGTAAAAGCACAAAGTTGTGTCACACTTTTAGCCAACTTATCAGCACAACTGAATTTAAGTATTTCTAACTAAAATCAATTTTGGTCAAACATATGGTCTAGTAAGATTCATTCTAGCTAAGTTAGATGTACTTCCACAACTTTTTCAACTAAAATTGTTGGCTAAAAATATATGGAGCACCACTTTGAGTCCAATTTACCAAAAAAATAAAATTATTTGAAAAACTTGAAATTTCAATAACTCACATGTACTAATGTAAATAACATTTTTTTTAAATTATAAAAATATCTTTTTGTAGGTCCATAAGTGTAGTTTTCAAAAATATTTATTTTAATAGTTTAATTATTATTTATATTTTATATTTTATTTTTACTAAAAGTAGGTTTTAAGCACAAAATATTAGGTTGATTACCATGCCAAGGAAAAATACTTAAATTTATTAAAAAAAATTGAAAAAAATATGATTCACTAGATAAAAGAATCTATTTCAAGATGCTATAATTTTTTTTCCATTTTAGATAAATATTTAATATGAAAGTTAGCGTCCCATGGAAACAACTATTTTTTGATTCACGCACATTTTAATATTATTAAAAAATACATATTTATCAAATTTGGAAAAAAATATATCCATGCACTAAAGTTTCAAGTTATAAATACACACACAAATTTTGAAAGAAAAAAAAAATACTATAAAAATTTTGACATCTCATGCAACTTCATTTTTCGGCATTTTATCAGCAACTAAATTATAGTGTTTATTTATTAAAAACTAGTTTAAAATAATTTTCTAACTTTTTTAAAAAAATACAAAACATAAAATATATTAAAAAATACATATTTTACTAGTTTACATCATTTCAAAATTCAAAACATATATACCACGTTTTAGCGATCCGAGTTTAAAAGTTGGATCAATTTTGGCCATTTCCTTTATAAAGTGTGACATAGCTTTGTGTTTTTACCCTTTTATATACAATACATTTTAAACTTCTTATCCATTTACACCATTAAAGGACTATGAATGTACCCAATTTATTGAATAATATTTTTAAAAGAATGTCAGTCAAATACAGAAAGAAAAGAAACTAGTTTTCCCTATCACATTTTTGTTTGGGCACTCTGTTGATTAAAAGAAGTGTCAGAATCCAATTTTCCAACATATCTTGGGAAGATTTCCTAGCTTGCAATAATGTCAATAATATTCTTCCAAGGAAAAATGCAGAGGAAATGGGTAGAGAACAAGAAAGAGAACCTTCTATGGTTGCAGAAGAGGGGAACATACCCTCTGCTTCCCCTATTGCCTCACCTACTTGCAACATAGAGGAACATGCAAAACAGGAAGAGCAGGAAACTCAACCTGCAACTTCTGGGGAGCAACCCAAAGCAGAAGGAACTACAAAAACCCCTACATCTGCCAAGAGCCCTTCTAAGTCAAAGAAAAGAAAAAGGTGTGGCCTCTACTTTTGAATCCAAGAAGAAACAAAAAAGGCCCACACAACCAAGGAGGCAATCACATCGCCTTAAGAAAAAAGGGCATGTAAAAGGGAAGATCAAAAATCAAAAAGAGAAGATTGTTGTGGTAGAAACTCAAATAGATTCTGATGAAGAAAATATTCTTGACAATAATGCAAAACCTCCAATTTTACAACCTTTTTACATGAGTAGCAACTTTGATTCGGATTATGAGGATTTATTCACAGCTAGAAAGAAAAAAAAAAGCTTCAAAAAAGCTATGTTTTCGAAGAAGGGTTTGTGTCATCAAAGGAGGTGGAAGAAGAAAAAAAATAGAAAAAGAAGAAGAGTTTATTTTGAAAGGAAATGATGAAAATCAAGAGTTAAAGGACGCCTTGCAGAGAATTAAGTAATTAGAAGAACAACTAAAAGGATACCGAAAAAGGGAGGAAAGTTTAGACAACAGGATTCGAGAGTTGGAGAAAAGGTTGCATTTCTTTGACCAACAATGGACAAGATTGGAAAGGTTGGCACAGCTGGCCATTTATGAGATAAAAAATAGAACTCTGCATCTAATAAATTAGCCTACAACCCCCAGAATGCTTGGAAGCCCTTCTATGGTAACCCTTGAAATTCAACTATGGAATAAGATCAAGGAATTCTCCCAAAAATAGAAGGATTGGGAGAGGAAAAAATCTGAATTGATGACATCCCATGTCAAGGAAATTGATAGGAAAGATACAAAGATCAAGAAGCTAAAGGTAAAGATAAAAGAATTGGCAGACAAGACAGTTCAATTATTGAGGTGTAGAGCTCCCACCAAGGTATATACTCTATTTCTTCAAGGAAAATTTCTTGTTTTCAGTTTAGCTAGATAATTAGTGACCTCCCTCTCAATGTAAATTCACCAACATTTATTTTAGTAGTATTACAACAATCCACACTAGAAATGCAAGATCAATTATGTGAATTATTTTTACACAACCTGATTCTTCCCTATGAAACTATACGAAACCCACTTATGTTTGTAGGAGATGTTCACTCTAAGCATTAGCTTCCTATGTCTGAAATGAACATTTGAGAGGTTAGTTTAAATAGGAATATTAGGAAAGATAAAAATCATTCCCTCTTTAGTTGAGGGAAGAACTAGAAGACCCAAATGCAGTGGTGGATTTGTGGATAGATCTTATAGAAAAGGAGGGAGTAGCTGTTAAAATAATGAAATATATGGAGAGATAATACAAGAGATTCTAGGAACTTGCAGTAGTAACAATTCAACAAGAACTTAACTTTTCCCAAGACAAATGGAGGAAGCTTACCTAGAACTCAAAAATAAGGAACCCCATTCCATTTTCAACTATGTGGTAGTAGTTAAAAGAGCACATAAGTACATCATAGCTGCCCTGAAAAATGGAATCGCTTGGCTTCCCCTCACTGTTCATCTTCCTCTCCATCTATTTCTTATATCACATTGGACATGAAGGAAACAAGAGACAAATGAAACATAAGAAAATAGGTGGGAAAAGATACCAAACCAGTAGGGATTTTACTTGAAGCAGGGGATAGGGGTGACCAAAGCAGTGGACTACAATGAAACCGTATTACAATACAACCTTCATCCCTGAAATTTTTTGAGGACAAGAAAGAGCTTAAGTTAGGGGGAAATTATGAGCCATAAAATTCACTAGTTTATGTTGTAATTTCATACTTTTATCTTTATTTTCTGCTAAACTTTGAGACATTACCAAACCTTTCATATAAATTAAGTAGTTGAAAACATTTGAAATTGAAACATGTTATATTAATATGTGCATGTATGAGTTATGAATGCTTATGAGTTTAGTAGGACTTTATGTTTAATTATGGTTGTTAACAATGGAAATTTTGTGAAGAATAAAGACTAACATTTGCAGAAAAAAACCTGCCAACCCATAGCAACGGGCTTCTCAACCTATAGCATAAGAATAATAGTTGGATGTCAAGGATTCAATCTACTATAATGCGACCGCTTTCAGAGGAAGATGAAGATGGTCATTTAAGGATCAAATCGTAGATCACTGAGCATTACTTTTATCTTTTAATAAGACAATAAGAAGAAGAAGTATATTCCCAATAAGACTATGAATTATAACATAAACTGCTTTTCCTGGGCACATTTTATATTATAATGGTTATTTCTATTTGAGTAAGTCCTTATTTGATTTATATGCTCATTTTTTTATAGTTATTACTTTCTATTTTGGAAACTTAGTCCTCTTCCTATTCTTGAGTAAGAGTTGACATTTGCTTTAAGTTTGTTTTCAGTTCACAAATAATTAGACTCCCTCATGGACCTTATATAGTGGGGTACCGTATCGAGGAGAAGATCTAGATTGTATATGTGTTATATTGAATAATATTTTTCTGTTAGATTATGTTCAACAATTCTATGTATGATTGAGATGCAATAAAGAATAATTAATTTGATAACATGTTTTTCTGAGTGAGTGATTAAAGAGGTTTTGTGGATGTAGCAACTCAAGCGAGGGCCACTTGAGGTACTGTTGAAGAACTTCAATTTAGATTGATAGATTAGATTATGCATTGTGATTTTAGTTGATATTTTTTAGCTCTTGTGATTATGAATGATGCATTATAAATTCTAAATCACAATCTGTAGAATGATACTTTGTTTAGTACTCTAGAGGTTAATTAGGTTAGGACATACTGTAGTATAACAATTATTTGTTTACAGTCATAAGCATTAAGCACCTATAAAAATTAGGTAGTTGTTTATATTCATTTACTCTATTTTAAGAAATAGAAGATTATTTTGATTTAAATCTTATATTGTATTTATATGTATTTCATTCACCTATACTCATCTGATGTAGGATGTTTAGAATCCATGAATGCATATATATTGCCATCACTATCTAAAGTTTACAATCTATGGTTGATAATTAAATGAATACCTCTCTTGCATGATGAACTACTTAGTTTAGGGATCTTCAGGTCCATTAGTTCATGTGCATGATCATCTACATCAGGTTAATTAGGCATTAGAGTAGGTTTGACAATAGGTGTTTGATTGTATGTGACTTTTAGAAGATGTAAGGTTGAAGAATCAACTCCAACATTGTATCAAGGAGCTCCATATTTGTAATTCTCTATCCATTTCTTAAAAAAATTCCTCGATCTTTCAAATAGTACATCCTAGATTTAAAAATACCTCACTCTTATGCTCAAAATTTCCAAAAACCCTAAGATCACTTGTCCAACTACTTAAATCAAGGTCTAGAAAAATTAAGGTAGTTTTTGGGTTTTGAAAATTTCATTTAAAATTTCATTTAGTGTATAGATTTGTACATTTGTATGGAACTATCACTCTATATGATGTTGTATTGTACAATTCATCATTGATTTTGCAAGTCTTGCGTCATTGTGTCATTGTCTAGTATGGTAAAATACATTTATTTTTTTTAAAAGGAGGTGGTTTTTTGTTAGATATATGACAAGGTATTGGTCATATCCTACATAGTAGTGTTCAAACCACTTGCAAGGCTCCATGTGCCCCTATAGGTAGCATTACCTCCGACTCCCCTTCATAATTAGTGACCAACAAAACAATGTCAACATCCTAGAGATAATTGTCGCTAAACAACCTTTACTACCTTCAAAGCCAATTCTTGTTATATGAAAGTGGCTTTTGAAACACAAAATTAGTTTTTGATAGAAATGATATTTTTTTAATATATCATCATTTTTTTGTGATCTTCAAGGAATATTCTAGCATGCAAGGTATATTTTGGTAGAATAAGGCATATTCTAGTGATCAATTTGATGATGTAAACATGAAATCATGGTGACATCAACATTACCACCAAACAAGTCCTAGCATTAACCATTTTTCCCTAAAGGAGAGCTATGTTTTTTCTTTTTGGCATAACTTGTGCATATGGTGTCAAAAATTGGTAAACAAGATATTGGCAAATTATTGGATTTGAGAAATTTTTAGTGGTGTAGGGTTTTTTTTCAAAATTGTTGTTGATACATTTTATCACTTGTCAAAGTTAGATCTTAATTTTTGGCTCTCAAGATCATCATTTTTTCTTGGATCTCCATTTTTTGTGGTTCTTATGGTATTTGAAAGGTATTTTAGAGGTCTTTATAGTTACCATGTACTTTTTCTAGAATCTATTCCAAGTATATTTTATTCAATTTATCATTATTTCATATTCTAGTTGCTTACATGGACATTTTGGCACTTGGAAAAGCTTTATTTCTATGCTCGATGACTTCATTTTACTTGATTTATATGTATTTTCAGTATGTGGTTCTTTTTTGGCATTGTAAACATCTATCAAATGCATATTTATTTGTGAATGCAATAAGATAAAGTGCCACCTATTGGACACATATTTTGAGAATCTTACACATCATGTTGTGTCTTTTTTTGTACTTGCACTTTTTATAAAGTTTCATGGGAGGTTTTTTGTGTGTTTTTTAATATTTACAATCACAACCTTGTTATCTTGAAATGAGTGCGCCTTTTTTCACACTTTTTTCAATTGCAGGTACTATATAATTGTGCATGTTCTAATGATGTTTCTTCTCCTTATTGCACTACATTGTGACACCATTTCAATAGATTTCCATACCTCTCCATTATCAACATTATAGATGGGTATCATATTGTTGGTTCTAATACTTCCTTAATTTTGATTTGGAGTGAGCTATATATCTAGTTTTGTTAAGCAAACATAGTGGCTAATTACCCATGCATTTAAGTGAGATGGAACACATACCATGTAGACACTCTTACATTCATATTATGTGGAGGAAACTTTCTATCCTCGATTGATATTTTTTTCTTCATACTATTGGCACCTATATTTTCAAATCAAAATATACTTTGCATTGGTTGAGTAGTCATTGGGGTCACTCATGTAGATTGATGTGTCATTTGTATATTTGGAGCTATTAGACTGTTACCTTGGTTAGCCATTTGATCATTGTTCGAGTAGTGCCATTGGGTTCACTCGTGTAGATTTTTGTATTTTTGATCTTGATTTTCATCCTAAATCCAAAGGAGCTTCTTTAATTTCAACACTATAGCAATCATTTCTTTATAATTGTTTGTAGCTTCTTCATGCTTTAGTTGTGTTCTTCATATTCATCTTTAGGACATTATTTTAGAGGCTTATTAGCTCATCATATATTTTCTCTCATTTTCAAGGGGATATCTATTGTATCTATGGTGGAATATATCCTTGGGGATCTACTTGAGTCTTTCTTTCTTCATATTTTACATATATTTTTTGGAGAGGAGTTTTCCCCATCAAATTTTCTCCTTCTCTCTAGTTGTGTGAGATTTTTCATTTGTACATGGGTACCTCATTGGGCTTAGTTGTCAAGACCCAATTTTGCTTTTATGTATTAATCATTAAAGGTTTTAGCTTCTCCATAAGTTTCACTTAATAGGGTTGATAGAGTAAAAATATAATTACCTAACTAATTATTAGGTCCCCTTTTACACTAGCATACTTAAGCTTACTTAAGTCATGTGCTTTTTAGTCTCAAGTAATGGGATCAATACACATGTCATGATCTAATTTAATCCTCACATAGGGTTTCTTTATCATTTATCAAGGGTAATTCATTATTATTGTATTGATCATTTCATATTTTTCTCGTATTAATAGAACTCTTAGGCTTTTACAACAAAATCATTATTTTTCATCTCTTTTTGTGATTGGTGTTTGATTATTAGTGTTTTTTGGGAGTTGTAGGGTTGAAGAATCAAATCCAAAAATTTATATGTACTCCATCTATTCATTTGATGGTTGATATGATTGATTTGATTTCATTATTAACTTCCTCTATTTTGGAATAGCTTATGTTATTGTGTATTGCATTATTTATTTTATGCTTACAACTATTATAGGATCGACCATTTGAAGAATATATCGCTCAGGATTATCTTGACCTTATGTTCAGGGTGGATTGTCTGCGGGCTGAAGATAACATCCGCATGGTGCTTGGAGTTCAAGTGCTCTATCCTAAGGCTAGGAGAGTTCTCCTTCCTTCATAGGTGCTTTTGATTTTCTTCTCAAACCTTATGGATTTCATGCAATGTCTTGGGGATTTGGAGAATATTTCTAATAAGTATGTTAAAGAGCAATTTTTGCATGATAATGCACTGTTAGTAGCGGTTCAGGGTTACAATTTGTTCAAAGGGAAGGGTTTTATTGGTGGGATTTTCCCTAAGAAATATTTGAAGCATCGCCATGGGTTCCAAGAAATTTACGATGGGATTAAATTGGGGTTTGAGAACAACAATGAAGGGCTTTTCTGAGGGCATTACACAAAAATGTGCAATTCTTGAGCCCCAATATGGATGTGGATCTGCAAGAAAAATATTGTGCCATGGCCTTCCTCCGCTCCCATGATTGTGTTCTTTCCCTTTCAAGTCCTAGAATTGATCAATTGAGAGATGCAAATGATAATTACATTTCCACTGGCCTTAAGCTATTTGTAGATAACTTGGAAGAAGATGATTTCAGGGCCCTTAAGCAACAAAGGAAAGGTAAGGATTTGGCGGTAAGAATCAAAGAAGTGGACGACGCAAATTCTATTTCTTGAAGAATTTGGTGGGTTTACAATGTCTATATGTGGGCTGGTTACAATGTTATGTTCATTACTTTACCTCAATGTGCTACGATTTTGTCTGCACATCTCATTTTTTTATCATGCTCGAGACTCTTTGTGTTGTATTCGTCTGCATTAACCATATCATAGTGTTTGAGTTTGCACTTGCCATTATGTATATATGGTACACTATAGTCTCAGATGACTGTAATTTTGGGTGGAGTTTTTTGCACTCATTGACATGTATAAGTCATGTTTTGAGTACCCACTTTTGGGATAATTTTGTATGTAAATTTTGTAACTTCTCGAGATACAACCAAAGGTTTTCTTTATGGTTCTTTTCTATTGGTATGCTTGCTTGAACCAGGTTTTGTATCGTTCTATCTATATTTAATATAATTATTGTGGTTATACCACTTTTTCTTTAAAAACAATAAAAAAATTCTTCATGCACCTAGATTCAAGCTTGTGTAATTGGATGCTCGTTGAATCTTACAAGAATAATGTCAATCAAATACTTCAATTCTTATATGCTTTATAACTTACCTTCAATTCAAATATTTAATGGAAAAAGACCTAATGTTATAGGTAAGGTTTCTTGCCTAAACCCACTAACTCTTTTGGTTGGAAGTGGATTAATCATGGAGAGATCTTTAGGTTCTTAGGCATTCCCTTTACCTTTCAAATATTCTTCATCTACTATATCACAAGTTGTTATCAACCAATTTTAAAATTTTACCTTATGGGATTACGAAGCATTTATCTCTTGGTAAGTAAATTTTAGATTTTGTTTGAAGTTCTAGTAGCCACCCATGTATATAATTCCTCATATTGGGTGCTTTCCAAAGCTGCTTACCAAAAATTTGAAAAAAATTATTGGCTGAAATCTAAAAGTTGTGTCACACTTTCAACCAACTAAATAGTTTCAAGTGAAATAGTTTTGAGTGAAGTAATTTTCCTAAAACCATGTGGCACATATAATTTCAAGTAAAACCCTTTATTTTGGAAACCACATGGTGAATATAGTTTTGAGCGAAACTCTTTTGCCTAAAACTATAAAATAAAAATAAAATCTGAATTATGACTAAATTTATGTGTAAGAGTGAAAGGTTTTTGGTTGAAAGTGTTTCAAAAAAAACCATTACGACTAAAATTGTCTACGTGGCAACTTAACCCCTCTTTTGGGGTAAATTTAAGAAAAGTTCAACTTCAACTTTGAATTTCTCCAACTAGGGATACTTTAATGAAATCTAAAAATAGCTTTTTGTAGAGCTTAGAGTCTAGAATCCCTATATATATATATATATATTTATTGATATTTTGATTTCCATTATCATGAATTTTTTAAAATTTACTGTAAGTAGATTTTATAATCAAAGATGATGTTGATTAGAAATTAAAAAAAATATTGAAACATATTAATTTTTTTGAAAATTATATAGTGCACTAGAGGAATGAATCCTCTTCAAAAGAGTGTAATTTTTTTTAAATGATAAAAAATAGACAAAAGTTGACCTCCCATGAAAACTATGACATTCTGATGAAGTTTTACTGTAAAATGTTATTACTAAAAAAATATATGTACATCGGTTTTTTTTTCATGCTTTAGATATTGAAGTTACCTATTTGAGGAAAAATATAGGGGTTTTTTTGCTATTTTCTTATGGCATACCATCGACCTCATTTTTTTTGAAATTTTTAACAATTCAAATTCTACTCTTAAATTTATTAAAAAAATATATTAAACCAACATCAAGAGTTATACACTTCATTAGTTTATGTCATTTTGAAATTCAAAACATAAAGACCACTTTTATGCAATCAAAGTTGATATTTTTTTTATTTGTGAACCATTTCCTTTAAAAAGTGTGATACATGTTTGTACTTTTACCCCCTTAAAGATTTTTTATGGGCTATTTCAAAGTAAGATAAAGGCTTTCATAGAGTTCTTTGGAATTTTTTTGCCTCCCTCATGATTTTGGAGGACTTGGTCTTATTAACAGGCATTAACATTGTACAACTTAATGTGCTAAATAGATAATTAGTGCCCTTGAGGGTGATGAAGCTTGAAATATTTTTCTTCACCATTATATTACTATTGGTGTGCCAAATAGGTGTAAGTCTCCATTCTATTTTCATTTTGCAAGAGCCTATTCAAATTCAAGATACTTTTATCACTAAAAGTATATGGAAAGTCTAGGAAGCTATTATGCGATGGTTTCTATGGATCTATGATTGGTTTATCCATTAACCAACAATCTCTCTAGTGGTATTTTGTGATCATTTGTTTAGATAAAATTATAGCTAAAGTTCCTTGGATTCATGCTTTATTTTTTTAATAGAGGTATAAAGACCCTACTCGATTTTTTTTCAAGAAACACTAGGAATTTTCTTTCTTGGTTTGAAGCTAAAGTGAAGTATAGACTTACCAATAAAGATTTTGAATCCTTCTAGACTATTTTTTATTCTATTGTTGTGGAAATATTACATAAAATTAAGGTTATAAGTTTTAAATCATGGTGGAAATATTGGAAGTAGTATCTTTATGCATCATTCTATATCTATAAGCCTTGTATAGATTATGCTTAGCTATCATCGTATCTAAATGTGCTACAAAATCTTAATGATAGATGGGCTCTACAATCCTTAACTAACAAATTGTAACCTAGATTTTAAACTACGGGTTATCATGTTAGGAAATAATGTATCAATACATAGCCCCATGAGAAAAAAACATGTATACAAGCTTACAAAATAACCATAATGCATAGATCAAATAGACAAGACACAAGATAACACAAGATATACTCTGGGAAAACCCTTAAGAGGGAAAAATCTAGCCTCCAAAAGCATACATACTCCATCTATTATTCAACAAATAAACAATACATGCACTTATAGAATTACCTTGAATACTTTTGAAGCATCAAATCTTTCCAATGCATCCTACATGTGTCCAACCATGGATCCACACATCCCATGCCATGCTTCACATATGCACTCCTCAGAAAGACTCAATAATGATAGCCCACTCACCTAACCAACCTTAACCACTAAAAATGTGTTTGATTTTATAGATGCAAGCTCACACAAATACAACCAAGTGGTAAGATAAAACCACGAGCCACAAAACCATTGATCCCTCATTTAATATTGGGTACTAAGTTTTCACTTTATTAAATATTGAACCCCAATATTAAATCATTATCTTATGTCTCCCACACAAAATTAATAACCCAATGTTATAATACAACTTTACAAGTAGCCCCAAATAATTACCTAGTGTGGCTAAACACACCTCCTAGGTGCGCCACAACTAAATAATTATTTAATTACAACATTAACAATTTATGCAATGGTTTATAACACAAAATCCTAATATATCATTGAGACAAAGCTTGCTCATTCTTCCTAGTGCATTCTATACCAAGGTCTTCCTCTTGGTTGGAGATTGATTCATTTGAGAGTTTATATTCCTTATTGCCCTTTTTGTGGGTATTAGGAAACTCCCAAACATCTTTTATGGTTTTCTCCTATAGCCCAAAAAGCTTGACATTGGATTCATGTTTTTTCAATTATTTTAGACTTGAGCATTTTCCCTAGTATATTATCCTACTACAAGATTGACCTAGAATTCTTGCTAGATTTACCCAAAAATGACATGCTTTCAAAGTGAAAATCTTATTTATCTTTTGGAAAGATAGGAATTTCAGTTCTTCTTTTTCTCTAAAAGCACTATTCACATAAATTTCTCCATATATTATAAATCTATGTTTTGTTCTAATGTGTTAATGCATATACAAATGTAAGCTAATAAAATTGCATCTGAAATGGCCCACTTATAGATTTTTCTTGATCATTGAGGCAATGCACCTTGTATAGTTTCTAGAGTATGAATGACTCCCCTATTTCAAAGAGGGGCCAATCCTCTCTGTGAGGATGATGACGTGGTATAAATCAAAATACTTGTGGGCACAATGATTCTTGTTTCCTAATGTAGAGCCCAAGGTCACATTGTTAATGGTTGGTCACTCTAGAGGAGCCCCTAGTTGACCTAACAAGAACACATTTTCTTGCCTTGCCCTAGCCATTTCTCCTACCAAGGTTGCTAGTCAACCTCTTGAGGGAAGTGCAAACTAATGAGAACAACCTTGGTATCACCCTTATTGGTTGGGACCCTATTCCTAATAAATAAGATAATCTAAATGTGAAGCCAAATATGTATGGCCACCCTCCTAATAGTTCTATAATTCTTATGACATAATAATTTCATTTTCTCTCTTTGAATATAATGTAGTAAACTTAATTTTACTCAAGACTTTAATGTGTGACAATTTCCTTCCATTTTTTATGATGTATATTAAGATTTTTATAACTAATATAAATTTTTATTTTATTAAAATTAATTTGATAAATAAAAACAATACCAATGTCTGAAAATAAATAGAAAATGACATGGATACGGTTTGGGAATTATCTATGCAGCATACAATCTGACCATTTAATCGTATTTATTAATTAATTAAAAATAATTACAATATCAAACCTTTGTCTTTGGGAAATGTGCCCAATACCCATTTAAGATGTTTTAAAACTAATATATATTTTAAACGCTTTCCAGTAAATTGTAAGATAAGAATAATGGCGGCAGAACTCCTACCGTGAAGAACAAAATTATCTAGTGAGGCAGGGGCTCTGTCAAGTGACAGGGATCTCAAATACATTACCACTATAATGACTAAGGAGGGAGGAAGAGCAGCGGGAATAGATCCCGTCTTCTCCTCTGTCTCTGTTGATCACTCTCGATCTGTAACGGTCAAATGGCTTGAGGCTATGCATTCATCTGCTTTTCTTCCGCCTGAAACTCAATCCTACGCCTTCAACCGCACTATAATTCTCCGTCATTTGACCGTCAATCGTGTGGAGCCTGGCCTTGTCATTTCAACACTCAAAGTCAAGCCATCCATCACGGTAGCCATCTACACTACCTTAACCTCCCATAAGTTGTGATGAATTTGCGTTAAATAACGTACAGGTTAGGCGATGGATTGATGTTTGTATATATTGTTTTAATGGCAATTATTTTGGGGGCTGTACCAGAATGTATATGATACATTGCATGGAGGAGCGGTGGCAATGATTGCGAGTATTATGGGATTGGCGGCTGTGAAGACAGTTGCCGGAGATAAAGAGTTTGAACAGACTGAAATGAACATTTCTTGCCTCTCTGCTGCGCGCATTGGAGTGAGTGCTTTCAATATTCTTATCTCCTCTGTTAACTTTGTTCCTTGTTGAGTGTTTCATAGCGTGTATAAACCTCATTCGGCTTTATTTCACAATGATTGCAAGGGGTGATTAGTTTATTTTCGTGGTGCTTGCTTGACTAAATTAGGGTATTGTGATGGGGGAACGTCTAAGGGTTTGATTGAATTAGGGTTTTCTCATGGGTGAAAGTTTAAGGGTTTGATTGAATTAAGGTTTTTCCATGGGTGAAAGTTTTAGAGTGTGATTGATTTAAGGTTTTGCCAAGGGTGGACGTTTTAGAGTTTGATTGAAGTAGGGTTTTGTCATGGATGAAAGTTTTAGGGTTTGACAGAGCACTGACGAGTTCATTTAAACTGTTAGCGAAATGCGATAATGATGTTGAGGGGAATTTTCTTTTAAATTTCATATGCTTTGAGATTCCTGCTCTTGTTTTCTGTGATCCTACCTCCTTGTTTCCTGTTTCCTGTGATCAATTCTCTGCGCTTCTGGTAACTGCTCAGGTCAATACCTTTCCTGTTCTTAAAACTTTTTTTTAATATCTTGAGCTGTTGAGACTTGAGACTAAGGGCTTCAATAATTAATTTGTGTTGATTAGGACGCTTGATCTCAAAACCTTGGTGAAGTTTATAAATTCAATTGAATGGGGTAGTATTCTTAGGATTACACCTAATTACAGGAGGAATCAACCCACCTCTGGTATTGGTAAACATATTGATAGTCCCAACTCGCAAGCAAGAGAAGTAACCCACGGGCATGGAAACCCAAGGACCTTTGGGACATCCTTGTATTACGGATCAAAGCAAGTCTCGTCAATATTACAGACTTATGGTTACATAAGTATGGAAAGGTTTGCAAGGGCATATTTGAGTTCCTTGCCTTTCTCTTGTTTTGATTTGCGTAAACCCATGGATTTCAGTTTCAGAGGGAAACACCAACCCCTTAGTGTCACTGGAAAGTCAGTTAGTGAATTCAATGGAGACATCATAAATATCTGCGGATTTAATCTTCCCTAAACTGGAACTCTAAACCATCTCATATTCAAGTTCATGGAGGGGTCAGCATATATTATACAACCACATAAGGTTTCTATGGATTCATGGAGTTTTGTTGACCTATATATATCATTGAGATTGAAGTTCTAGTTTGATTATAACCTGGGAGGGACAAATGAAGGCAGAAGGATTTTTCATACTTATCCTAGATATGTCTTCCATAAAGTACATGGCTCATTGTGAGAGATTAATATAATTTTTTTCTTGGTTAATAATTTTTAATCTTCACATTTTGGTTGGCATTTTGGCTGTTTCTAACATGGGTAGTTCTTATTGCACTTTGGACCTTTCTACCAAAATAATTTTGAATTGAGGAGCTTAGTCAGAAATATACACTATAACTTTAGGAGAAAAGGTTTTGTAAAGAGAATATTCTACCACTTTCTATGAACAAGCTGCTATTGAAACTGTATTTTTCAAAGTAGTGAGGTCCTATTGTGGCCCTCACCCATGAAATATTAATACAATGTACGTACATTGATTCATAAACAATGAACAAAAAACACCTCCAGGGATAATCCCCTATAAAAACCAAAAGGTTTCCATCAAGCCCATCAACCACAAAAAACAAAACACTAACAGGCAAAAAAAACCCACATGCCAAGCACCATCACCAACTAAAAAGATGACTTTCTATGAATAAGTTTCTTTTAAAACTATTTTTAATAGAATTAGTGAGGGTTCTATTGGGGCTCTTGCTCATGAAATATCAACACAAAATACATACATCAATTTATAAATAAAAAGAAAAAAGACCTTTGGTGCTAAACCCCTACAAGCCCATCAATCACAAAAAGCAAAACCCTAACAGGCCAAAAAAACTACAACCCAAACAGCAACTAAAAAGATCACAGTGTGGCTTTCTCGGCCCTATGCGAAAAATCCATGCTCACTACCCTATGATCTTCATTCTTTCCAATCCTTGCAGCCCCAGCATCCATGACACCATCAGCACCCCTATGGCTCTGAGCCAGATTATCCCAATTGCCATCATGCTGCCCGAACAAGACCCCTGGAAGAATTATACGAATTTTCTTAGCACACCACTAGCCAGCAAAGGGAGATAAAACTGAGAGGCAAGCTCCAATTTGCCCTCCTTATTCATGATAAACAGGGAGTTGACACCTAAGGCTAGATCTCTGCTGAATTCCAGTAGCTCCTCATCCTGCTGATACACCTCCTGAATTTCATCCCTTAATACGCTAATTCCTCATACATGCAGAGGCCATGAGGCTCGAGAGAATCTTCTTTGCCACTGAGGAAGACACCACCAATGCTGCTGTCTGTGCTGCAAAATCTGGGAGCACTAACCCAATAATCAATTTCCTAATAGCTCGGCTTTGGCACCAAGTCTTCCAGCTTTGAAATGAAACAACAGCAATGCTACTCCTATATCCAAAATGACCAGTATTCGCTATGCCCTCAAGTTCCAGGACCATTCCAGTATTTCGACATTTGCACGAGTAAACACTGCCTTCAACCTGTGATCAAAGATGGCTCCATGATAAAACTGGTGTCTGTCCCTCCCCTTAACTCATCACCTAGCCATTGTCGAATGTGCGTATCAGACTCACAGTGTGCCTGGAACAGAGATCTGCACCCAAACACCTGGCAAAACCAAGAAAGCCTGCATAAAACATTGAAAATGCTTCTAGGTGCGTCAAGATAAAGCCTTTTGCATGTGCTACAGGGCTACACACTCATAATAAAGCCGCTCCTTAGCCATTAAGTTCTTAACCAAAAAGTTTAAACAAGAATGATTAAAGGCCATCAGTCTCCAACATGGGTTCTCCCAAATGAACCGGGGAATCAGAGAGGACCAAAGAATCCTACTGCTCCCAGACCTCCAATCGATCACTGATTTCTGTTGTCAAAGGATTCAACTCAATGCCTGAGTTTGCTAGAGAATCTGCCACCTTTTTTCATTTTTTGAAACAATGAGTGAATAAAGTATCATCAAAATAATTCTAGAGCTTCAATGCCTCCTCTAATAAACTTTTGAACGTCCAGCAACAAGCAAACATCCTGGACAACCAGAATTGCCTTCCACAATTACCTTTTTGCAACTCACAGAAAGTGCCAACTTGTTACCTTTCATGACTGACATCCACTTGGCTTCATTGTTAGTCATAGAACCCAAGAAACCTCTCTTCACAAAAAGATCTGCATTTCTCAGCATGCAACCAGCCTCTGCCAACCAAAGGTCACCTCTAGGATCACCATCAAAATCAAGCTTCAAGAAGCCCTTAGGCTGTCTCTTCCAAAATTGATTACTGCACACAACTGATTTACCAATTACCCCCTGAGCAGGGGTTCTACTGTTGAAACTGTTAATTCCTTCGCAGCCAATTAATTTAATCCTTTTTTTTTCAAATTTGTGGTCCTGCCATGGTCTTGCACTCTATGGTTGTTGGTCAGCTCAACTTAACTCAAATCCAAATGAAAATTTGAAAAACAAAATTGAGAACACATGAAATATAGAATACTTTAAGGTTAATGCTTGATGTTCTCAACCTTTGTAAACATAATTAAAAACAAATGAAACATACAATGCTTTGAGTTAAATGTTGAATTTTTCTTCCTTGGTGTGATGCTTTGCTTTATTTACCATGGGCGTATTCCTTTTTGGCTTGTAGCTATCTATGGAATTAGATTTGTCTTTTGACATTTGTATTTAAGCATTTGCCTTTAAATAAATTATACCTGTCCTCTGATTTGTGAATACAAGGGACCTTGAGCTGTGAAATTTGATCTAAAAAAATCATATGTTAAAGGATTCACAGGATTTTAACAATCTTTCGAGGGATTTGTTTCTGATTCTTGCAATCCTTTGCTAGCCTTCTGCCATAGTTATTGGTCATCAAGTATGCTAAAGTTTTGTTGAGATATATCACTTTAAGTGATCTACTATGATACTAAAAAATACAGTGTCTGTCAGTTGTTTCTCATATATGTGGGAAATCGTCAAGAGATAGCCGACCTAGGAACACCATTTGTGCTTGGATGCTTTATTTTATGTTCTAGTGACTTCCTCTGAATGTGCATGAACTTTGCATGGCAATCATGCATGTGTTTTGTAGGCGCTGTTTGTATATTGTTTGTGAACCTACACCACTTTTTCGGTTTTTCCACAAATCCATAATCTTGAGTTTAAACTATTGTGGACCCAATTGCAGTGATTCAATGTTTCCCTGCTGAGGAATTTATGAATGTGATGGTATATATGTTGCACTGGCATATGACTGGATGATAGTGATTCTCAAATCCAGTTCCCCTTTCCCTTTAGAAAAACCATGGCAAGGAACAGACAAAAACCAAATCATGCATGTAAGATGAATGTTAAGTTGATTGCTAGAAATTGGAAACTGTTCACCAATCCTGAAGCTTGTTTTTTTGTGATGATTTGAGATAAACACTTGAACAATTTTGGATGATTTAGGCTTAATGTAACTAAAATTTGTTGTGTTATTCTTACCAATCTATTCTAACAACTACATATGCATTTCTTTTAATGCTGAACATTGGTGCAGACTCTTAAGCCTTAAATGAAAAATAAAAGAAATAAAAACTACTTTAAATGTGTAGAAGAAAGTTTTCTTTGCAGTATAAGAGTGGTCCCTTTTCGAGCTTGTAATCTTGGATGGAAAAGAAAATTGTTTTTCACTATTGTTCTCTTTATCATTGTTCTAGATAAAGTCAAGGTGAGGTGCACTTATATAACCATATCTTTGCTCTATAACAAAGGTTTCTTATTTATGGATGATATGTTCGGGTTTTTTTGACAAGGAGGCAGCTATTCAAAGTTTGCAGCCAAATATGATGCCTCTTAGGCATAGCAATATGAATATGCTAAAGTTCAAGAAATCATAAGATCAAAACTATAATTTATCATTTAAAACACAAAGTGGCCAACAAAATTCTGTTAAAACATATGTATATGTAGATATCATATTATACTGTAGGCATGCAGCTTAGTTAACGATATCTTAGTGTTTGGCCTTAATGTTTTAGGTCAAACAGTCTATTGAAGTTCTTGTGGTTTCTCATGGGCTTATGTATATGTTTGACCTTACTGACTTCTTGTAAAACATGCTGGTCACACTTGGCTGCTTGTGTTGTACTTCTTTCTTGTGTTGGGCAGCACTACAGGATGCTATTATTTAAGTATTAGATAGGTATTGATAGCTCACAACTTTTCCTTACCAATACCAAAATCATAACAGTCTAGATCCATCAGCTAATGAAGTTCATATATCCGATAGTTTGGTTTTCTTGGATTGCTTCTAAGCTACCAAGCTACCTGAAGTTGAGCTTTCCTCCCACTATAGGATTTATGAGACAGCCGATACAATTGCTTAAGAGGGATATGATATTATTGCACTTTGACAATGATCGGTTCCATTTTGACTAGTTTCGATGGTAAAAGAAAGATTAAAGAAAGTGCAATAGTTCTAAGAAAGCACAATAGCTGTATGACATGCCATATATCACTTGATAAATGTTCGCTTTTAACTTTTGACTAAGTAATCACATGATCACGAGTCTCAATCCAATGGACGATAATCTCTAAAAATTTATCTAGGTTTAAGGCACCTCTTGATACAAGAACATGGTAGAACAAGAGTAGACTTTGGAGCACCACTTGGTGCAAGTATATGAGTTAGGACAGTTGAGATTCAAATGTGTTCTACTAGCATTGCTTAATTATCAACCTAGCATTATGTCAACAATTACTTATTGTTGATCAAAATTTACATTTGCATGAATTTTCCCCTACTTATATTTGGGTCTATATATATATTTTTGTTTTATTTGTGCCTCACCGAAAATGTGCTGTATATGTATAATATGGCCTTGCTCATTTTTGTATCTATCACTAGTTACCAAAAAATGAAATCATTTTTGCAATTTTGTCATTATTGCCATATAGGATATTACAAGCAATATTTGTTGATGATTGCCTTGGGGCCTCATCCTATGAGGAATTTGATATCTTGATGAATAAACCTAAATAGATATGATGCTTCATATAAGTTGGCAAACACAACATCCTTTTGTTGTTGTTTATTTTTTCTTAAATTTAACTAAGGCAAAATAAGCTTCTCCTTCATTTGTTAAGCTCAATGTCTAATTGTAAATGTGTTGATCATACTTCAAACACTTGGTTCTCATCATTCTTAAGATGCATTCTAATGTAATCTTCTAGAGAAAGCTCTACATCTCCTAAGCCAAATTTTTCATCATGTTGATGTGTGACATGGTTGTGATAGACATTGAAAATGACAACAAAAATTCCTTATTTGAAAATCAATCCCTTCAAACAAAACTTTGTTCACTAATGACTAGACTTAGTAGTCAATTGGTAAACAAAACCTATCAACTTTATTTTTCTTTTGCCATATTTTATGGATTTTTTGGAAAAAAAAAGTTTTCAATGCTGTTTTTCAATTAAAAATTCACTCAAATAGGAATTAAATTTGATATCTCATATATTGAGACAATTCCTTTCCATCATTAATTATTGTTCTTTATAGCTTGAAATTAGCAAGAATAAATAACCAACCTCTAACTTCGAACAATGAAAGTAAAATTATACAACCCTCAACAACATTTTACCAAGTTGACTCTTAAAACTCACAATCACCAATGAAATAAGACTCAATAAAATGGTTAGACTTCTTTTTTTTGAATTGTAAGTTGATGTGATTTTGACCTTATCACAAACTTTGCTTGCACTCCAAGGGTTGATATCTACACTCAACTTTGTGTTGAGTTGAATCAATTTGTGGATTGAACCTAGGGACTTTACATTGTATTGAAGGGGATCATAATAACATTTGCATTCAACTAAAATAAGCATATCCATGAATTAAAGGTTACATAAGCTATAATAATTGTGGGTGCTAGAGTGTAAGTTAAATTTGAAATTTCCTTGCTATTTAGAAAGATATTTCTTAAATACAAGTACCATCTACCTATATTCAGAGGGGTCATAATGAGTCTTCATATTGGCATCAATAAGATAAGATGCATTTATACCATATCATTGTTTCACAATGAATCTCAAAATTGGGTGTCAATTGTTTTTTAGCTATCCATTTTAACTTGATTTGTGATCACATCAAGTTCAGCAAGGTTAGGTACACCTACAAAACAAATTATTAGATTATTATCTACATAAGCCAATAAATTTTAACTTCCCAATGGTAGCAGTATTCATAATTCATATTAGTTTCAACACTATTGACAATTGGACATAAAATTCGTTACACATTCTCCTATTTCAAATTGGTATAGTAGGTGACATGTTTTGATTAGTTGTTACCTTTTTTCTTGTAAATGGAGGATATCTTTAGAGATATATCTCTTGAGTGGAGACTTTTGTTGAATATCAACTTGTTTGGAACTAGTTTCAAGATTTGGATGTCCATATTATTCAAGGATTTAGGATATCTCACATTAGAGTTATTATGAGGATTTAGAGAAATTTGTTTTCCTTTTTGTGGATATGTGTTCCAAAAACTTTAAGTTTGCATTTCCTAGGACTTTACATACAATTACTTGATGAGTTTGGTTATAGCCAATCTAGCTATAAAAAGAGCACAAATTAGCTATAAGAATATAATTGTCAATTAATTCAACAAGCTATATCAAACATCTTACAATATTTTTATAATAAAAATGATAGGGGTTGCAATTAATTATAGTCAATTTAACTATAAATAAAACATACATTTGGTATAATATACAATCCTAATTAATTTAGCGAGTTGTATGGAACATCTTGTAATCTTCTTATAATAAAATTGATAGGGATTGCATTTGGTTCTAAAATTGATGAACTTAGTGCATGTAAGAAGAGAGATTTCTAACCTAAATATTTAAGACTTGCCCATATGCTTTTGATGTTGGATAAAGGCAAGGCTGAAAATTGTTGGTATTGTGGAATAGATATTTTAGTCATATCTTTTTATTTTTTCCTATAATGGGGAAGTTCTATAAAAGTAGTAGTTTGTGTGATGGGTAAACATGGACCCTTTTGTTCTAAATAAGCAATTTTTCTCAATGTTTTATTTATCAACTTCGGATTTTATAATTGGAAAGGGACTAATTTCTTGTTATGGTAATATGTTATTGGTGAGCCAAGCATATTTTAATATGAAAATGCAACTAAAATAGGTAGTTTATTGCTAACATAGATTGCAAATGTACCATGTATGATTTGAATAACCAATTTATTGGTTATGTAAAATGATAATTCAATAGATTTGATTAAGAACTTATAATAATCAAACAAGTTTTTTATTTTAACTCAACTCAAAACTTGGCCATATAAATGTATTATGTATAATGCACAATGATTATTTGACAAATTCAATAAGGAATTGTAGTAAATGGAAATAACTCTTTTTACAATTAAAATTAAACTTAGGGTATACTTTTGTATCATTGAATTTGTGTCAATCCTTGGAGAAAAGGATGATGAATGCCAAAGTAAGATTAATTTCTAAAATTTTATTTGATGTTTGGTCGTAAAGCATACTTGCATTAAAGGCATGATGTAATACATTTCATTAAAGAAAATTAATAAATACTTTGTAGCACTAAAATTATGTATAAATCACAAGTGAGCTAGTTTAGGTTTTTTTTTCATTCTTATTTGAAGTTAATGTGATGATATTATTGATGCACTTGGTCCCAATGTGGGTGTAGCATTTTTCATGCATGAAAATTATTATTTTTAAATGTTTTAGCATTTTATTTAGCTTACACATCAAATTTTAATTCAAGGCATCTAGTACATATTTAAGCTTATATATGATGCTAAAGTTTAAATTTTGTAGGTTGAATTGGAGGTTGAAGCAAAAGTGTTAAGGGCAGGAAAGAGTATAGCAATAACCTCCATTGACACAAGAAACAAGGATTCAAAACAAGTAGCATTTCAAGGTCGATGCACATTTTATAGTATGCCAATATCACGTATATGATATTTATTCTTTATTTGGTACACCATTGAGAATCAACTTGTAAAATGTCCATATTGTGTAAACAATATTTTTCTAGAGTTGGAATGGTATAATAATACAATGGTAGTAATATTTCTCAACTTTTATTAACATTATAATTATTAAATAATGTGTCACTCATGCTTGTTTGGTAAGCCTAATTTTGACTAGTTGGTATGTTAAGGCATAAAACTTAGGAGATGGATTACATATAGATGGATGTTTTATGTATGAATCATGCACATCCTTTTTGATGTATGTTTGGTGCATTATAAGTGTTAGTTTGGGGCACTAAAACATGCCTTACTTTTGGTGCACTATTGTGAACCTTATTGTGGCTCTTATTTGAGTAATATCCCTTACTATTTGGCACAAAATCTGTCTCTTTGATGTAACTTTTTTTGTACTTGTGCATTGTCATATTTGGTGAAGACTTTGTGTATGATATATTTAGTGTAGATTGTGTCAATTTATATATTGTAGACTGGTGGTCATGTGGGAATTTTTGGCATTTTGGTACAAAGTTCATAATTGAATGGCTTGGAGTCTCCCTATATGTATATAACTTGTATGCAACTCAACAAATTACATGTTAACTAACTCAAATTAGATACCAAAGAGCTTATACATCACTACTTAATTTAGATGGTTCCGTCACATGTTAAACCATAATTACAACACAATAAAGAGACTTATGGACTCCTTTATCTAGTCTTTTGGGAAATAGTTAGATAACTAATTGGTGGATATGGGCATAATTTGTATGAGTCAATAAAGTTCCCCTTAGGATTTCCCATTTGGCATTTTAATATAAACTCAAGTAATATGCTTAATATTATAAGGCTCATTCCTCATACTCTTTAAAAAGGACTAGAGAATTATTAATTTTGATTAGTAGGTAACATATTTCACATTTTTGAAGTACTTTAGAATACTATGTTGAGGTTGAGATCATTTTCAAGGGATTTAACTTTACTACATAGTTCTTGGATAGGGGGATAGGTGGGATAGGATTCAAGGACAAAAGGCCTAAGTTTAGGGACACTAGGGGGCAATGCAAATATACATATAGTAGGTGAAAAAATAGTTATAAAAAGATTCATAGGGAATAGTATAAAAATTGCAAATGAAACTTTTGCATACTAAGTAAATTATTAAATATTAAATAGTAAAGTTAAACACATTGCAATGATTGTATTTTTTAACATTGAAATGAAAATTAACAACAATAGAAATGTCAAACTCAAAATTTATATTATATTCAAATTTTAATATGATGATTACAAATATAATGTTCAAAATGACAAAATGGCTTGAAATGATGCCTCTAATCATCACCAAATGTCTCATTAGTAGAATTGTTGAACTCCATATGCCTAAGCTCTTCCAAACTAATACCAACCACCTCTACTTGTGTAGCATCATGATCAACTTATGTTGGCTCTTTTGGCTCTACAACCCACACTCCATCAAGATATTGGACTATACTTGTATGTAAGTGTGTTATAATCAAATGCCTCTTAATGGCGTGGATGAAGCTATATAAGTAGACCAATTCCTCTAGTAGCAGAACTAAAAACGCGAGATAACAAACAAATAGCTAGAGAACTAGTCAAAGTAGGTCCATGCATAGTTCACTACAAAATTGGTTCATTTTATGTCATTGTATCCCTATCTATCTTGGCCTCTTTAGAATATCCCTCAAGAGTGGCAAATTTTGTTCACTTAGTACAAATGATGTTGGCTTATGTAGAATCATGCATCTTTTGAATGGCTTTCATGAACTTGATCTTCACCTCAACATCTTGTATATGTGTAATTTTGCTAGGCCTTTGCATATACCACTTCAAGTTCAATGCATAGGCAACCATGTGCAATGGAGTGTTAAGCTTCTCCCATTTGTGATGAATGATTGGTTAGATATGTTTATTATAGAATTGCAATATGAGATTCTTTTGTTGCACAACTTTCATTTGGTCAAGCATAGTATCAATGCACTCATACACCTCTCCAAGACGAGGTGCATTGGCATCCTCGTATCTAATCACTTTGAAGATTGGAGTAAGGTTAGAGAATATATTTTGTATCACCCCAAACAACATCACTCTTCACCACATCCTTCACCTTCCCCTACTTTGTCTTGGATTCAAACCATCGATTTCATTCTATTGTCATAACAATTAGTTGCAATGCCTCTTGCAACTCAAGCATCATTTCCAAAAGAATGAAATATGTTGCATATCTAGTCTCTATGGGTTTGAATAACTCCTTAGAGAAAGTCTTGAAAAGTGCATGTAAAATGCAATGTTTGTAGATACAAATTTGCACATCTCTAGCATCACTAATGATTGTTTTGATTCAAACACTTGTTCCCATGTCCTTGAGTATATTATTCATGGCATGCACACAACAAGGAGTCCACCAAATATCTATGTAGGTTGCCACAATTAACTTCCCTAAAACTTTACACATTTCAGTTCCATTTGTCACTACTTGCATTAGATTTTGTGGCCCAACCTCCTTTATAATATCTTCAAGGATTTGAAATTAAAGATCAACATCCTTGTGATGCCTTGAACAACCAATAAGCTTAAAGAAATAAGGGCCCTCTATACATATAACCAAGATATTGATGAGTGGAGGATGTCTAATGTTTGTCCACTCATCCATGACTATGTTGCATCTACTTGTGACCTAGGATTCTTTCATTTTCTCCATTAAAATGTTAATCTTTGAATAGTTCTTATCCAATATTGTTGTCCTCAATTTAATCTCCCTTGGTGGCACATATGATGGTCCTATCCTTATTATCTTTGTCATAGCCTCCTTATAATAAGGACAACAAGCCACATGGAATGGAATTGCCATTAACAAAAAAAATGATAATGATATCAATTGTCCCATCCTTCAATTGCACATTGAATAAATCTACTAGTAGGCTTGGAGCCTCGCTAGTCACCCTATGTTTCCTCGTAGACTCTATATCCTTCGAACTAGAAGAAATTGAAATATATGCACATGGCTTTTGCAAAGTATTAGAAGAATTTTTTTGATGATCCCCCCCTTAGTGGTTGAAGGTGTATTTTCTTCATTACCACCTCATAATTTACTTATCTTAGCCCTATATTTGACGTTGTGTATTAGCTTTTCACATACTTCTACACTTTTTCCTCAAACATGAAGGAGGTGCACATAACTCTAGTAATGCTACTATAACATTCACGCTTATAAAAGTGACACTTCCATAACCTAGTTCTTGCAGATACCCTAGGCTTTGTTTTTAACTTAGTTGCAAATTGTTTTAAAGGGTACTTGGGATTGAGGGGACCCTTAGCAAATTTTTGTATCATTTTGGAAGGGAAACTAACATTTGCACTCCTAATGAAACTAGTGGCTTCACCCCTCTTTGCTTCTATATTTTCATCAAGTGCATAATCTAATTCAGTTTCAACTTCTTCAACCTCTTAAGACTCAACTCCATCCTCACTCATGTTGTGAGAACTCATAATGTCATTGCAATAAATGTATGAAATTTATAAAGATAATTTAAAAATTCAAATTCAAATCATGCCTAATGCAAGGGATCAAGACATAAGAATTTTATTTTTGTTTTTCTTACTTTAAGTCACACAAAGTGTAGAAGCAGATGATACACAACTAAGAGTCGTTGTTCTTAAAAAAATTCAAACAAGGATTTCACTTTTGTTTTTCTTATTTCAAATTGCACAGAGTATAGAAGTGAAGGATACACAAAAGTTAAAATCCTAATTTGGAAAAAAAAAGATCATCTAACAAATAAAATATTGTTATAAAATTAAAAAATTAAATATTCATTTGTAAAACTAAAATAATGAATTGAATTCAAAATTTGCAACAATGTAAATTGTAAACCTCTAGTTAATTATTAAATTTGTCAACTAAAATTAATAATGACTAATTAGTTACTAAATTGAACAATATTTTTTTTAATAAAAAAATAGTCATCAAAGAAGCCTACCTTGCTTTGAATCCTTTGATTCAATGGTGGGTTGGTGTCAATCTTCCTTTTGCTCTTCCTCTCGCCATTCCTCAATCCTAATGTCTTCATTTGCAATTGTTTTTTCTTATAGCTTGCTATTGCATCTTTCAACTTTGTTGTTGAAACTTTGAAGTAAGTCAAAATGAGACTTAAATGCTTATTTATAAGTTTTTTGTGAGTGTTAAGGGTGTGGGTGGAACCCATAGGCCATTAAGGTTAGGGCTTGTGGCACACATTTCAAAAACTTTTTTTTTAAAATTAAGTTTTGTAGCTATCCATTAGTGGAGATGCCTAGACATCTCTAAGACATTTTGGAGACTCTTGGGAGTCCCCTAGACATCTCGGGGATGTCTCAGTGTCCTCCCCCAAAAATGTCCCCAAAACTTAGGTGGCAATGGTGGGATAGTGAGGGGATGTCCCCTCCAAGTCCGCATGTCTTCGGGATGCCCCTATCCCAAAAATGTGGGGATTTTTGTTTTTGGTGGGGGAAGGGAGGGGGGGTTGTGTGGCGTGCTTTTGGAACACTAATTTACTATTTAAATCCTTTAAGAAGACTTTTCCTCTATTAATTGCACAATTCTTAGCCTCGTCCTTGTACAAGGTAGGATAGCTTCCTTATAAGGCTTTAGAGGTTTACTTTTATCAATGGGCATATCCATTGTAATCTTTATTATCCCCTCTAGGGAATTATTGGTCTCTATGATCCTCTTGCTTTTGTTCACCTTTCACCTCTCCATCCACCAAGGCAAAGCTCACCTAGGCTTCCAACCCTTTGTCCTTGTCCTTATCTTTGATACAACCACTTGGGATAAAACAATAATCTATATTAACAATCAAATCAAGATATTCATTAACCTTAGATTACTTAAGAAGATTGTTTGAATAATGTGTTATGCTTTGCTAAATATTTTTTAGTTAATTTTTGAAGATGCACATCATAAAAATGTGACACTTTTATTATTAGCTTTTTTTACTTAATAACTATTTATCTAATAATAATAAACTATATATGGGCTTAATAAGAATTCTCTCATATGATGCTTCTTATTTTTTCAAATACTCTTAATGTGTGCTTTTAAAATCTACAAAGAGTGTTTTAAAAATAATAGTTGTCTTAATATTTGTTTTTATGCAATAAAAATTCTCAAGTTTATATGTTGAGTTATTCCACATTTACACGTCTAAATTGTCTAAGTTCATATATGCCATATTTTTACATACACCAAATATATATTTTTTAATGAAATAGTTATATAAATTACTCATAAAATTAATAGTGTCCAAATTATTCACATAAAAACAATTTGGTAGCATGGTTATGCCTCAAAGTCAAGTATATGATCAAACCTTGAAAAAAAAAATCTAGATAAAAACCACAAGTGGTTCAAAAGATTAGTGACTGAAAACATTACATCCTTAAAATAATTAAGAAGCAAGTGCTAAAAGGAGGGCAACATGAGGTGGATCATAGTCATTTGACTTGGAGCCCCATCTAACATCTGGAAAATCTTTGCCTCTTAGAATGGATTCCAAACCCATATTGACATTGTTGGTTTCACTAGGCTCCTCTTTCTACATATATTTTTTAACATTATCTAGTCACCCTAGCGAGGTAAAATAGCCAAAGTGATGTGTGAACATTTTTCCTACCTAGCCAACAAAACCCAACCACATCATTGAAATATAAAATAGAAGGATGATAAGAGAGCATCGGCGAGAGCTATTGATGCCTCACATTTGGTCCATATGTGGAATAGTTATGAGGCCAACAATGGGGTGGTGAGATAGGTAGAATATAAGCAATTGTACATAGTGCTTGTTATGTCCATAATATTTTATCTTCCTAAGCATAATAAGTTTAAGTACTTAGTGCTTGTTATGTCCATAATAGAAACCCTAGAAGATTCACATCTCAAAGCTTCCTCTATCCTCCAGTATAGATTAAGCTAGGTAGAAGGTGTACAAATTTCCTCCACTAAGAAAGTAGATAGAGGAAGCTTTGAGAGGTGCATCTTCTAGGGTTTCTATTGGGTAGATGATAGGTGTGTATGAGGGTTTTGTTACAGGTATGAAAGAGGATCTATAACAACAAATTTTTATGAGTTGATGAGTTCCTAAAGGTGCGTGTGTGTGTAAATATGTCAAGAAAGAGGGATAGTATGAGGTTAGCCTTAGGAAATTCATTAGGAATTTCAGTTCTTGTTAAGAGAGAAAGAACATACACGACCAAAATTGATGGGATGAAGAGGACGTTGAAGGGTTTGAAGGAGACTAGAATAGTGAAGGAAAAGAATAAAGCGAATGAGAGTATGGGTAAGATGTAGTCCAATAATTATTTTTGTGTAGATGAAACTATGTGTAGAGGAAGACAAAGAATAAAAAGAAGATATTGTAGTAGTAGTAGTAGCATGTCTTGTCGAAGGCATGTATGATGTGGAGAAAGGAGTTGAAGATGTTGCAGTAGACGTTGAGGAGAAAAATGATAGTGTAGAAGATTTTGAGTGTCCTTTGGAGGATGTAAAGTTGTTAGAAGATGAAGATACAACATTGACAGAAGGAGGTGAGAGAAGAGGAGATGTTACAGTAGACAATGGTAAAGAATATGTTGCAACAGGAGAGGAGAAAGAGCTAAAGATTAATTTTTATTTTATTAAAGATGAAATACAACTAGAAAAAGAGATGGAAAGAAAGGTAGTGGTGAAGGATGACAAATGTGAGGAGTAAGTATAGATGAAATTATTTAATTTCTATATTATTATCAATCCAATTTTGTATACAAGTGTTGGAGGAGATTGTGCAGATGCATATTGGTGGAGGAGGTTGAATCATGGTGGGTTGAATCCCATGAGTGGGAGAAGAGGATTTGAGAAAGGTGAGATGAGGAGGATTGTTTAGTGGAATAGAATTTGGAGGAGTTCAGGCTATGGACATAGTTTCGTGAGAAGAAAGAGGAATGAAGAATGAACTAGGTGGAGGAGGATTGTACTTGTCCCAGCTAGATTTTGAAAGAGGTGAAGGAAGAAATTTTTCGATGAACTTGATACAATGATGGGGTTTGTTGCGGGTTGTTTATAACTTGGAAGGATAGTTATACTATCCAACTCTAATTCGTGAGAATTCATAAAATTCTTACCTGGTGTGTTTGATGTAGGAGCATCTAGGTCCATAGGCAATCCTGCATCAACCAAAAATATTTTAGGTTTTGTTTTCGGTTTTTGTTCATTTTTTGCGTTTTAGTTGAATTTTGGTTGTGGCTTCAAGTAATTTTTAGATTGGGTTAAGGGAACCACCTTGTAAAGGAGCCTAATGGGTATCTATAGATCAAATTTGGTGAGAATTGGGCACAAATTGACTAAGTTATGCTCATGTGGGTTTTTTTTATCTACTATTGACCTTTCGTAGAGTTTTGGCTACTACTAGCCTTTTACAGGTTTTTGATCTTTTATTGACCTTTTACAAGTATTTGGTTTGCTACTAGATCTTTGCGAAGATTCATTATTGAACTAATTCATTTATAATTGATTCTAACACATTTTCATGCATGACCAATACAAATTGGTTTTTCATATTTATATGAATCTTGGGGTCAAATAGCTTTGCAAGAAATTATTGTCCATCTAACTCTTTCAATAATTTCAATTCCAATTGGTTTGCAAGTATCTCATGGCCACCAAGATTTGCAGATTGAACTAAACGCTTAAAGTTTAATCAACTGGTTTAGATGGATAGTTTCAATGATGACATAGACATGACGTAAGCATGCCATTAATAGGGACAAGAGTTACTTGCCAAAATATGACTTAAGCATGAGACAATGATGATGTTACCATGTATAGATCACAAAAATTCTCTTGTGAACTAGAGTGGTACAGATTGTGGACTTTTGCTAGCCAACTAAACATATAGAACTTCCACTTACTACTGGTTTGTGGAACTTCCACTTACTACTAGATTTTATTCATTTTTGTAGTGATTTAGTTCTTGTAACTTTCGAATCTTTAAATTATTGAACTATGTAAGGCCAAAAATATAAAAGGGAATTGTGGTCTTCATTAGAGAGGAACTTTTTGGAAGGGTAAGTTTTTTTGGAGGGAAATAAGGCCAAATTTGTAACTTTTTAAAGGTGTTAAATTCATTCGGGGAAGTGTTCTAATGCTACATGATCAAGTTACCTGATAAGCCCCCCTAATTTCGTTTGCATCAAATAGTGTCCTTTAATTTTTAGGACTTATTCAAGGATTTTAGTACAAATGGAAAAAAGTATAAACTTGTAGGAATGCATTCACCACCAAAAAACTTATTAGCTCTTATATGATGGATAAATTACTAAAGAAAGGATCTTATTGCATAATGGCTTAAATACATTGTTTAGAAGCATAAGAAGTGATTTTTTTTTTCCTTTAGAGCTTCAAGAGATCATTCAAGACCATATTTTTTCAAGAACCCAAGGGGATATCTCTAATCAAATGCTATGATCATGTCATGGAATTAATATAAAAAATTTATTCCTCCTAACATTAGACCTTATTTGTATTCTTCTGAACAAAAGTTAGAAATTAAAAATTAGTCAAGGAATTGCTAGTTTCAAGCATTGTTTGCGCTAGAAAAAACACATATTCGCCTCTACTGGTTATGGTTAAAAACATGGATGGTTCATGAAGAATGTGTCTAGATTATATGGATTTCTAGAATTTCAAACTCAAAAATAAGTTTCCTATTCCTATTACTGATGAAATATTAGATGAACCAAATGATACAATTTTCTTTACTAAGTTAGATATGCATTTAGGTTATCATCAAATTTGACTAAAGGAGGAGGATGTACATAAGATTGCATTTAGAACATGTGAATTTCATTGTGAATTATTAGTTATTCCATTTGGTTTAACTAATGCTCCATCAACTTCTCAAAGCCTCGTGAATTCAATGTTTTGTCCATTTAAAAAATGTGTTGGTATTCTTTGATGATATCCTCATCTATAGTAAAATATATACAAAAAATCTAAATGTGTCTTTGGGGTGAATGAAGTGGAATAGGTAGGACATGTGGTGTCACACAAAGGTATTAAGTTATATTGGAAGTGGTGGGGCTTCTTGCTTGTAGAGCCAACAACCAATGTTCAAACCTTGCGGGGTCACTCACTACCATGTCAACAATGGAGATTGCTTACCTTGATGCTAGGGGAGACCCTTTGGTGAAGTGGTGGGGCTTCTTGCCTGTAGGGCCAACAACCAAAGGATCAAACCTTGCACCTTTAATATTAGAGAGCAAGAGTGGGAATGTGGTTTGAATTTTTTGGTTTGGTTAATGTTCTGTTGTTTTAAGATCTGTTACAGAATGGATTCATGTTGCTTCCACATGATCGATTTTTCGGTCCTTTCTCGTGCTCTACTATCCTTTTTTCCTTTTAGTTTTTTATTTATTTTAGATTTTGTTAGTTTTTGATGGAATATAGTAGGACCTCTATTTTTATAGAAATGTGAATTGTCCTCTTATCTATCTACAACTAAGGTTTGGAGGTGTGACTCATCATGCAACTTGCCACATTAGCACGTCTAGTGAGAAGAGTCCAAAAATTGAATTTTTAAAGGTTCGATCGAAACTTAATCATGGTATCCCTAGTAGTTGAACAAAAAAATATCATTTGTTGTTAGTAGAATATCATATTTTCATTTAAAATATAACTTATATGCAACCAGAATGGACCCAATACCTATTGGTAACCATAAATCTTTGATATCTCTAACTTTTATATCCAACACAAATGGACCAACAGTTGAACACAAAAAACTATTTGTTGTTGTAAAAATAACACATTATTATTTAAAATACAACTTATATCCAATACAAATGGACCAATAGTCGAACACTAAAACTTTTTGACATTCCTTCACATTTAATGGAAAATAAAAGGTATTTATTTTGGTCACCTTTTATATTTGTGATAGGACAAAATATTAATATGAAATACTCCAATGCATATACATTGCTACCCCAATAGTTGTACACATAAGAATAATATTTTTTGATATGACAATAATACATGTTTAAATTAGCATCTTATTTTATAAATGACACACTTATAGTGGATAGTTATGATATTTTATTTGAAACAAAAAAATATATTTATTTCACTTGTTAATGAATGTATTTATGCTTTTTTTTTTATATAACATTCATAGATTCCCATGTGTTCAAGTATGAGTCCATCTTGACCAACATTTGGTTACTTTTTTATTTACATGTGGACTAATTAATTATAATATATAGTATAAATATGTTGCAAGATTGAATATTATAAGCACAAGTGCTATAACAACAATTGGACCCTACACAACTATTGGTCCCTCTCCCCTAGTCATCCACTCACCTTCATTCATCTAAAGGAAGACACAAATTTTCTTAGAGCAAGCACATCACATTGGTAATGGTTTCTCCAATGGCTTCACGAAAGCCACCCATCGACCAAGTCAATGCCTCCAACAACCTATAGTCATTTCCCCATGTGGCCAACATAGAGACTCAACCTCCATACACATTATTATTTACCTTTTGACTTCATTTTTGGCATCAATTGTCCTTACTAACTTTGTTTACATTTTTTTAACCATTAGTGGTTAATTTCCAAGTATTGTAAAAGGGAAAACATAATTTGGTAAGGGGCATTTTTTTGTTGTCATAACAAACAAATGGGGATGTCTTTTTTTGCAAAATTTGTAATCATCGAGAATCTCTTTCTATTATCGTCACACTAGTGAAGACAATTTCTCAAAATTGTACTTTTTAATCTATTTTTTACCCTCCAAAAATTAGTATAATTTGTGCAATTTTTGATAGGATATAACTTTCAGCTTGTTTGTTGAAAATTGACAAACATTTTTGAAATTCATCAAGATTTTGCAAGGATTTCATATTTGTAGTCAAAATTAAATTTTGGATAGCCCATTTTAAAAATTTATAAATTTATCCATGAATAATAACTGAACAATTTAACTTCCAAACTTCACAAAAACTAGTAAATATTGTCTTGCATCTTTTTGGGGGGGTCAAAATTTAACTATAATACAATATTGGGGGGTTTTGTAAGGCACGATTCAAGTGCCTTGTGTGTACATCATGGATCCTAAAATTAACTTTTTCACTCCACATAATTTCCACATAGAAATTCAAATTACAACAACTTCTTCAATCTAAGGAACAATGGAAAATGGTCAATGGACAATAATGGAACTAGGGATTTTAAACAATTTACTTATCGAAAAAATTAGATAAGGCAATGGGTATAATAGGTTTTCTTGCTTCTAATAACTTGCAATTTCACATTGCAAATTGTAATACTCCTAAGAAAATGTGGGACAAGTTTAATGATATCTTTGGTAAATTTGATAAGTTCAAAATACTATAATTAGATGTTGAATTAACAACATCATCTCCTAATTCATTCCCTTTTATTGAATAATTTTTTGATCCAGTTTAATTCTTGTTTTCTTGACTTAACGGGTTGTGGTAAAACAAAAGTAGACAAAGAGTGTGTCTTCTTGGTTACGTCAAAGCTAAAATTTCCTTATCAACTTTTTGCTTCTTCCTTTTACTCTATATTGGATTCTCTTGGAACAACATTTGCAATACCTTCTTTTGACAATTTTTGTGAGACTCACACACGAACAATCTAAGTTAATCTTTATGGATGCTATCACCTCTTCAAACATTTAGACACTAGTTGTCTAAACCTATACGGGAAAAAGGAAATAAATCTTCAAACAAACCTAAGATAGAATCAAGTTCATGAAATGAGAAATCATCAAAGTAGAAGAATAAATTCAACGCACAAGCCACATCTTCTTCACAATAAAAAAAATGCTTATAAGTCAAAGAAAAAAAGTAAAAGGTCATGTATTTTTTGTGGATCACAAGATCATAACATCAAGTTTTGTTTCAAGAGGGTTGCAACATTGGAAGAGGCCATAAAGAAACACAACATTGATCTTCCCAAACCTAGTAGGGGGCATACCCTTATAGCTATAGGTTTGGATACATCCATAAAAAGTTGGATTGTTGACTTAGGATCCTCACATCACATGACTCACTCACATGATCTTCTTGAGCCTATTTTTTACAACACTACTTCTCATATTTCAATAGGAAACTCTTCATAGATTATATTTTTGGGTTAGGTACAATATAGTTGATAGAGTGTGACATTGAGGATATTCTCTATGCTTCTAATATTTCAGCTAATATTCTTTCAGTCTACCAAAATTATCATATTGGCGATGGAAAGATAGTTGATTTTTCACCACATGATGTAGTTATTTGAAAACTACATGACCCAAAGAGGATTCTTGCTTCAAGTAGATCATATCATGGATTTTTATTGTATAGTTCTCATGGTTTGGAGTCATCTTGTAGAGCAATACATATTGATCATGCTAAATCTTTGAGCATACTTTGGCACGAGAGGTTTGGACACCTCAATTATAGGTATCTTCAATAGTTTAGTACTTGGACTCCCTAACGTATCTTGTATAGAGGGTGTTTTTTGAGGTTGTGTACTTGGAAAACATCATCAAAAACTATTTCCAAAGGGTAAGGCCCATTGTGTTACTACCTTACTTGAGTTGGTTCATAGTGACTGCATGTCATTTCCAACTCCTTCATTTTTCTAGAGCTAATTATGTACTCACCTTCATTGATGATTTCTCTTGTTGCACTTGGGTGTACTTTATTAAGTACAAAAGTGATGTCTTCACCACTTTCAAGACCTTTAAGGTGTTCGTGAAGTAGTCAAAATCTTCTATTTTGTGAATACGCACAAATAATGTGGAGAATATGTGAATCAATACTTTATGGACTATTGTGTTGAGCATGGTATTCAACATCAATATTTGGTTCCCTAAAATCCTCAATAAAATGGTGTTGTCAAAAGAAAGAATAAATCATTAAGGGAGATGGAAAATTGTATGCTTCAGTCTAGGTCCATGGCCCCATAATTTTGGGTTGAAGCTATCAATTACGTCAACTATATTCAAAACGACACTCCCCACAAGGTAGCTCAAAATCTTACTCCAAAGGAGGCTTGGTCCAAAATCGAGCCTGATATTTCCTTCTTCAAGGTATTTGGTAGTGAAGCTTGGGAATTCATATCAAATGGTTGGTGTAAGGAAATGGAGAAGAAGAGCAACAATACATTTATGTTGGTAATTGTGAGGATGTGAAAGATGATAATTTATTTGATCCTACTATAGGGATGTCCACTTTTATAGAGATGTCCAATTTGATGAGTCTTTCATACATATATATCATCCATCATCATCTTCTTCCTCACTACCTACTCTGCCTTCTTCATCTAATGAGGATACCTTTGTACTTGAGAATACTTTAGGTGATGGTCCTGATCCATCACCTCCACCTCCTACCACTCATGTTTTCCCCAAGTGGGCTTGTGGTGTTATTGAGGAGGTTGGTTTTTTATCTAGTGATCCTATGCCCTCTCAATGCACTCGCTCATAGGCTTCTAAAACTAGTATTTTGGGTCATGCTATATCTCCAAATCCATAAATTTTTCAAAGGCTTCTAGTATTCCAAAGTGGGGTAATGCTATGGTAGAGCAGTATTCTTCATTGATGGAAAATAATATATGGGATTAAGTTCTCTTCCTAAGAGAATAAAGATTGTTTGGTGCTAGTGGGTGTACCATACCAAGTATGTTGTTGATGGTTCCACTAATATTTTTCATAGGTTGTGGGAGTTGACTACTCATAGAAAATTTCCCCTATAGCCAAGATGGATTCAATTCACCATGTTCTTTCTATTGTTGCATCTAAAATATGGCCAATTTATCAGATGGATGATAAGAGTTCCTTTCTACATGATGATCTTCATGAGGAGATCTATATGGAGTAGCCTATAAGTTTTGTCTAGGACTCTTCACTTGTTTGCAGGTTACATTGTCATGTGTATGATCTCAAGAAAGCTTGTAGGGCTTGGTATGAGAATATTGAAGGTTTCTTGATTTCATTTGGTTTCACTTATTGCCACTTGAATAACATAATTCACATCCAAAGACATGGATATGATATTTTAATACTATTCTTTTATGTTGATGAATTGATCCTTATTAGTAGTTTCTCATCCATGATTTAGGGTATTCAACACAATTTGATGGCACTCTGACATGAAAAATATTGTGCTTCTGCATTTCTTCCTTGGTCTTCAAGTTATTTAGTCTACTGAGAGGATTTCTATATACCAATAGAAGTGTGCCATTGACTTGCTTCATTGGTTTCATACGAGTGATTGTAAGGTCATACCTATACCATTCCAATCTAGTGTCACTTTGACTTCCACTTGCACAACACCTAGTGTTGATGCTACTTTGTACAAATAGCTAGTTCATAGTCTTTTCTATTTGGCACACACTCGTCTTGATATTACCTATGTTGTTTGTCTTGTCTCTCATTTTTCACATGACCCTCATGAGATTCATTTGAAGGAAACTAAGCGTATTTTGACATATATTCATGAAACCAATCATTTTACATGCAGTACACACCAAGGGCTTACAAATAGTAGGCTACACCGACTCAGATTAGATAGGAAATGTTGACTCACAAAATTCCACTTTCGGGTTTGTTTTTCTCTTGGTTCTAGTCTAGTTGCATGATCTTGCAAAAATAAATCTACTATTGCATTATCATCCACTGAAGCTGAGTATAGAGGATAAATTCTTGCTAGCCATGAGGTATTATGGATTTGACAACTTATGATAGAGTTTGGTCTTCCACTCGATCATCTTACTATACTTTGATATGATAAAAATACTGTCAATTCATATTTCATGTAACCCTGTTGAGCATCAACAGACAAATTGTATCAAGATACATATGCATGTCATTCAAGACAACTTATCCACGATGGTGTTTTATCCTTACATTATTTGCATATTGAAGATCAGGTTGTAGACATATTCACTAAACCTTTAGCATCACCCACTATCTTGCATTGTACTAATTGCTTGGGGTGAAGGAATTCATCCTTGGAGGGTCTTGAATCCTCCTTCCTTTGTGTATAGTTCTCTTTTATAGAGGAGTTTTTTCCTACTAGGTTTCCTCATTTACTTCATTTGTGTGACCTATTTTTTACATGAGTACCTCATTAGGCCATGTTTTCAAGACTCATATTTTAGCGAATTACTTCCTAATTATCACTTAATGGGGGTGTTAGTGTGAAGTGTATTTACGTACATAGTTAGCATTTAAATAGTTCCTATGTACCTAGTAGTCCTATTCAGTCTAGCTTTGATCAAGGATTTATCATTCTCCCATCACAAATGCCCTATGATAGGCTAGGTCCAAACAAATTTAAATATTGTTGGACTCATTCATTGTTGTCTACTAATTCAATACGAACATGTTACCTTTCTTGAGCTAGATTGACTTCTATGTGGGTGAAAACAAGATAATCATCACATAGAAACGCAAGGTGGTTCTTTTCTTACCCTCAAAATTTGTATTTAAAATAAAAACGCAAATTTTTCTTACAACTTGTTAACCATTAAAAAAATATTACCTAATTTATTTATTTTTATATAGAACAAAGTTCACAAATTTCTAAATGGGCAAGCCATTCCTAAATGTATGCCCAAAACTATATTTTTTCCTTCAATTACCATATTAAAGTTACATAGATTTACTTGTCAAAAATATTGTATGTGATCGCATACATACACTCCAAGCCCTTTGGATTGAATTTGCAGCTTTCACATTTGAAAATTTTCTCAAATTTAAGAGGCTCTATTACTATTTCCTAGGAAAAAAGTTAAACAACAATAGAGACAAATATAAGAATGAACATATATATTCATAATCATTATTATGGTTTGAGATGGAAATATGAGGATGCTTGTAAAGATTTCACTTAGGAAAATCAAGGTTTTCTCAATTTTGCCGATGTTCTCCTATTGATGATTGGTATGAAAGCAAATCAATAGTCACTATTGACTCACAATTGCAAATGGAATTTGGACTATATAGTATCTACAATTTAAAATGTTCTATATTGTGCTTTTTAAATTTTGGGAGGCATGTCTATCTTCAATACACTACTAAAACCATTAGACACAAAGTTAAGAGAAGTTTTTTTTTTGCAAAAGTATTCATTTTAGACAAGATAAATTAAGACTATTTTGTTTACTAAAAATTTAAATATTTACCCTAAGGATTAAGGAAAAAGAGACCTTAGTCACAAATTGGAATCATGTGTTTATAAACATTTGTGTACACTATTGCATACAACATAGTTGCGATCATTAATGTATACAATTGAGCATAATATTACCAAATGCAAGATAGGAGTAAACAATGTTCCAATGGCTACACGAAAACACACTAATACAATGCAAAAGAATAAAAGGAGCATTCAATCATGAAATTTAGATTTGAACAATAATAAAATAGTTTGATATAAGAAGTTTTCAATATTTGACCACTATAATTTAGTCTCAAAAGATTTCAAAACTAATTATAAGATTATTTCTCATACTTAAAATATAATTCCTTATTGTTCCTTATTGTCATTATATTTCTACAATCAATCATTATTAAAGTATCCTATTTTTTCTAAATCAATCATAAATTGTTAAAGTATCCTAATTGTTCTAAAATCAATGATAAATTATTATAATACCCTAATTTAAAAAAAATTGATTTAACATATTAAAAAATAATATATATTCTCATACATTCATCGAATTATACACTATAAATAATAAATAATAAAACTAATTTTTAAATGACATAGATTTGTGATCTTTCCTATAGATTGTATACCTGAGTTGACCTAATGGTGGAGAACTTGTACTCTTCAAAGAATTTAAGACCATAAGATAATAATTATTGTACTAGCCTTCAAATTATCTTCCTATTTCCCAGCATTTATAGTAATCGAGAAATTATTTTGATTGTAGCGCAGGGCAGATGGAGGAGCAACAGCCACTGGCTGTAGCCGCCGCCAGAATTTGCAGAGAGCTGGAGAATGTGTTTGTCACCGCAGAGGCGAGTGGGCTCAACCCAAGGCAAACAATTGTGAAAGAAATCATCAAAACGGCTACAGGCGGAGGTCACGTGGTAGTCCACGGCGTAGGAAGGGAAGGGCTGATGATGAAAGGGTTTGCCATGAGACTCTTTCACCTGGGCCTCAAGACCGCCTGTGTGGGGGATATGACCGCGCCGCCGGTCGGCCCCGCCGACTTGCTAATTGCAAGCGCCGGTCCGGGCGGCTTCGGAAGCGTGGATGCAATAATTGCGCGGGCCAAGCAGGACGGCGCGAGGGTTCTTTTGCTCACTGCACAGCCCGGCGGCTCTGCGGCTCGCCTTGCGGATGCCGTGGCGGTTGTTCCTGCTCAAACAATGGCTCATGACGCCGGGAAAATTTGTGCTTCGGTTTTGCCGATGGGGAGTCTCTACGAAGGCGCTCTTTTTCTTGTCTTTGAGATGGCGATTCTCGCCCTTGCCCCTGCTTTGGAGCAGACCGCACAGACCATGAGCTCAAGGCACACTAATCTTGAATAATCTTGTTTTTCTTCTGAATTACGTCCGTTTTTAACTATGGTGTGGGTGAAAACTTTATCAGCATGTATGGTTACTAAAGTTTCTTGGTTTATTAAGATTAATAGGGCAGCTCTTGTGTGAAATATTTTGCTACAACTTTTAGTCTCAAAGATTGTTTGGTCATTTAGGGCACCCCTTTCTTGGAATCATAGAAATAAAATATATTGTAGTCTATGATAAATAATCAAATTAAAAAATTTCATTTATATATATTTTTTAATGTTATGTATATAAAATATGTTAAGAGTTTCTTTTAGAGGTGTCTATTCTACTTATAATTTTTTTTTAAATTTAAAAAATAATAAAATATTGTTTTAAAATTTAAAAAATAATAAAAAGTGAAGCATGATAAAAATAAAAATAAAAAGAGTCACAAGTTTTTTTTTATATAATAGGGGTATAAAAATAGTCACAAGTTCTTTTGTTTTTACAACAGGGATTATAATGGTGAAATTGTTTCCACATAATTTATTTGGTGAATATTAAATAAATGATGTCAATAAGAATATAATTACCAACCACTATTTATTTGTGATAAATGTGATTCAAGGAGAAGTATTTATGTGCAATAGAATGCACATGAACTAAATAAAAACTAGCAATTGCACCTATGTGTGCAATGGGTACGCCGAAGACATGTGGAGATTTTAGCTAAAAAAAATTTGGCAAATTTGGAAAAAGCAAATGTTGCCCATCAGATAAATAGTTTAACATGATGGAACCAACAAATGAAAAAGCTTATCAAACATTAAAAGTATGTCGTAATAACATGAATATTATTGAATGTATGGACTGTAGGTGAATGTTTGAACAAATATAAACAGAAACAAAAGACATCTCAACGAGCACATACTGGAAGTGTCTTTATCTCATATAAATAGTTTAACATGATGGAACCAACAAATGAAAAGGCTTATGGAGCATTGAAAGTATGTTGTAATAACATGAATATTATTGAGTGTATGGACCGTATGTGAATGTTTGAATAGATATAAACAGAAACAAAAGACATCTCAACGGGCACATAAACAGAAATCATGTGAATAGCTGGTAACCATGAAGACACAAAGATATTACATTAATTTATTACAAAATTTGGGACATCTCAACGAGCACATAAACAGAAATCATGTGAATAGCTGGTAACAATGAAGACACAAAGATATTACATTACTTTATTACAAAATTTGGGACATCACATAGAATGGCTACTGGATATAATAAACAATGACTGTAATATTAATTTTTTGGCATCGTTATATATTAAAAATTGTATTAAGTCTGCAGACTTTGATAGAATAATAGAAGAGCAGTTTTAGAATAATCTTTGATAGGTTTCATCAATTAGTTCATATAAATCCATGTTGCAACCTGCATATTAAAGGAAAAAATTAATTAGATATGATGGAGGTTTACCACAAACTTTAAGCTAAGTTGTTCTATAAAACTTAATAATCAAGTACAATTAAAATATTGTTTATGTTTTATGGTGCAGGCCAAATTTTCCATTGGTTACAATTTGCAACTGTGAAAGATATACGAAATACAATGGGGTGGATGGCCATACCTTGTATCTTCTATCCCATTTTTATACAAGGTGCAAGGACATTGACAAAAGTGCAAGGACATTGATAAATTTCTGTCAAATATTTGCAACATCAACAGTTTAGAGAAAGCCAATCTCTAATATTTTTTAATGAAAAGCTATATCGAGTTACAGATCCTCATGTTTTGAGCTTAGAAAACAAATAATACGTATGAGTATGAAATAACAAATGAGCTAATAACCATTGCTATTGTTGTAAAGGTTAACAAAAATTTGACCATTTTGATGAATAATGACTGGCAAGAAATTTATGTCTAAGTAAATGATTCTTACACAAATCCGAGCATTACTTTTACAAATGGTATTCTTGTCAGGTTACACACTCACATTTGATATTATGCAGTTCATGGAAGGTACACATTTGATATTTGCTATTTGCTATTTGATATTTGATATCATATTCACATTTGATATTACTTTTACTGGAATAAATCTACATTATATTGAAGCCATTTTTTTATCTATGTTGGTATCAAACAAATCTTATTTTAAATGTGAATCTAAACACATACTTTGAACAACAAAGTGCACATAATTTGAACAGCAGAGTGCCGTAAAATTGAAAGGTAAATGCAATTATCTGAAAATTAGAGAGGAATGGAAAGCAAGAAGTAATTAAAGAGAAGGCATAAGGATTTCCAATTTACCATTGTGAAACAATTTTCCAAGGGAGAGGTCAAGTAGAAACAATCGCTGCACTATAAGATGCTGGAACTTTTATTTGTTGTACTTTCTAGGAATATGATGTTGGTAGACCGCATGTCTTTCATTTTAGCTGTGTGTACAAACCCCTGTTATGCTAGGAATATGGAACAAGGTAGTGAAGATGAAATATGCAAGGCAAAACAAACTCCATCCATGGATTTGAAACTTCGGAAAAGAAAGCATAAGTTTGTAGCAAACCTTTTGTAGAGGGGGTGTAGAGGGGGCATCCCTGAAAGAGTCGTGGTTCAAAGTTATGCATTGTAGGAGGCAGGCCTACAAAGTGAATGTGGAATGTGAGGAACAAATTGGATACTTATTGTAGGAACAATTGAGTATGCATTAGTAATGTAGACTTTGGAAGATAGAGGAGTAAGGAATTATAAAACTAACCTGTATTTCTCTTGTTTGAAAAGTATTTGAGAATGTCAAGAGACTGAAGCCGATAGTGCTGACAGTCGAGCCTCCTCTTTCAGCCTTCGTGCAACATAAGGGATTTTTTGCATGCGTGTGTATCTTTGGAATGTGAATGGAGGGTGGATACGAAGACCTCCAAGTTGAGTGACTCTTGAAATAGCTGTTGATGTCAACCCTTGCCAATCAATGTTGTCGATGTCAACAATGGCCCTTTCAAGTGTAAGGCCCTGTGATTTGTGGATGGTTAAGGCCCATGCCATCAACCACCACGACTCAATGGGGTGATAGGGACATGTGTCGGATTGTTTGGATCCCAGTAAGGCCCTATGTAATGTTTGAATCGAACAACAACAAACAAGGGGAGTTGGGGTGGTTTTTCGCTCTCCTTGTAGACAATTTGTTTGACTTGTCCAAGAGCACCATTAACAAGGCCTATATCGGTCCACAAATTACAACATAGCATAACCTTTTGGTTGACACACAACAGGATCGTAGATTGCAGTTGTTCATCATCTGGATGTGAGTGTAATGAGCTCCCTAGTTGTTCTGTAGTGGATAAGGCAACAGGCTGCACTAGAGATAACAACATGCGCTTATTATGGAGTGAGACCATTTCATTGGTTGCAAAAAGATGTATGGATGATAAGAAAGTAGTTTGTTTTGTGGATGTCAGTGTTGAGCTTGATCGTGACATTAGTAGTTGCCAATCTGCAAGTGTAGGTTCAGCCTTCCTTAAATTGCACAAGAGTTCACGAAATAGAATTTGAGTGGGATCCTCTCCGCTTTGACAAAAGATTTTGTTAAGTGTAATAACTGTTTGGAAGCTCCGCCATAGTGTTCCACCGTAGGAAGAAGAAGAGTACATAGGAATGTCTTTGACTGGAGGTAGTTGGCCCAAGTCTCCAAAGAGCAGGACTAAACGTCCTCCAAATGAGCTGTGGTTATGTGCAGGGAAAGCTTCGCGCAAACGGATGTCAATGCGTTCTAGTAACTATGGGTTGATGAAGCTCATTTCGTCTATAAGAATGTAGCGAATGAAGCACATGTTCTCTTGGAAGCTTGCTAGTGTTTGGCCTTGCAAGGGAGCCATCTCTTTGATGGGAATGCGAAGAGTAGAATGAATTGTTGATGCTCCAATGTTGAATGTTGCAACACCTGTAGGTGCAAGAAGCAGTAGCGATGTCTGACCATTTGGAGCTGAACCATTGAGTGCAAACCTGATTTTTTTTATTAGGTGAGACTTTCCGGTTCCTGCAGTGCCTTGAACAATTATTTTTAGTGGTGGTTGGTAATTGGTGGAGCATAGGTGCGACAACACTAAATCCAATGCATTTTTTTGCTCGAATGAAAGGTCTTGCACAGTATATACATTGGGCGGAAGGGGGACTTGAAATGTTGTGCGGTTTGACTCTAAGAAGTTGGTAGTTGAGAAATGTTGTAGTGGATTTATGGAAGGAGTCTCCCATTCATGGTTAAGGTCAATTTCATGGTTACCAAGCATCTCAAGTTCATCAAGGTGGAGTGGATAACCTGGGTGTACACTTGAAAAAACTTGCCATTCGGATTGGTTGCATTGTTGTGGTCGTTCGTCATCGTTTGATGGAGTGTTTGGGTCAGGATCAACAGACATTTCTGGTTCAATGCGTCACACATGCCATGGATGGTAAGTGCATGCCAACCTCTCCCAATTTGCAACAATTTGAGTGGTGGATGACCCACAGTCATTTGCAATGTTACGAAATGGCTTGTAGAGAAGCAATTCAGTCCAACAGAAGTCATAAAATCTCGAATCGTCCTTTGCAGGAATGCTTGTGAAGCGTGGCGATACTCGAACAATTGCTTTTGTGGCACGCTCTTTCCATTGGTTTGCTTTACGAGTTGCTTTGAAACTCCATTTCTGAGTGACATCAATCAATGCCATTGTCTCCAAACAAACAGGACGGGCCATGTATGCATCAATGTAGTCTATGTTTGTTGATGTGGATGTGGGTGAGAGTGGAATTTGTTGATAGTGTTTTTGGTTTACATTTAAAGAAACGAACATCCTACTAGATAGGAAAAGTGGTAGTTTTAATTAAAGGTGGCAACTTTCTTGGGCACTAATATCATGGTCCACTAGGTTGTCAACAAGCATTTTTCTAAAAGCTATTGGTGTTGGCTTATCAGGATCAAAACAAGTTGAAATACGAGAAAGAATTGCATGGTATGTTTCGGATTTGGTTTCTGCTTTTGCTACATATTTTGCTATATATTTCAGCACTACATCTATTGAGAGAATGGGCTGGCAGTCTACATTTGCTCGCCAAATAGAGAGGATAGTGGGGTTGTGAAGATTCAAATGATCATCATTATGAGTAGGGGTGTGCTTTGGTTGGCCACTATCATTTGAAAGGCTTGAAATGTCTTGGATGGGCCAAGGAGCTTTATAGCGGCATTCAAGAATGGCTCGCTTTTTATGCAAGCATGTGTTCAAGGTACAACGTGTATGGCGTTCAACGCAATTGAGAAGTTCGTTGTAGTCATGTGAAGGGTTCGACAACATAATCATTCTTGTGTCCATTAAGCAAGGGTTGTCAAAGGTAGACCTTGGAACCCTTTCAATTGGGTTTGGATGGGGGTGTGGGTTCCATGCAGAGACATATTTGTCAATGTAGTCGATTGCATTTTGTACTAATGCAAGATTATTCCATTGTAGCTTGGCAATATCAGGTGCTTCTTTGAGCCAAAGGAATCCATGGACGTGTGCAGAACTGCAATGTTGCCATTCATACCTGAAGAGTTGAGATCCTAGTAAGCAATCAGTGTACAAAAAATATTAAAAAAAAAATAGTGTGAAATATGTTTACCTGTACCAGTAGTCAGTTGTGCAGAGAATCTTTTCCAAAACCTCTTCACGAAAAGCAATAAATCTGTGATGCATGTAAAGTGCAGAGAGGTGTGGGTTTTGCACAATACTCTGGATCCTCCATCGTGATGCAACCATAGGATTTGTGGGTTCGGTAGATGGCATGACATTATGTAGGTCTAGCCATTTAGTATCTGTTGCACTTAGGGTAAAGAATAGAGTCAGGCAGCCAACCTGAATAACCATGTTAGATAGCTCTGCTCTACGTTGATTCCAAAAGGGGCGTGTGCCACGTATAGTCGAGCCAAATCACATAACCTGGTCTGCAAGCTTGTCATCGGGAAGGTCCTTTAATCTTTGGCAAAGGGCAAGTATTGTTGTTAGCATACTACAGTCCAAGTGTTTTTGAACAAAAACAGAAGTCGTGGCTTGGCTTCGGTGGCGCATAATAATATTAAGTATGAAATATCTAAATCATGGGTGTTGGCCAAACCTATTATCATGGTATCTCAAAAGATGGAGAGCATATTCATGTAGCTTGACCTCTTCCATATTTTGTTGCTTGAATGCAGTTGTGCCCTTTGGAAACAATGTGGGGAATGCCATAACAAATAATCCCTCAGTGGTGTACTCATTGATGGGTGTCAAAGAAACTGGTGGCCAATCAATAGCTGGAGTTGGGCGTCCTTCCCCTAACTGCAACAAGGCTTGCAATTCTTGCACTTTTGTGCGTGCAGGGGGCAGGTTTTCCAAAAATGATGTTGTTGTTTGCACATTCTCTTCCAATTGTTCTTCGTCTAAATTATCTATTTCCATGAAACTTAGATCTGGGGGATCTGCATTTGAGGTTGTTGCATATAGAAGGTCAGAGATGTTAGTGGAGGCAATAGGCAAGCATAAGAGAGATGCCTCATCTGATTGTACATCTTTGTAGTAAGGGTCATTACAAATCTTACATTGCAAAGCCTCATGAACACGTGCTCTGCAAACATAGAAGCTATATTGTTGGGAATCAACATTTTTTTTGTTAACTATGAGTATATCTAGGTCATGTATATGTCGAGGTAAATAAGTAGCAATTACAGTAACATCTTGAGGAAAACAAATAGTGTGGCCACTATATTTTAGCTGGCCCCCTCTTGCATAAGTAACTTGGAGGACAGGGCTGACTCTTGCTATAAGCATCTCCTCGATTTGAGTTAGTTGTTGCAAACAAGCAGGCTGCTCACCAGGGTCCATGTTGTTCCACTTTGAGAAGCGATTACCGTTTTTTTTCTGAAATGCACCTTGAACAAGCATTACTACCATTCACTTGCCTAGTTCTTATTCTTGGATATCGTTCCATGCATACTTGACACATTGAAATATTTGATAAGTTGTCCAACTTTGAACGGAATGAATTCCTAGCAGTGTAATAGTTCGTAGGAAATAGTGGAGGATGATGGATTTGGGAGGGAGAGCAGGGGAGTAATATAGACTGCATATGATTTGTGGGTGACTGGTCACGAAGGTTGTGATGCTTTTCTCATCTCCCTCTATTAATAGAATCCTTCTTTGCATGGTACCGTAATAGTTGCAGTTGGTTAAGACGAATACGCTTTGCCTGCATTTTTTCTGCTTGGCTTTCCATGACAGGGGTTGCTGGGGATCACAACAATGCAATATTAATTCGCAGAAGTGCAAGACAAGTAGAAATAACATGTACAAGTATGTAAATAAATTTGCAAGAGATAACTTAGGTGTATGACATTAACTTCTAAGATTAAAAAAAAAAAAAACAATAGACTATAAAAAAAACCTATGTGTGAGTGAGGGTGGTTGTGTTTAAACTTTGTGTTGTTGTGCATAGAATTTGTTGTACATAATATAGTGACTTGTATATAATATGAACGGCCATAATGCTTGCAGCAACAACGATTTGTATTGACACAAATTTAATTGGAATGCATAGATTGAAGTTAAGAAGATTGATTAATATTTTGACAAGTGCAAAAGATAACTTTGTGGGAATTAAAAGGCTCCTTTTTGCATTTTATTGAAAATTGTAGGCAACCATGTTTACAAACGACGTTATTAATCATAACAAAAGCTGAATTAAATACAAAAAAAGGTATAGCTAACCCAAGGCCATTCCTATTACGACCAAGATCACATATTTTGGTTTTAAGATTACACATCCATAGTTAAGTATATATTAGCATAATTAATATATTGTGTATATTTTATATAATAAAAAATTAATTATAAATAATATGATTATACTATTTATTATTATATATTAACTTTAAAAAAAAAAAACTATTAAATACATATATGAATTTATTATTATTAATGAATATTATATTTTTATATAATACAAAAAATATCAACCTTCTATTTTCAATTAGTTTATTCGGTTGCCTAAAGAGGGAGCTTCCCATACAATCCTAATACACACCAAATATGTTGCTATGGAATATAGAAGCATGAAACATTGACAATTCCTTAAGAAGCAAATGCATCATCCATAGTCACAATACTGGCCTGGGTGTGTTCGGTAGTAAGGAGTGGTCATTGATATTGATTGGATTACTAGGTTCACCTTATGACATCGGTGTTCTGCTATGGGATGACAAAAAAAAAATTGACATTGATGAACTCACCTCATTTGCTAGTATCATATTGGGAATTCCTAACATCTGCCATGCCAACTGTTGTTTAAAATCTGAAAAAATCATAATTCTGTAAAATTAAAAGAAATAACAAAAATAGGAACATTTTCAAACTTCTGCTTTCATGACCATTGATAATATGAATATTAGGGATTAATATATTTTCTATTTGGCAACAATAAGAATAAAACACCGGTATGATGTAACATACACTCTTTTTACATTGTCTAATATCAATTAGAAGGAGATAATTAACCCGACATCAACCCAAGAGATGGGTAAGAAAGTCAAGACACAACTCCAAATTAAAATACCTCAAACTTAATGATATTGGCAAATGATGCAGGTCTGATTTACCACTACATGCTCTGCTATAGGGCTGAATAGTAAATCTGAGCAATGACATGACTTCAAGTGGTTGGATACCGTTCTCAGCAATAAGGGAACCTTTGAAAGACCTCCTACCCAAAAATCAATACAGTTGAGCAGCTAAAGAGAAGCTTCCCATTCAAACGACAACAATTTTCCATTCTGAGAAAATCTCAAGAAATAACTTCTTTCCTGACACTACCACTCTGCTCATAACTTTTACAAAAACTTTGACTGTATTATAGAGGTCCAAGTTTGTTTAAATTTTTAAAAACTATACATAAGTACATTTTTTTCATATATTGAAGGTTATATTATGGTAATAATTGATAAAAAGCATTTTACATGTTATATTAAGATCGCATATTTTGGTTTTAAGATTACGCATCCATAGTTAAGTATATATTAGCATAATTAATATATTGTGTATATTTTATATAATAAAAAATTAATTATAAATAATATGATTATACTATTTATTAATATATATTAGATTTAAAAAAAAAGCTATTAAATACATATATAAATTAATTATTATTAATGAATATTATATTTTTATATAATACAAAAAATATCAACCTTCTATTTTCAATTAGTTTATTCGGTTGCCTAATGAGAGAGCTTCCCATACAATCCTAATACACACCAAATCTGTTGCTATGGAATATAGAAGCATGAAACATAGACGATTCCTTAAGAAGCAAATGCATCATCCATAGTCACAATACTGGCCTGAGTGTGTTCGGTAGTAAGGAGTGGTCGTTGATATTGATTGTGATTGATTTTTAACCTAGTCTTCCTTATTCTACCATTTTTCCTTCTTTTTCAACCAGCCTACCTCTCCTCTTAACTTGAGAAGGAAAACTTCAACATCCTCAGATCATTGGAGCTCCCATACATCCAAGTCCAATTTTAGGCTACAAGGTTTTCAGACTCCAGTGCCAATATTTGGAATGAGGGGCTTGGAAAATAACAATTAGGACTTTTCAAATTTATGGGTATTATGAAATCGCTGAAGGATTCAAGGTTATGCTGGGTGTAGTGTTCTTTTATCTGTTTTGTTGACTCTGTCTATTTCTAGATGTTTGAATAATGATAAAGTTACAGTGAAACATGGAAGAAGCAGGGGTGGGAAGAGGAGAATGTCCATGCTCTATGAGCAGTTGAAGGCCATTAACAAATCTATAAACATGAAACGCAGCCATTAAGGATTTGTTGATGTGAAAAAAAGTAAAAGAAAAACTTATTTTAACAAAGATTATGCAGCCGGTCAATAATTTTGAAAACACTGGAGAAATTTGGCATGTCAATTTGGATAGTAAAAACGACACTTGTGATATTTGGTTAAATAGTTGATTGAAAAGATTTTTTTTTGCATTGAATTACTTGCTTTATAAGGATATTTTAGTAAAGTTATGAAAACCATGTTCTTACTCACTTTGCTTAGTTTCTGCTATTTGCTTTCTAGCTTCATAACTATTACTAAAGGAATGGCTATTAATATGAAAATGTATTTAGTTTGTCTTCCACTAACTTTATTAGTGAAAATGCTCAAAAAAATTGGTATGCAACGTTATATTAGTGAATGCAGTTTTAAAGTTTTATATAGAAAAATTTAAATAATTGAAAGAAAAAATATTGTTAATGATATGTTTAAATCTTATATTTATAATTTAAAATTTTATAATCTACTGGCAGGCTTGTTAAGTTATTTAATCTCCTCTTAGGCTGATCTAATTAATTGTCTGGGGTGTGGTGAATGCAGATCCATGACGAAGATGTTATTCATTGCTCAAAGAGGTAAGAGCTTGAATCACTGTTTGAAAAATAATCATCCCAATATCTGGAGTAGATGCTCTTACCAAATTTTACCAAATGTTGAGAAGGATGTGAGTAAGCATGCATGTCTACCAGGGCAATATCTGACAGAGTTCCTCTATCCTCTATGCTTCGATGGATGTCCATACTGTGAACCAAAGCTCCTCATTTTGGAATGGGTAGGGAGGATGCTAGCAAACGTTGGAAAAATTGGCTTTAAACGTAACAGTTGCATTTGATTGGAAATTTCTAAAGCCTTTTCAACAAATCCATTTTGTGCATATCCCGCAATCTAAACAAAATCTGACAGTTGCATAACCAGGGCAGCTGCAGCTACATCATCTCACAAAATTCCTCTATCCTTTATGCTTTCATGGATGTCCAGACCCTATTCCAAAGCCCCCATTTTTGCACAGGTAGGGAGAATCTGAAAAAAATCATCCTTCCCTGATGCTTTGATGGATGTCCATGCTCTGTTCCAAAGCTCCCATTTTGGCACAGGCAGGAAGGACAATCAACAAATGCTTTTAGTGGGTAGAGGTGGTGTTATTACCTGCAGATGCCTTTGGAGGAATGCAGCCTACTAATGCATTTATTCTGGTCTATGCGAGAGATGAAAGAAATAACGAGAAAGAGCTATCGAAAATTTGTCAAGATGAGGGAAGTGAATGGAGTTAGTTATGAGAAACCGCGTGAAGACTTCTTGCCATTTTACATGTATGAAATTAAAAACCACCGAATAAACATAAAATTCATTTCACAGTTCAAAAATTTTGTACGTGAAGAAGCAAACAGGGATCTAACACTATGAGATTGGCAAGTGACTTACCTCAAGATTCTGCACAAATTGTGTCTTGCTGTCGAAGAGGAAAAATGAGCGAACTTTGCAGGAAACCCTAGTAAGGCAAAAAATGGCTTAAAACCAAGAGAAACAAAAACCAATCTCCCTACAGCTGTTGCTTCAATCTATTCACGGTAAACAAAAAGTAGATCTCAAAATAGCGAAATGTAGGGTTTAGGGCAAAATGCATAAAGAAGTAAATGCATCATACACCAACGCCCATCCGCAGTAAATGCATGAAGACAACAAAAAACAATGAAAACGACAGGAAGCAATGAACGATAGAGATCTATCATATTGTGTTGCACCTTCTATCCTGCGATATTAGCCGTCGATAGAGAGAATGGGTTGGGCAAACCTCATTGAGGGAACACCTTCGGCGTAAATATAAATCATTTGAATCATAAAATATAATATATGAAATACTTCATTGATTAAGATGCATTTATTTACAAATGTAAGCGTATATTACAATTAAATGATAGATTCAATGTTATTATATTAAAAGATTGACTACTCTAATTTAATTTTAAAACAGAAATTTAGTGTCTAAAATAATAAAGCTGAAAGTGAAAGTGAAAGATGGATTACAAAGAGTAATGAAAAATATTGATTTAAAAATATTTACTTAATTATTATAAAAAATCACTCTCAAAGAAATTATAAACACCTAATATCTTTAAATTTAAAAAACAAATTAAAAATATATATCTAAAATTAATCAATGATTTTGATTGCATTCCACAATCTATCATCAATGATTAAAAACTACCTAGAACTCTTTATCATTTAACTACAATAATATAATAACAAATACTCACTTATTGAGCATCACCTAGATGCAATGAGTGCTAAGTGGACCATTCATTATCATGAGAGATGGGTTCTTGTGAACCACTACTCATGAAACATTAGTCAATGAGTTTGACTTGTAAACTACAAGGTTGAATTCTGAAGCAATATCACAATTTGACACGTTGTGGGAAATACTTCCTACTTATCAATTGATGAGTAAAGGGGCTCTATAATGAATGATTCATAAGGCACAACACTTGCTAAAGGTTTTGCAAATGAGGTTGCAAGCTAAGTGCGCTTAACCTTGGAGAAAACTTTGTGGTTAAGTGTGCTTGAGCTGGAGTAGTACTGGGATGGGTGACCTCTCGGGAAGTCCCAATTCTTAGAGGTGAGCATCACCTAGATGCAATGAGTGCTAAGTGGACCATTCATTATCATGAGAGATGGGTTCTTGTGAACCACTACTCATGAAACATGGGTCAATGAATTTGACTCGTAAACTACACAATTGAATCCTGGTAGCAATATCACAATTTAACACACTGTGGAAAATACCTCCTACTTATCAAATACTCCCTCATCAAACAATAACAAAAACAATTGAAAGCACACTTCAATATTTTAGTAGTCACACAATTACATATAATATCCTTAACTTTTCTATAGTCAATCATAATGGAAAGGGAGTTATAAAAATTGGCTAAGGGTAGAGCAAATATGTAAAAACTTGCAATTGGAAGCGTTGCCCTTTTGCTATCTATTCAAAATTTATTTAAACATTGCGCTCAATCAAGATTTTACCATATTCGATTCTATTAAATAGGACTTTTCCATGTTTAGATGCTATTGCACACTGGACTCAAAGAAGGCAATCCCACGTGGTGGATCTCAAACTCCACCATCCCTATATACAATGCATAGGATAAAAATAACTCTTTAAATTACAAAACAATAATGATTTGCTCTTTGCTTGCCAAAACTTTTCTAAATTGTTTTAAAAAGGAAATAAGGCCATCGTCACATGATAACCAAAGTCAAGTCAACCAATCTTATAAATCATCATTGATCAAATTCTTACACCCATATGATGGAAAATTTTCATTACAAGATAAAAATCCTCCCTCTAATAGTGTCAAATGCAATGAGAAAATGCTCATCGACAAATCTTAAAACAAACAAAAATTCACCAATTAACCAAAATTACCAAAAATCTTCTCTCAAAATCAATTATATTCATGTTTTGTAGGCATAAAATGGTAAACGTGTAAAATGTAAATGTTTGCACCAATCATCCTCTCAACCAATTCTTTGTACAAATAATCTATACTTACAACGGAGAAAGCACTACCTCAAATGACAGATGTGTAAATGGTATGCGCAATAGCTATCTAATACTATGTCCAACATTTGAATGATGTGGAAGCCTTAAATAAGATAATCGTGATGTAGCCCTGATTAATATGTCTCCATGAGACCATTGGTTATGACTTTGTTGCACCCATCTACGCCCTATTTGACAAAACACTAACATCAATGTTGATGGATTTTTCCTTTCTCATTTATAACGTCCATACGTTAGTGACGGCCATAGTTGCCGGGAGACGCAGGTTATTGGTACTGGTACGGGGACGGGAACGGGAACGACAATCAAATTAGGGTATGTGAGTTAAATGAATAAGGAGACGGCTATTTTATATGTAAATGACTCACCGGAAATTTTGGGTACAGGGACTGGTACGTTGTCTGTGTTCCCAAAATGGAGTTTCCCGGCAACTATATATGTTACCAATGCCAAATTTAATTCATTCTCTGTCTAAAGTTTTAATTTTATAACAATAAAAAAATGCATTTACAGATTTTCTGTGTTGTGTTTGCTTCCTCCCTCCCTTTGAATCTAACATGCTAACAATTTCTGTAACATGGCTTGTTGATCCTCCCTAACTTTTGCTTGTTATTCGTGTGATACCCATAATTTACGAGACACTATGGTGGCATATCTCTATGACGGTATGTTGTTCCAGATCAATACTTTTCCTTAATAATGGTTCAGAGGAATGTGAAGTAATGAAACTCCAGCCTACAACCTGAAACAATGTGTCAACTGTGGAAAAAGGAAGCTCTGAAACCCTCAAAATTGTGGTTAGTAACACTGCATTTTAATTGTACAAAGCAAATATTATAACATTTATCAAGCTGCTGTTATGCACAGAAGCTTCTAAGAAAATCTTCAACTTCAAAAGATGATTTGAGCGAAGTTCAAACTCAGCACCATATAGCCGGCTGGTGAACCACTTGTTCAACAACTACATCTACTTAATATAATTAATGCTTCTTGACACTTACGGCTGATACCTGTTGCATGGCCTGAGAGGAAATGCTAAGAGTTTGAAATATGCCTGTATAATTTAGAAACATTACTTAAGAACTTTCAAACACAATGCAAGGATTTACCTATTATAATCATCTAATAAAAAATGGCATGCTTTTATGTCTTTGTACAAATACAGCCACAAAACACGCTGCTATATAAAAGCTATGTAACGTGTCACTTGAAAAGAATCCAGATAAAAGCTGCGAAAGATTTAGAACAGTGGAATACAATTCATTTCTTTTATTTTGATTGCAAGGAAATTGAATATATGCGACGCACAACAAATTGCATACTTTACAGGATTGAATGAGCTAGTGTTCAACTTCTTGGATTGTATGCTATGCAAATGAAATAACTGATATCAGCACACAGAAAACCAATGGAAGTTAGCATTCTATTCTATGCTCCTGCTTTGAAATAGAAATTTAACATTTCACATATACACAGGTAGAATGTGCAATTGGTAAGGTTAGTTAACATGCATGGTAGACATCACAAAGAAACATTGTAGTCTCCAATTTAGCAAGCCGACATTAGAGAAAAGAATTGATTGACCACTTCAAATGGGATATTTTTAGGGCATATGTAACCCAGCCCAGTAAACATATTAAAATTGCACAAGCCTTGTCCCAGCTCCCTTGCCACCTGCTGTTAGCTTTTTAAATTCCTGGAATTCAGGACTGACCCAAACAAAGCCTCGGCCACCACACCTAGCATTGTGTTGTTTAACTTCTACAGTGGACTCTTTGAAAAAACAAATCAATTAACAAATATCAAGGAAAACTGAATGCCGTTTGAAATATTTGTATTTTATTTTCTATGTAGTTGCTTCTCGAGCAATTCATTTTCTTTCCATATTATATCAAGATCATTCTGCAATTTTGACACATCAAATTGTGACTTTTGCATGGCCTCCAGTTTAGCTTCATATTCTGCAATTTCTCTATGCACCTTGTCAATGCTATATACTTTCTCAAAAGTTTCGTTGAAGTTTTCATGTATAGTAGTTAAGATCCTATAAGCCTGTCGAGCTGTAGGATTCTTCTTTGCGTCCCTGAAAACAACAGATGAAATCAATTCAACACTTGATTGGATGTTTCTTAAGAAATTATATCAACCTAATAATTTACCTGAATACAATTTCATCAACAAGAGCATAAGTTCGGCGAAGACGATCTTGGGACCCATTGCTTTCTCTTTGAAGCTGTTGTGTGTCATGAACAATGCGAGCAATGTCTGCATCTTGCTTTTTGCTATTCTTTGTAAGTTCTGTTATTCGTCTGATGTAAGTATGCCGTGCAGGCACTTTTGGCGCATTTTCAAGTTCTTCTGCTAATGAAATTTCTTCCTTCTCTCTGAGGCAACACAAAGCAAGGCAGACAAAACTAAGCAGATACCTTTGAACAAGCTAAAAACAAATCTAACAACCATTGCAAAAATGACTGCAGGAATTTCATTAAATTGGTGCACTTCATTAAAACTGCTAAACTTGCAGCTCCTCAATGGTAACTGTTTGGAATAGATGATAAAACTTAACTTTGCCTGAGCATCCTAAACTATTAAAATATAAAAAGAGATGCACTGAAACCCAATGAAAAGCATTTCAATAAGGCTGACTTTCTAATCAAGTATCAAGTCAGTCATTTCCCAGGGAATTGTTCTACCTTCTCTGCTGGCTATAATTATGGAAAATATTCTATAAGCAATGATAATAAGCGAGGACAAACATATCAAGAAACAGAGTGCACACCATTTAATTATAGGGTCTGCTTCAAGGGTACATAAAAATATATGGAGGTCCAAGAAAATGATTAGCCAATTAATCTTTAAGAAGCCTGTCATTACCATATTTAAACTTCTCAAAGGATCTCTATGACAGTAATTATCAAAGAAGAAAAAACCTTTATCCAGTCGTTTGTCCATTAGAAAAACCAGACTAGGAAATTGAACATGAAGGGATAAGAGATATACCCATGACCCTAGCCATTTCTTATCTTGTAGGACACTTCCATAATTTATAGATTATAGCTTTCACTTGGTAGGCCAGAATCATGGGTTTATAGAAGTTAGAGAGGCACGTGTACAATTTGGAGCTTGACTGTAGAAGAGGCTCTTTCAGTGAAACTTTGATACCTAAGTCAAATATACAGTTGTTAGGCTGCCATTGTTCATAGAAAATAGTAGTTTCTAGACAGTAGACTCTGGATCTAAGATGGAGATCACCTCAGGAGGAGATTCCTCAGCTATTTGGATCTGCATGATGTTACCTGTTTTGCTTTGAACCTATCTGATAGATGTCACTCAAAGGTATAGACAATATAGTAGGTGTGACTGAGATCATCTTAGGAACCAAAAAAGAATTTACTTCATCCTCGTGGGAATATTTATATGATTGACCATTGAGAAGGGGCCTTAAAGCGATCAAGTTGAATTTATTAATTACAACTACACATTAAGTGCTGGACTGCAGGCAATTTCCTTTCAAGTATGCTATGAAAAAGTCTGCTTTGAGAAGAATATCCCCTAATTTCCGAGTAAACAAACAACCTGAATATTCTATTATCTTAAAACCTAAGCTGCCAACTTATATCAGGTACAGGTACGGGTACATGGATATAGTGAAAACTTTTTGGAGGGGCTGGTTATGTTTATAGAAAAACAATATATACATATTTTGCAGCCTAACAACAGGAATTAAGTTCAGAATACCACATATCATGCATATTCTAAACAAAAGTACCATATATATTATTCTATTACAAATACAGTATACTGATTCAATATCAATTTGTCAAACTTGAATGTCATAAAAGATATTCACTGTTCACTATTAAAATAATACAATAACTAATCAGCATCATTTGGGTCTTCATCAAGACCAACATCATCATCATCATTGTCATCAGATGATGTCGGTAGACTAGAAGAACCACAAGCAACCCTGCTGCCACTCCCAGTGAAGATTGTGTGCCAGTAGAAACATCCAAGTCAGTTCTCTATCTGACTAACTGTTTGACAAAATGCATCAGAGATATGGTCTCCATGACTGCAGTTTCCAGATTATGTATATGAATTGTTTGTTTTAAATTCTACTTGAAAAACAGAGGGTTATTAAAAAGGATGCTCAAACTTTAACGAATAAAAAATTGCAAGTGTTGTTTATCCTCTAACAACTTGATAACATCACAAAATCTTCAAAAATGCAGAACATATCACAAAATATTTGAAAAAGGGCCATGGCAGATTCCTGTATAGCTGGCACGGAAGCATCAAGCTTGAATTTGAGAATAGAGAGAAAAGTTTGACAAGCCAAAAATATATTTTTATTTGTGTTCATATTAGTTGTGAACATTAGTTTATTGTTTAGGGCAGCTTTTTGAAGGTCAAAAGTCAGAAAATCGGTCAAATTGCATTGAAAATGTCATCCACCACATGGAAACACCCTGATATCACTTTGGAATTGCCCTGACACACTTGGAATCATCCAAGTGCAATTTAGCTTTAAAAAATTGTGCCCTACCTGAATTTACAGATGAATCAGTTCCAATTCCAATTCCTATACATTTCATACCCAAAATCATCAGGATTTCAGAACAATTCAGCAACTTAGCTTAAAACTGAAAAAGCAGAGGATGTACAAGAAAACTACAAAGGAAGTATTTAATATCACCCCACCTTCTTCATATGATAACTCAAAGAATAATCCAACTAATAGTGGAAACTCTCCACAAGGAATAGACGTTCTACCTAAAAGCCTCAATGAAAATGCAACCATAGCAGACACTTGCCACATTAAAAACAAAATCTTAGATGAATTATAGAACAGTTCCCAAAAATACTTCCCTGAAATACAAAATTCTATATGAATTCCACGACAGCTCATTCACAAACTATATGGAAAGACAACTTATTAAGCATTGAAAAACATGTATACAGAAAAAACATGAGGAAAGATATAGATAGATAGATAACAAAGTTTAATGATTACTTATTTCACATTCAATCCTTAAAAATTTTGTGTCCTAATAGTCTGCTCATGCAATCGGCCTTCCACAAGTTCCTCTTGCAATTTTTTTTTAACTTTATTTACTAATAGTAAGAGTCTAACTAGATTAAGAATAGGACTATTTAGCCACTGACAAATTTTACCGCCACCCCAACATCTCTCAATCATACAGGGCAAGGGTAGCTCAAGAAACGTAATGGATCTCCAGAGAGGCACCTCCTAAGATTCTTATATCAGCATTCAAACAAACATCCTAGCTAGTCTTGCTAGAAAGTTCTATAATAGACAAGAAACTCCATGAAGAGACTAGTGTTTTCTTGACAAGTTGAACAAAGATTATGGAATCTGAAAGAAAAATCTATTATCTCAACATTTATGGCCACATATCTAGATTGAAAATGATTATGGAGTGGATTTATACTCATTGGAAACAAACAGGCCCTATGCATCTACTGAGTATGTCTGGAGGCTAGTTCTATGGCTATTTTTCTTCACATTAGCAGAAAATGATTCAGTTTTTCAGAGAACCTTGGTGCATGAATAGATCACACTTGTTCATGAAGCATTGGATCTGGCATTTATCCTACAGAAGAAATCTAAGCACAGTGCCAGTCTAGGTCTAATTACATCTCCTTCCTAGATAACTAGAGAAAACTATTCTAGAATTCTCACTCAAGAAAACACTGTTGAATCATACTTGAACCTGTGTTGATATGAACTTATAGTTATAACAAACCTTTTAAAAATTGCCACTAATACAAATCTGGATAAAGCATGCTTCCTATTGTGCCAAGAAAGAAATGAAGCATAGGAAAATATCAGGTTAAAAAAGACACAAGAAAACAAAGAGAAGATATGTCAGAGATGAGAAAAGGAAAATACTTCACCAGTAAAACAGGAAGAAAGAATGGAAACAAAAGCTTAATAACTGGGAAGGTAAATTTTGAAAGTAGGGTACCTTTTTTGCTATAGTAAAGTAATGTACATGGATAAAGGGAATCAAATGTGAAATGATGAAGAGCCAAACCACACCATTCCCACTTAACAAAAAACAACAGAGGAAAATCTGCAAGAAACACAAGATGTGCAGGAAATGAAAGTTATAGAAAGCACCAATAATTCAACCTCTGATCCTATAGAAAAAATATCTGGATGGAAGTAAACAGTCAGTGGAAGATAATCAAAAATTGATCAGGGTAATATGACCTCCCTATTAAAGACCAGAAAATCAGCTAGTGCAGATCTGGCACCAACAATGGCTTTTTTGAAAATAGATGTTTTAACTTATCAGGAAAACATTTCAAGCCATGGGGCTGCAGAAATACATGGAACATTATAAAAACAAACATTAGTCATAAAACCAATCTCCTGGAATGTAAGAAGACTAGGGGCAGAAATGAAAATGAGATATCAACAGACAACAGAAAAATTGATTTGTTATACCTAAAGGAGACAAAAGAAAACACAGAAGAGATGTAGTAGATCATATTAAAATATTAATTGTAATAGTTCATGGTCATCTTAGATTTAGTTAGTCAATAGTTTACTTTTAGTTAACTTAGTTGGCTTTTAATAACTTCTGTTTATGCTTTAGTTTGTTTGAGCATCTTTCAGTTATTTGCTTTAGTTTGCTTCAGTTAACAATTGTTTGATTTTAGAAACATTGTCTTGTAATTTTCTATATAAGGAGTATTCCTCTTCTTTTGTAAATATAGAATAACGAATATTGAATATCAATTATCATTTCATGGTATCAGAGCTTAGGCTCGATCTTTTTTGGTGATTTTTTTAGAAATGAAATTCGTTGTTTTTTTAAGGAATTTTTAAAAAAAATCGTAGATGTTTTTGCTCGTTTTTTTTTTTTAAATCGAATGTTAATGGTTAACTTGGAAAATTGAAAAATTATTTCAAAAGATTTTTTGAAGGATTTTTTTATAAAAATTCATAAAGTTTATTAGCCAATTTTTTTAAAGATAAACATCGAGGAATTTTGTGAAGAATTTTTGTGATCTGATTTTTCAAAAATCAAAGGGTTTTTTCATTTGAAAAAATCGTGGACTTTTAAAGGGTTTGTTTTGCAGAGACTTTTTCAAGGGTTTCAAGAAGAAGAATTGCGGATTTTTGTAAGCTTCAAATCGCGGGTTTTTGAAGAAATTGCAAGTCCAAATCGCGTTGTATTTTTGGGCATTTGTTGTCTTCAGAATCATGGGGGTTTTTATTCATTGGCGACAGGAGTTTTTTGGCACTGAAAATCGCGGCCTTTCTACTATTATTTCTTATTTTTGCGACCTGACTGAGTGCGCAAATCTGAAACTGAATCTCATCGGGAATTTTTGAGGGCTCTCCTACGCACATCTTTTCCTTTCTTTTGGGCGTCTATTTTGAGTTCATGGGCGCATTTTCTCCAGTTCGCACAATCTCTTCCAAGGTCGAGGGTTTTTGAATTTTTAAAGACTGTTTCAGATTTTTTTTTGCAGGATTTGTGACCGATTTTTGCAGTTTACCAGGGTTTTCTGATTGTACCAAAAATTCCTGAAGTGTTGAAGAGTTTTTTGACATTTTTTTTTTTTAAAGTTTGTGCCAATGCCCAATTTTTTGACAATTTTTCTGAGAAAAATAAAAATTCATGCAAAGAGTTTTCCGAACTTTTTTCTGATAAAATTTACTAAATGTTTCTTGAAGAAGAGTTATTGAAAAAAAAATCTATAAAATTTTGGTGATCATCAAAGTTTTTCGAAGGTTTTTTCTGAAAAAATCTTTTCTTTTTTCAGAGTTTTCGAAGGTTTTTCTGAAAAATCTTATTGTTTATGAGCCTCTTTTTTTAGACGATTTTTGAAAAAATCGTGAGTTGTGCCAACTGATCATAGAATTACCTCATTTTTTAGGCTTTTGGAAAACATGAGGGATGGCGTAACAACGTCATGTTGGAAAATACACATAGGTTCAATGGAAAGAATTACAACACATGGAAGCAAAGGATGAGTAACAGTGTCTAGATGCACTTGTTCTAGGTACAAAAGTTTGTCCCACTGTTGTTGGGAAGGATTAGGACAAGTATGATGGAGCTAATAGGGAAGCAGTTATGTTTCTAAAATTATTTGTCACCGATGAAATGTTACCAGAAATACCATCTGGTAAGTTGGTTGCGAAGACCTGGAAGCATTTGAAAGATCTTCATGAGACCTCAGACAAGGGCAGGGCTTTTTTCTTGAAGAATATGTTGTTTTCCATTATGATGGATGACCAAGTGTCTTTGCAGGAGCACTTGATGAAAATCAAAGATATTTGTGATCAACTAGAAGCCATTGGTTGCAAGGTGGAAGAGGAGGATATGGTGGTGATCGCGTTGAAAAATTTGCCACGTTCCTAAAAGCACTTCATTGAAACTCTCAACATTACATCCACCAATGTTGACTTTAAGTTTGATGAGTTGTGCAACTAGCTCTTGCAGCAGAATAGGTGGAGGAAGCAGTTTGGGAGCAGCAATGATTCTTCCACTGTTGAACAAGCATTTACTGCCAAAGATGGAAAAATCAAGTCCACTCAGCAGAAAGGACAAGGCAATTCGGAGAACTCCAAGAAGTCTATTACTTGCCATTACTGTGGGAAAATTGGTCATATTTAGAAGTATTGCAGAAAGCGGTTGGCTGATGAGAAGTCCAACCAAGAAGAGTCTCTGCAAAGTGCTCAAGTGGCAGAGTATACTGAGCAGGAGTCTGCATTCTACACATTGATAGCCAGAACACCATCAAAATATGGATAGACTTAGTTTATGTTTGTAGGATGACCATTAAAGGAGAGTATTAAAATATTAATTGTAATAGTTAATGGTCATCTTAGCTTTAGTTAGTCAATAGTTTACTTTTAGTTAACTTAGTTAGCTTTTAGTAACTTCTATTTATGCTTTAGTTCGTTTTAGCATCTTTCAGTTATTTGCTTTAGTTTGCTTCAGTTAACGATTGTTTCTTTTTAGAAACATCGTCTTGTAATTTTATATATAAGGAGTATTCCTCTCCTTTTGAGATTTCAACATGCCTATTTAACTACTCTTTTCTTCAAGATGTATAGGTGCAAGGTACATCTTTGCTCCAATAAGCAATGCAATGAAGAACAACTCACATGGTTATCATCAACTTGCAACTGATATGAGTATTTATGTACTGCTAGATACTTATTTTGTTGATCATATGGACAGTACTATCATTAACAAGAAGTCAAAGGGATTGGGTCAAGTGGTAAGGCCATATGTTTCTCATGTTTTAGACCAAGGTTCAAATCTCCCCAAGTGACATCTTAGCACCGGGGCATGCTGAATAGTATCCCTGCCACAATTGAAAGCAAGCAACAGGCCCTCAGGTGACATGGGAGAAACACTGGAGCATGGGAGAAAAATGCTAGCCTTGCAAGACGAACGTGGAGAGAAGTAGAAAGAGGAACAGCAGTCCTGAAGGAGACGAAGGAACATAATAGGAAATGGAAGAGCGGAAGGAGCTGGAGTTGAACAGTAGTCTCACAGGGGGAGGAGCAAGTTGAGCAAAGAAGAAAAGCGAAACAGTAATCCTCCAAGAGAAACTGGCAGAATAGTAGTCCCACAAGGAGGATGAGGATCTAGAAGCAAGGCAAAGGAATGTGATATCCCTGCAAGTTAAATTGTAATTCCAGTGGCATCCCTGCTGAGAGAGCATTAGATAGAGCGATATCCCCACAAGTTTCCTTCATCAAAAATCAACAAATCACAATCCTTTCTTACGAGATAACCCCACAGAAATCTAATTCTTGAACTTATAAAATCAGTAAAAGCATAATTTCTACTGTTAATATAACATTATGAATGGATAGTGCCAGAGTCTCAAAATCCAGAGTATAATCAGAAATAAGTCAAACCGAAGAATTTCACAAATACTATAGTTAACAACATCAATTAACCAAAATGCTTAGATGTCTATTAATTCTTTTATATTATGACAGGTAAAGAGCCAGCCTCTGGAAAGATGAAGGCTAGCCATGTACATCACTGCTTCTGTCAGAAGTAGAGAAAAGTATGGAATATTTCGCTAATGATAAATATTTCCACATATATTAAATTTCAACTGCAAAACATCATACACTCAACCATCTTAGTTGCACAAATCATGGCATTCAATACTTTCTATGTGATTATCATCTCAAAAAACTTAGAAGGAAGAAAACCATTCATCATGTTACGAACCTTTCATGAATTTTAGCAGTTATCCTTCTTATTTCATTTTGCACTTCCTTCAGTTGTTCCATTTTGTACTGAATTTTTGATTTATGTGAACGAAGTGAATTTTCAAGACTTGCTTTCTTTTCCTCCAGCGGCTTTCTAGTTGTATCCCTGTTAATTATGATGCATATAACATCACTTCATATAATTCACAATGGAAATCTGACAAACAAAAAATAAGTATAATTCCTATGATCTAAATAATCTATAAATCAATTTTTTATTTGAAGCCCTACGCAATCATTGGCCTCTACAAAAAACAAGTAACACAAAACAAAGTATAAGTATTATTTTGAATAAAGCATGCTACATGACAGACCACTTCAGCTTCAGAGCTGCAATCTGTTGTTCAAGCTCTTCCAGGTAATATTCTCTAGAGTGTTCACTGTTCATCGCCATATCAACTGCTGTCTTTAGCAGCAAACTCTCCTCTTCAGTTACGTGCATTTCCAAATTTTTTTTGTCAATTTCTTTTGTCAACAGAACTTCTTGACTCCGCATTTCAGTAAGTTTGGCCTCCATCTACACATTACATGTGACAATTAGTTACAAAAAAGTTATATTACGAACCCATATAATCTATTATTTTCAATTTTTTGGTCCTTAATGTATAAGATAATTTTAACTAAACTTCAATCTTTATCGGAATCATATCTGCTAAATTGAGAAAAACTAGGCATAAGTCAGCTTTCTCCATATTTCTTGAAAAAGGCTGCATCCTTGTAACTTACATCAGTTCACATTGATCTGTAGGATGCATGAGTTTCTAAGAATCAAATTTGTTAAGATGATTTCCTGTATTTAGACCTCTTCAATTTAAAAGTCGTGTATTTCATATCTTCTAGGCCTTCTCGACTCTAAATTCATAATAGCTAAAATGTATGAATGATTGAAAATTGTTTGTTTTGATAACCTACGCTTGTGGGCAATCAATATAATATCAGGGTAGAAAGATCATAGTTATGTGTCCTAGCTTTGTCCCTTTGTATCTCTAATGGACAGAGACTGGAATAGTTTCCACAAGGTGAATAGTGATTAACTACTGTAGTAATGGAGTTGCACTACTATTACTAGGAGTAAATCTGGAATTTTTAATGAGTGTAGGTCTAACCAGTAAGAACAATATCTACTCTAATTGCAGAAATTAATAACACTCAAGCATCCTAGTAAACCAGATCTAACTACTGTTTTGATATCTGTATTTTTTTATATATAAAAGGAAACATGGCATTAAGGACTTCCCAATCCCCATATATATCAAATGAATGCAATGAAGAAAGTTAAGCCCTATTGCAAGTCTGTATGCTTAACACAATATCATGTAAATCTGATCCATCAATGTGCAATAAACTGATTATGAACATAAAACCCTCCTCTTACTAATGTAGAGGTTATCATGGCCACTATAGACACTCTAACCTATTTCCAAGAATTTAGTGGCCAAATGAAAGTATGTTGAGCAAGGTGTATGCATTGTGAAGCAAGATTGTAGCAACTCCTTGACCAAACCCTCTATTGATTGACAAGCATAGCAGAAAAGCCATAAAAATATGAGAGATAGAAAGAGAGAATGATCCAAAAAAGGTCCTCAAGTATGAAATAAAAGGTCATATATAGAAGGTTTGGGATGGTATGGGACATCTTGAAACAAGCTTTGGCAGAGAGAATGTGACTTTTGTGATTGGTTCTAGTCACTGTGGGCCTCCTAAATGCAGTTGTCTTGCAAGGACAAAAATGGTACTCAAAACCTATCAAAAGTAGAATATGATTGCATATTTGGATTCCTCTTGAAATTTTGTGTAATTTTAAAAAAAGCCACCTCATTTTGAGTCTATATGCAAAATTTATGGCTCCTCGAAGAATTAGGTCAAAGAATGCTGACAAAGCATGGAATTCATTATGAAAGTGGCAAAAACACATTCACTGCTCTGTAGAAATAGGCAAATTTGTCACAGATGAGGCAGAGTGTAGGATTTGAAGCATTTTGTCTTCATGTCTTGAACTTTTGGGCTTCCAATTGCATCTTGAACTCTTTATATTGATTGTACAACTCTTCTAACTTATCAAAGCATCATGCGAGGTATCTCTTTGGTCATGAGAACTCGTGTGTAGCTTCTTGGAACAACCATTGGTAGCTTGTTTTGGGCAATGGGAGCATTATTATTATTGTACATTGAACCAGTGGAATAAATGTAACATTTGGATTCTTCTAAATTATCAAAGAGGCTTTTGTGAGCAACCAATGCTCGAGAGGAATTTTGGAAGCATGTGTGTGGTCTCTTTGTTCATTTGATTGGTCATCAGAGGTGTACCAGTGCTCATGAGGGATATTGGAATTGATGTTAGTCTTCCTTGATCTTCTTATTCATGGACACTCTCAAAGTTATGTATGGGCTGAGATCTTATTTGCTTCAGCTAAAACATGCATGGTGCTGCTGGTTGATACTCGACATTTTGCAATCTGTTTCCAGAGTATGTTGCGGGAGTTGAGGTGTATCCGATGGTTGGGTGTAATATGCCCAATGGGATCTACCCTAAAATTCTGATTTTTATTTCTGCTCAAACCCATTCTGATTTCTGATTTTATTTTTCTGAAAGCAAAATATTACAGCGAACATACAAGTGCCCAATCATGACAAATAAACATACCAAATGAAACTACCAATTGATATTCATATCAAACATGAAATCCATCATGAAAAACACAAGATAGGGCATCCAAATGCCACATACAAATCTGATTTTTTGTAGGTAGCTTATGCTGTTACAAAACTGAATATTCTGGACTGATTTTCAATGAATTCATGAGCTCAAACATGCCAAACATACGCCCAGATTTCTGCTCTATAATCCGATCTAAGACTAAGATTGTACATACCACAAATATGCAAATTAGTCTTCAAACATCAAACCCTAGATGGGCAAATCCGTCCTTGGCAAGTGCTTAGGGTTTGCTGCTCCAGAAATGCAAAATCACCCTCCAAAAATGGGCGCTCAAGTCTGCTCCAAAGTGGCACTCCAATCAGGGCAAAACTCTAATGCACTAAGCACACACAATGCCACAACAATGCTGCTCCAAATTTGATTATGCAATGATGATCCAAAGCCTCCAAATGTCTCCAAATGAAGTGCAATTAGAACTCCGTTATGAGTCCAAAAAATGAGCTAGTTTTTCGTCCAATTCACCGTATTCACAAGGGTTTTCGTCCTTGGAATAAAGCCCAACCAAAGTTGCAGCAAAAGAGAAGAATCTCCAAATGAAAAATATGATATGAATCAATGCCCAAATGACCTCAAATGTTCTTATATTTATAGCCACCATTCCCCTCCAAATTTGGCCGACCTCAATAAAGTATTCTTATTTTATTTTTTATTATTTATTTATTATCTAAATATGTACATTATTAAATAAGGTGGTGTTAAAAAACAACTTGTCTAAGTCGGCTGTGGCTGACCTATTTGGATAGGGTCATGACATTGGGCATGTACTTGGTCTATGAGAGGCTGAGTTGTAACTAGAAGCATCATAATGGATTTTTTATGCTAGAGTTTTCTTCCCACAATGGGTTTCTCCAGGTTCAATAACTGTATTATGGGTTCTCTTGACTGCATGAATTGTTTCAGAGTATTCCTTAAGTTAGTAAATTGAATCCTTGTTGTGGAGCATGCTAGATAGAGCTTTATTGTTGTAGTATGGTTTATAGTGTGAGGACTGATATTCCATCTGTTTTGCTTAAGTAGATGTTGAATATTGAGTCATTGGGATTGATGCAACACAGCTATAAAGAAATCCATTGTTGATGAGAAGTGTGTGGAATGCCCATCACTTTTTACAGATCAAAGAACACACAAGTGAAGGGAAGAGCCCGCTGCTCGAGCAATAATGAGAGTAAGATCTTGGCAATAGAGAAATGTCTGCAAGTAAAAGTGTTTTGCTCCTATTAATTACAAGAGGGCTGCAATAAGGCAAACCATCTAAAGAACAAGAGATCACAAGGGATGAATAAGCCAAAAAAAGACCAAAACTAGCTATCGAGGGGGGCCCTAGATCTACAGGTGGATATCAGGTGGTGGCACTGCACCTTTTTGAAAATCAATAGTGGATGTATAAAAAATACCATGGGTTTTTTATGAAAGCAAAAGTGAAACCACTGATATCTCATTAGTTGGGGTTGGTCTCTAATCAAATCAAGAAATAGCTATTATAGTATCCAAAATCATCATAGGACCATTTAACCTGTATTTAATATGAATTTTTGTGAACAACAGACTAAATTACAAGAATTAAATGTGCTATCAAAGCAGTGTTCCACGGGGATGCGTCCCCCCCTAATTTTTAGCCGTCCCCCCGTCCCGGACGTTTCGGAGACTTGGAGATGGCAGGGAGACGTCTCTCCGCCGTCCCGCCACCGCCATCGGGACGTGGGAAACATTAGGGAGATGCAGGGGACGCTCAAGAGTCCCCTACGCTGGGACGTCATGAAAAGAGTTTTTTTTTTAAATTTCTTTAATTTTTATTGGTTTGTGTGCCAAGGGTCGAACCCTAAAGGCTTGTGGGACCCATCTAAAAGCCTCTAAATGAAATAAAACACTCTAATTGTTCATTTTTTTACTCACATATGCATTTGATGTTTTGGAGCAGCTAGTTGAAGAAGAGGAAAACCAGTAAGAGTGAGTGAAAGAGTGAGTTTGAGGTGCTGCAAGTGCAAGAGGGGTGAGAAGGAGAAAGAAGAAGAAGAGGAGGAGCATTCTACACCAATTTTGAAGGATTTTTCAAGCACAAGGTAGGGTTTTATGACTGTTTTTTGAAGTTTTTTCAATTTTTTTTTAGTTTTGTTTTCCAAGTTTTTAGATTCATTTCAAAAATGTAGTTTAATGTTTGAAATGGGCATTGAAATGAAAATCAAAACATGAATATGCATTTGCAGCCATGTCTATGAAATTATGATTAAAAAATTAATCATAATTTCATATACATGGCTGCAAATGCATATTCATATTTTGAATTTTCATTTCAAAGCTCATTGTTTTTTTTTTCATCTTTCCATCAAGATTCATCATGAAGTTTTAAAATTTTATTTTCAAATTTGTTAAACTAGGCTGAAACTAGGCACTTATAGAATTTATTTTTTTACTGCAGTGTCACAATGAGCTCTCATGACATCAACATGAGTGAGGATGAGGTCCATTCACATAGTTATATCGATCCTGAATATGCACCTGAGGCTGAGGGGGGTGACCATGGGACTGAGCATGAAGCCCAAACTAGTTCCATGGCAAGTGAAGCAAGTACTTTGAGTGCCCTTCTACAGAATTGGCAAAGTATGCTAAGGGTCCTTTTGATCCCAAATCCCCTCTTAAACAATTTGCAACAAAAGATCTAAGCAGGCAAGCCCGAGGGGCAACATCCGGTGGCACAAGGAGGTGGAAGTGCAACTTTTGTGGTGAGGGGTGGTATGGGAGCATCACTAGAGTGAATGCACACCTTCTTTTCATTAGAGGAAAAGGTGTGGGGATATGTGAGTTTTTGACAAAACCAGACAACATGAAATACAAAGTTGAAATAAATAAGTTATGGGATGTTCTTGATGATACTCTAGCTGCACCTGTGCCTACTACTTTGCAGCATAGGGCACATGTTCAGCATAGCCAGCCACAGAGATCTAGCCATACTTTGCAGACGAGAGTAGGAGGGACACCAGGTTCTTCTTCTAGTGCCTATGTAGGAGAGGGGAGGGGGAAACGAAGATTGCAAAGTCAAACTCAAAGTAACCCCATAGCAGATTTGTTTAATGTGCAGCTCAAGGATGACATAGATGATGCCATTGGCAAGTTCTTCTTTGCCAATGGCATCCCGTTTCATGTTGCCCGATCTCCTTATTATAAGGAGATGATATCGATGGTGGCAAAGGGAGGACCATCATATGTGTCACCAGGTGAGACAAAATTGAGGACTACGATCTTGGATAAGAACTATTCCAAGATCAATTTGTTGATGGAGAAGATGAAGGAGTGTTGGGTTAAGACAGGATGCAACATAGTCATGGATGGGTGGATAGACATTAGCCATCGTCCACTCATTAACATCATGGTTATATGTACTGAGGGCCCATATTTTCTTAAGGCAATTGATTGTTCAGGGCATCGCAAAGATGTTGATTTTCAGTTTGAGGTTCTCAGGGATGCTATTGAGGAGGTTGGGCCACAAAATGTGGTCCAAGTTGTGACAGATGCTGCACATGTGTGCAAAGCTGCAGGGAGACTTGTTGAGGCTACTTACAGGCATATTTGGTGGACCCCATGTTGTGTGCATGCCATGAACAATGCACTCAAGGACATGGGAAAGATTGATTGGATTAGAGCAGTGGTTAATGATGCGAGAGATGTGCAGATGTTTATTTGCAACCGCCACACATCACATGCACTCTTCAAGACCTTCGCTAAGAAGGAGTTCCTGAAACCTACTGATACAAGATATGCTTCCTATTTCATTCTCTTGGACAGAATGATTGAGTTGCAAGAGGCACTGCAACTCATGGTCATGACATCAGATTGGAGTAGGTGAGTCGAGTCTAAAACAGAGCAGGGGAAGAGGGTGAAGGATACGGTGAAGAGTGATGTGTTCTGGGGTGATGCAAAATATATTGTTGCCATCATTAAACCAGTTTTTCAAGTTATCAGGTATGGGCATGCAGATGCACCTAGCCTTGGAGAGGTGTATGAATGCATCGATTTTTTGCTTGATCAGATGAGGGTTGTTGTGCGAGAGAGGGACCTGTTGTGACCTTTTCACACATCGCCCCATTGCAAATGGGGACCCTAGTGGTTTTATCCTCTGGTAGTTTTGCTTCTGAGTGTCGGTCTGTTTGATGAGGTACTTAGAATTTGAAATTTTGAAAGTCATCCGAGTCATGAAATGATTGTGAACCCGAATCAATGATAGAACGTTGCCAAAGCGCTTAGAAGGCCTTGTGGACGAAGATCGACTGTCTATTTAGTCAATTCTGACACTTCCTAAATTTTAGGGTTTTGACCCCGGGCCCCTATTTTTTAGGGACTTTTTTTTGGCATTTTTAGCACATTCTGGGATCCCTATTTTTTAGGGATTATTTTTAGAAAGTTTCTATTATTGGAAAATTTCTATTTTTAGAAAGTTTCTATTTCGGGAAAGTATGCACAGTTCTTGGCTTCATAAAACATCAACTTCAAAGGGTTACAAGGGAAAATGGGTGAAAAAGTTTGAAAAATCTAAAAAATTCGCCTAAGGCATAGACTTGCATGGAATGAAAATGGTGAAGTGCAAATGAAAATTGCAAAAACATCTCAAAGTCCGCCATAGGCAAACATGCAAAAGGATTGGCAAATCCGCCCAGCAGCTTGCAAAGCGTAGCTGAAGTCCGCCCAAAGCACTTGCCAAAACATCTTGAAGTCCGCCCAAGGTAATTTGCAGAAAAGTTAGCAAGTTCGCCCAGCTATGAGGAAGATTGCAAAAGCATCTTGAAGTCCGCCATGTGCAAAATGGCAATTGCAAAAATATCTTAAAGTCCGCCATAGGCAAACATGCAAAAGCATCTCAAAGTCCGCTCCATGCACTTGCAAATGCAAGTTGAAGTCCGCCCAAGATAAAAGTGGAATTGCAAAGTGGAGTTGAAGTCCGCCCAGCAGCTTGCAAAGTGAAAAGTGCAAAATGTAGCCAAAGTCAGCCCAAGGCACTTGCAAATGCTAAGTGAAGTCCGCCCAAAGCACTTGCCAAAACATCTCAAAGTCCGCCATAGGCAAACATGCAAAAGGATTGGCAAGTCCGCCCAGCAGCTTGCAAAGCGTAGCTGAAGTCCGCCCAAAGCACTTGCCAAAACATCTTGAAGTCCGCCCAAGGTAATTTGCAAAAAAGTTAGCAGGTCCGCCCAGCACAATGGAGAGATTGCAAATGCAAGTCAAAGTCCGCCCAAAGTGAAAATGGCAAAAGACACATGAAGTCCGCTCCAAGAAGGTTGGAAAGGGGTGGAATGCAAAGACGTTCGCTCCAAGATGTTTGGAGGTGGTGAAATTACAAAGGAAAATTCGCCATTTGGTGAAATTTAATGGCAATTGCTAGTGCAAGTCCGCCCAAGCATGGTAAAACGAAAAAATTGCACAAGGAAAATGCGCCTAGGCCTTGAATTGCATAAAAAAAAATACTTGGAGAAATGGAAATTAAAGTCTTTTTGCCTAAGTACGAAAATTTGAGGAATAAAATTTAATTTTTTTTTTTTTCTAAGTCCAGACAAAAAATATAAAATATAAAAAGTCAAATTGCATGTCTGGCAATGAGGAAATTCCCCAGAAGAAGGAAGAAAATGGCAAGGCGGCAAGCAAGTCCGCCATGTAGTTTGCAAAATGGCAAAGCAGCAGGAAGTCTGCCTAAGGAGATGGCAAGCCAAGTGCCAGGTCCTCTCAAGCATGTCCAAGACAGGGTGCAAGTTCGCCCAGGGTAAAGTTGGCATGAAGTTGGTAAAGTTCGCACTCCAGAGGAGAATGTCAAGACAAGCTCCAAGTCCGCCATGAAGATGTCCAGCCACAAGGTCAAGTACGCCTAGCCAAGTAAATTTGAAAATTTGGCTAAGTTAAAAGGGGTTGGAAAAAACACTTGCAAAGAAAGTGAAGTTCGACCTCCCTCATAAAAGCAACGTCCAAGCAACTCCAAAGTCCGCCCTTGGCATGATAAGAAAATATTCTAAGGCAAGAACATGAAAAAACGAACATGGAGACCAAGGACATCCAACCTGCTGAAGTGGCGCCTCGACCAATCAAATTGTTCCAAGTTGACACGTCCAGATTCAATGAACCTTGCACTCCACAATACGGCAACTTTCTATTTTATTGTTGGTTCATATTTAGCAGGAAGGACAAGTGTCCCAAGTGTAATGTTCTCATTGGTCGAGAAGAGTTAGTTATGATAAGCCCTAATTAGGGTTTTATTTTGTAATCTTGGCCGTTGATTCTAAATCAATCTTGGCCATTGAATTGTAATTGGGGAGCCTATAAATTGAGCTCGTCCCTCATTTGTAAAGCATGGGAGCATGTTGCAAAACATGTTGAGATAAGTAAATTGTTGCATATGACTGCCAAAGTAATAAGTAATGCATTGTTCAAATTGATGGTGATTATTTCTCTTATTTTGGAGTTGGCATGGTTCTTATCCCTCATCATAGTTTAGATTTTATTTCATGTATGTTAGACGAATGCAAGATTTGATAAGTATTAATTTATGGTGTAAGTCTGCTCATACTCTCTTTGAATGGATGATTTTCATTCAATGCGTAAAGTTAGACTAAGCTTTTGATGTGTATGCTTCAATGTTTACTTTGAATAATATTGTTCTATTGATGGTGTTGTTCGTAGTAAGAAAATCTTAAGCACAAAACCCTAGAAGATTGCACCCACTTTGTGTAGTTGTCGTTGAGCGTGGCGAAGCAAAGCGTGGTTAGTGGTTTCACCAAGTTAATACCGTCTCTTGGATTCTTAGGGAGTAGCTTAGAAATTCTAAACCCTCATCTCTCCTTTTTTTAGTTTGTTTGACCCATGACCCAAACAATAGAGCCTTATTGTCTAGACCTTCATTGTGAATTGAACAAGCCCAACATAAGTCCCCTCGTGATTACTAGCAAATCACAAACTACCACAGAGCCTATCCGCACCCCAACTTTGGAACATTGGAATTGCCTTGTGACCTATCTCGCAATCTTAGCACGAAAGGTGATTTTTATCAAGAGAGGATAGAGCGTCTAAGGACACTTTATTCTAGAGTGTTCGTGTGTGTCACAAAACACGCATCAACATAGAATTGGCGCTAGAAGGAGGGCCTGAACAGAGGAAATATTTTTTTGCAAGGAGAGTTTGAACTAAGTGTTGTTGAATACTCACCTCCTCCTAACGCTCAACAGAGAAATTGGCGCTAGAAGGAGGGCCTGAACAGAGGAAATATTTTTTGCAAGGAGAGTTTGAACTAAGTGTTGTTGAATACTCACCTCCTCCTAACGCTCGACAAAGAAATTGGCGCTAGAAGGAGGGCCTACCAAAGATAGCGATTTTACTTTCTAAGTAAGCATGATGCAATATGGTGTTGCCACATGAATTTCCTTTTCATGTACCTGTTGAACAACCCGACCCAGCAAATATTGATATTCTTGATCAATTGCATTCACTAGCCTGGCAAACACAGACAGATAACGCTCAGTTCAGACAAACAAGCCGTGTCCTTGCTCGAGAAGACGAGAAAGGAAAATTCATTGAGGGAGCTATTCAAAGGCATCTGATAAGACAGAAGATCAATCGCTTGAAACAAGTTTTTGACTATATAGAACAAGCAATCGCCACCGGCAGATTAACAAGATCAGGCTTTGTTCATAAGATGAAGAATGGTACTCCCGATCAACCTTCCTCTTCCCGGACAGGAGCCTAATCCAGTTTTGCAACCTGACTTAGACTTTCAAGCTGAACAAGAAGACGTTATCACTGAATTGTACAGCTTAGCGTGGAAATTGAAACGGAACGCTCCTGACTGGATGCGCATGCGTTTCATACTTGAAGAAGAAGAAGAAACAGCCCAACGCATTGACCTTGCTATTCAAAGAGATCGACTTGTTGAGAGATTTGAAGCCCAACAGCGGGAACAAAATCGTCTAGCTAACCCACAAGTTCCTCCGCAAGTGAATCACCCAACTCCTGCACAAAATTGAAGACACGCTGGATCGAATTAGTTCATTCTCGCCAGATAGATTTCAGCGAATCACCAGGTCAACTCCAAGTTCTTCAAAAGGTCTTGTGGAGTTATCTCCTCGTAGAAACAGGCCGAAGAAGCACAAAGAGGTGTTACAAGAAGAAACAACAAGTGAACACTCATATCCATCCAGTGAAGAAGTGCAAAGTGTGGAGGATCTTGTCAGGATATTCCAGACACCACCACCACACATTCCAATCCCGCGCACGGTTCACCAACCAATTCCACCAATTCAAGTTATTCCAATGGCTCATCCAAATGCTTGGCGCCCGCAAAATGCATCGCCTCTTACCACATTCGCCAATTACCATGATATGCCCAAAAATCCGGAGCATTTTTGCTCCAAGTTCCATGTCGGCGATATGAACAGGACGGCTGATGAACATATTAAAATTTTTGAAGACACTCTCCAGAACCGAAACATTCAGCACAAAGATGTGGCTTGCCGACTATTCCCATGTTCTTTGGGAGATGATGCATATTACTGGTACGTCAACTTGCCAGTAAATTCCATCCAAACTTGGTTGGGATTGAAAGAAGCATTTTTGGCAAAATTCAGATTGGCGACCACACCTGCTGAATTGTACAGACAATTTGTTGAAGTGAAAAGACAAGAACATGAACCGATCGGTACCTTCAACAACAGATTTCACAAAGCATATACAAGGCTACGTGACCCGTATGAATTGGATAATGCCGCAGCATTACCAATCTACTATGCCGCCTTAGATAGTCTTACTTCGATGTTCGTAAGAAGATCCAATCCAGTTCCGGCTGATCTTAAGGCAGCATATGCAAAATCAATTAAAGTCAATTCTGATTTAGGCATGAATGTTGCAGGACCACTCAATCATTTGGGATATGCTGCTATGCCAAATCAAATCACAGGAATCAATCAAGCACTGGCCCATCATACGCCAATAATGAATCATGTTCCACCTCCCAACAATCAAATGGTAGTCCATCCCGGAGGTCCTATTTCCCAAGATCAACCCCCGCAACCTGTATATTTGCAAGGTACAACCACATCCACCAAAACGCAAGAAGAAAAGGAGGAAATGAGAGACTTGATTGAACAAGTGAAGAAATTGTCTGCTGACATGACTCATTTAAGAAATCAAAGCAATCAACTGCATAGTATGCAGAGAAATTCTCAAGGATACCAAGGTAATCATCAAAATTACCAAGGTCAGTCAAGCAATAATCAAGGTTACCGTAATAACAACCAAGGATATCAAAAAAGAACGTGGAATACGGGACCAAACAATGGAAATGTGCAATCACCACTTGACAATTCGACAAATCGGGAAAATCGACCAACGGAAAGCATACTCCTCACAGAATCCGCCTTGTCCGGATGGTGTCGATTGCACAATACTAATCAGCATTCTGAGACACAGTGTAGAGAATTTCAGTTAGCAGCTGATATTTTCCAAAGAGAAATACAGAGGGAGACTCCTAAAGATCCATCTACTGCTATAGTTCCAATTGTAAAGTATGATCAAGCTTTAGTTTTGGAAGACTCCACGCTCCCACCGCAGTTTGGACAGTATCAAGAACCTGATCAGTTTGGAATATTTCCACCAGCAACAACTAATGGGCCAGTGGAGGCGCCACCTTCCGCATATTCATACACAGTTGCTGATGAACCCATCACAGAAGTGGACAATTATTATTTCCCGCCATTGAATAACAGTGTATTGGTCGAGGTTATAAAGGAGGTCCAGGCATTCCAACAGACAGGAAACACCCAGCCAAAGGTTTATTACAGAAAAAATCAAGAACCTTTGACTTCTTCCGTTCCTCCACACAACTTCCAGACACCACCACATCCAAATGCCAGCAATAATCCATCTCTTCCAAAAGATGCGCCTCAGTATAGGCAAAACAATAACAACGCGCCTCAATATAGGCAAAGCAATAATGTTAACAGTTCAACCAGTGTTCCATCTCCCAAGGATGAGCTGAAAAGATTAAGTCAGTACGTGACTGACGAGGTTAAGAAAATTAAGGTAAGTGTGTCATTGTTTGAATTGATGAAAGTGTCAGAGATTAGGGATACATTCCTTAACAGCTTGAAGGACACTACACAAGATTCGACGAACACAATTCAGAAGGCTACAAGTTCTACCAGTAATGTAAATTGTGTTCAGGACGAACAGTTCCAAGAATCACCTCAGAACGTAAATATTGTTCAAGAATCCCGAGATTCCAAACCAATTCGAGGCATGTACGAAGTAAGAAAAGGCATAGAGATGCCAGGACAAAGAACAAACCGAAATGAACAATCAACCAAAGATGCGGAAGCTCCACCTATGGAAAAGAATAACAAGGAAATGACAACAAGAAGAGTAGAAGCTGGCGCGCAGAAAAGAAGCCCAGTGATATTCTATCAAGGCAAAGATGAACCTGCTCCTTTCCTCGTTTCGCTCCGAATGTTCAATAAACTCCTACATAATTGTTTGATCGACTCAGGAGCCTCCAGCAATGTGATGCCTCTAGCTGTGTGCAATAGATTGGGTTTGACACCCACAAGGACAAACAAAAAGGTAACGCAGCTAGACAAAACAGAGGTTCCAGTCGTAGGAGAGCTGAACAACATTCATATGCAGTTGTCATCAGACCCTAGAATCCAACATTTCATTGACATATTTGTAGTTGATATCCCAGATGGATATGGAATGGTCTTAGGACGAGATTGGACCCGCAGGTTAAATGGTTACTTCGCCACTGATTTCTCACACCTGTGGCTACCATGGAAGGGTATTCCCAATCAAATTAGAATTGAGAGTACACCGAGGCTCAAAATGATGATCACTGAAAATGGGGAAAACAATGAAATCTTGTTTTGTGAGACTGGCTTAGGTCAATACAGACCAAAGACACAAGAAATCCTGATGTTGCAATGCTCAAATAGTCAAGAAAATTCACTACAAATTTCAGAATTAACGGAAGTTCCTATTGAAGCAGATGATGAGCTATCACCAGATGAAGGTGAAAGCATGTTCGAAAATTTCAGAAGATTTGTGCTCAAGAGTGCCAAACAAGAGAAGGAATTGGGAAGTCATGCTTTTGTGCAAGACTTACTGTTGCCCAATTGGTGCCGGATTCACAATGCTTTTCATTTTGAGTTCTCTTGCGCAATGTGCAAAATGGCTTTGGACCAAGTACGCGCAAGGATTTCCCAATTTCCGGGAAATGAATGTTTCAATTTGACAATACAAAATGAGAGTAGTGACTCCGACAGAAAGTTTTCACAAGATGAAGAAATTATTCATAGAAAGAATACAATTACAAAAATTCAGAGAAAAGAAACACCTAGTCCGAAGCATTTGCCAAATCAAGAACAAGTCTGGACTTTGAGGTTTGACGGTTCAAAATCCAAGAAGGGCAATGGAGCTGGTTACGAGTTGATTAGTCCGTCAGGCGAAACTTACCTGGCCGCTTTGAGGTTACAATTCCCATGCACCAATAACGTAACAGAATATGAGTCCTTAATCCATGGATTGCTACATGCAATTCGGAAAAAGGTCAAGACCTTACATGTGTATGGCGATTCAGAAATTGTGGTAAGGCAAGTGACAAAGAGATATGCTTGCCATGACAAGAGACTGAGAGGTTACAGAAACAGAGTCTGGGACCTCATTGAAAGTTTTGATGCCTTCAATATTAAATCAGTATACCGCTCTCAGAACAAAGTTGCTAATTCATTAGCACAATCAGCAAGTTCACTAGAACCACTTGAAATGGACATGGTGAAGAAATTCACAGTTGAAATCACTTCAACACCAGCAATCCCCGACAACATTACAAATTTCCAAGTATTTGATGATGACAAACACATTTTGGATTTCCTAACAAATTCAGATATTTTCCTCACCCAGATCATTGATGAGGAAGAAGACCGAGGGGAAGCTGAATTTGATACCGAAGGTATAATGAATTTAAAGACTAACAACATTCCCAAAGGTATGATACAACTTGAAAGGATCTTTGATCAAGACCAGATCAATGCAATCAAGTATCAAAGGGGTGATGGAGGCCAACATGAAGCAGTGAACTTGGGCACGAAAGATGAAGTCAAAAATGTCCTCATTGGGAAAGTATGCACGTTCGAAGAGAAAGAGCAAATAACTAGAAGCTTGAAAGAGTTCAGAGACATTATTGCTTGGAGTTATGAGGATTTAAAGACATATGATACCTCAATTATTACACATATAATCCCTCTCACCCCAGGCAATAAACCGTTCAGACAACGACAAAGGCCAGTGAATCCACTATTGGAGCCCCTGATTTTCAAAGAGGTGAAGAAGTTATTATCAGCAGGCATTATTTTTCCAGTGCGTCACTCGACATGGGTCGCCAATTTGGTGCCCGTTCGTAAAAAGAATGGAGAAATACGGCTATGCGTAGATTTCCGAAATCTCAACAAGGCTTCAGAGAAAGATAACTATCCATTGCCTTCATTAGATGAAGTGATTCAAATTGTAAATGGATCCCAAATGATGTCTTTCCTTGATGGATACTCCGGATACAATCAAGTGTTAGTGGAACCCGAGGATAGACTTAAGACAGCATTCACGACAAAATGGGGTACATTCGCATACCAGAGAATGCCGTTTGGGTTAATAAACGCTGGAGCTACCTTCCAAAGGGCTATGGACATTGCATTCAAGAGTCTTATAGGAAAGTGCATCATTGTCTACATGGACGACCTCACTGTATTTTCCAAGAGGAGGGAGAGTCATGTTGAAGATCTGAGAAAGATATTCTAGAGGTGTAGAAGGTATGGAATTTCATTAAACCCAAAGAAGTGTATATTTGGGGTGACTGAAGGAAAACTACTTGGCCACATAATAACAAAGAAAGGGATTCTTATCGATCCCGATAGAATAGAAGCCATATCAAGAGTCGGCTTGCCATCAAGCCAGAAAGAATTGAAGTCTTTCTTCGGAAAGATAAATTTTGTGAGAAAATTCATAACAGGATTTGCTGAGATAGTCAGACCTTTGAACGACATGTTAAAGAAAGATGCAAAGATAGAGTGGATAGAGCCAGCAAAGAAAGCATTCGAAGAAATCAAACAGGCCATCGTTGATGCTCCCGTCTTGGTTAGTCCTGACTACACAAAGCCCTTCTATCTATATTCTTTCGCGTCAGAACATACATGTGCTGCAATGCTTACCCAAAAGACAGAAGAAAAAGATGAGCATCCTATAGCCTTCATGAGTGCGCCTTTCAAAGATGCAGAATTGAGATACCTGAATGTAGAAAAACAAGCATATGCCTTGGTCAAAGCAATCAAAAAATTCCGACATTATATTCTGAGAAGCAAAGTGTTTGCCATAGTCCCAGATGTAGCTGTGAAGACCCTTCTAATGCAAAATGAATTGGGAGAGAAAAGGGGCAAATGGGTTACCATAATTCAGGAATATGATGTAGAGATCCAACCAATGAGAATTGTCCGTGACCAAGCTTTAACACAGACCATCGCCACAGGACCAGGATTAGTGCAACAAGTGTATGAACTCCACGAAGTATCTCCTGATGAATGGTATGATGATATCACTTTCTTCCTGCTCAACCTCAAGTGTCCTAATCATCTGAATCCAGTACAAAAGAGGGCCTTGAGAATGAAAAGCCAGAGGTATATGTTACAAGGAACAGTGTTGTACAGAAGAAACCATGAAGGTGTTTTCCTAAGATGCCTTGGCAGAGAAGAAGCAAAGCAGGTGATGGAACATTTCCATTCAAGGTTTGGAACCGGCCATGGAGGAGCATTAGCAACTGCGCATCAAGTTTTAATGGCAGGCTATTATTGGCCAACAGTGTTCAAAGATGTATACGATCACGTGAAAACTTGTCATACATGTCAGGTAACTGCTGCACGAGAAAGGAACCCAGCTATGCCACTACAACCTGTGATTGAGGTACGACCTTTTGCAAAATGGGGACTCGACTTTATTGGTATGATCAATCCACCTTCCTCCGCGCAACACAGGTATATTCTAACCGCAACTGACTATTGCACTAGATGGTCAGAAGCTCAAGCTTTAAAGTTGTGCACTACTGACATTGTTATTAAGTTTCTAGAAGAGAACATTATCACTAGATTTGGTTGTCCTTATGCTTTAGTTTGTGATAATGGTTCTGCATTTTCTTCTTTGAAATTTTCTAACTGGGCATTTAAATATGGGATTACTTTAAAGTTTTCATCAAACTACTATCCCCAAGGAAATGGATTGGCAGAATCCACGAACAAAAATCTGTTGAATGTTATCAAGAAGCTGTTAGACAAGAACCCACGAGACTGGCATACACAGCTAAGGTTCGCTCTTTGGGCAGATAGAGTAAGGATAAAGAGTTCTTTGGGAACATCACCTTATCATTTGGTATACGGACAAGATCCCGTGTTTCCCATACAACTAAAAATATCCCCACGTTGCAATTCATGCAAGAATGTCTAGAACAAGAGGACAGAGTGAAAACCAGATTATCACAACTGCTACTGTTGGAAGAGAAAAGGGATCAAGCGTTGGATAATTTTGCAAAACACCAAGGTGTCGTAAAAAGATGGTTCGATCGAAGAGCAAGAATAAAAGCATTCAGAATTTCGGATTTAGTCCTATGTTGGGACAAGGCTCATGAACGAAAGGGAGATCACGACAAATTTGACAATCTATGGAAAGGTCCCTATCAAATCGTAGAGATTCTTGGAGAAAATGCATTCAGACTGAAGGCGTTAACCGGAGAGGATGTCCCATTGCCAGTCAATGGGCAATTCCTCAAACATTATTTCCAGTCTTAGGCTCCTCGAGAGTCTAGCCTTTGTATATAGTTAGTTTAGTTTCCTTTCCGGTGTGGTTTTCTGTTGCTTTCAGGTTTTCCTACTTTCTTAGGTTAGTTTCCCGCTTTGCTTTGGTTTGCTTTCCTTAGTGTAGGTGCTGAATAAAAGGGTTCCTTGTTTGTGAGAAAGGTAGTGTTGCTTACACGCACCCTCTGGATCAACCTCACCAAGGTATGTTAGAATTTTTCTTTGAATGAATACTTGTGGATAATCTTAGAATCTTTGATTAATTGTTTCTAAAGTACTTTAAAAGTTAAGATTAGTACTTGACTAGAAAGGGAATCATCTATTGTATCCTGAATTTGAGTTTTGCAGTTATTATACCTTTCGCACTTAAAGAATTCTCTGAGTCTTTGTGGTCTCCTAGGTGAAGTCATGGTCAAACAAAACAATAAAAATCTTGCTTCAGCGCCACTATAATGCTCAAACCCATGTGAGCTTCATTGCTTACAAGCCAAAGTGCGGAAACAAGAGTGAAGAGAATATCAAAAAAAATATATATATAACAAAAAATGAATATCAAAGCATGATGGCTTTTGGGTGTACGGACATCTCTACAGGTGTGTAATTCAAAATGAAAAATGTAAATCGCTGGAAGTAGAGCAATCTCCGTGAGATTGTAGCGATAACCTTGTCGGGGCTATAGACGCTCGCTGGCAGCAAGGCTCTATCCAGGATGCTTTTGAAGTTAAGATAAATTTTACGTAGAAAGCCATGATGGAACCAAAGAACCATATTGATTTCACGAGACGGAAATGAATGCATATTGCACACACTCGTAACTGAAGGATGAAAGGTCTTGATACAATTTAGGATTCCTCTTTCTTTTTGAGTATTTGTCTTAGCTAAAGGAGTAAGTTATTTAGAATTAATTTCGGATTCCGAGTTTTGAAGTGTCTTATCTTTAGAAATGTTCAGGAACATTCCTCACGTGGAGTCGCCAGATGTTGTGACCTTTTCACACATCGCCCCATTGCAAATGGGGACCCTAGTGGTTTTATCCTCTGGTAGTTTTGCTTCTGAGTTTCGGTCTGTCTGATGAGGTACTTAGAATTTGAAATTTTGAAGGTCATCTGAGTCAAGAAATGATTGTGAACCCGAATCAATGATAGAACGTTGCCAAAGCGCTTAGAAGGCCTTGTGGACGAAGATCGACTGTCTATTCAGTCAATTCTGACACTTCCTAAATTTTAGGGTTTTGCCCCCGGGCCCCTATTTTTTAGGGACTTTTTTTTGGCATTTTTAGCACATTCTGGGATCCCTATTTTTTAGGGATTATTTTTAGAAAGTTTCTATTTTTGGAAAATTTCTATTTTTAGAAAGTTTCTATTTCGGGAAAGTATGCACAGTTCTTGGCTTCATAAAACATCAACTTCAAAGGGTTACAAGGGAAAATGGGTGAAAAAGTTTGAAAAATCTAAAAAATTCGCCTAAGGCATAGACTTGCATGGAATGAAAATGGTGAAGTGCAAATGAAAATTGCAAAAACATCTCAAAGTCCGCCATAGGCAAACATGCAAAAGGATTGGCAAATCCGCCCAGCAGCTTGCAAAGCGTAGCTGAAGTCCGCCCAAAGCACTTGCCAAAACATCTTGAAGTCCGCCCAAGGTAATTTGCAGAAAAGTTAGCAAGTTCGCCCAGCTATGAGGAAGATTGCAAAAGCATCTTGAAGTCCGCCATGTGCAAAATGGCAATTGCAAAAATATCTTAAAGTCCGCCATAGGCAAACATGCAAAAGCATCTCAAAGTCCGCTCCATGCACTTGCAAATGCAAGTTGAAGTCCGCCCAAGATAAAAGTGGAATTGCAAAGTGGAGTTGAAGTCCGCCCAGCAGCTTGCAAAGTGAAAAGTGCAAAATGTAGCCAAAGTCCGCCCAAGGCACTTGCAAATGCTAAGTGAAGTCCGCCCAAAGCACTTGCCAAAACATCTCAAAGTCCGCCATAGGCAAACATGCAAAAGGATTGGCAAGTCCGCCCAGCAGCTTGCAAAGCGTAGCTGAAGTCCGCCCAAAGCACTTGCCAAAACATCTTGAAGTCCGCCCAAGGTAATTTGCAAAAAAGTTAGCAGGTCCGCCCAGCACAATGGAGAGATTGCAAATGCAAGTCAAAGTCCGCCCAAAGTGAAAATGGCAAAAGACACATGAAGTCCGCTCCAAGAAGGTTGGAAAGGGGTGGAATGCAAAGACGTTCGCTCCAAGATGTTTGGAGGTGGTGAAATTACAAAGGAAAATTCGCCATTTGGTGAAATTTAATGGCAATTGCTAGTGCAAGTCCGCCCAAGCATGGTAAAACGAAAAAATTGCACAAGGAAAATGCGCCTAGGCCTTGAATTGCATAAAAAAAAATACTTGGAGAAATGGAAATTAAAGTCTTTTTGCCTAAGTACGAAAATTTGAGGAATAAAATTTAATTTTTTTTTTTTCTAAGTCCAGACAAAAAATATAAAATATAAAAAGTCAAATTGCATGTCTGGCAATGAGGAAATTCCCCAGAAGAAGGAAGAAAATGGCAAGGCGACAAGCAAGTCCGCCATGTAGTTTGCAAAATGGCAAAGCAGCAGGAAGTCTGCCTAAGGAGATGGCAAGCCAAGTGCCAGGTCCTCTCAAGCATGTCCAAGACAGGGTGCAAGTTCGCCCAGGGTAAAGTTGGCATGAAGTTGGTAAAGTTCGCACTCCAGAGGAGAATGTCAAGACAAGCTCCAAGTCCGCCATGAAGATGTCCAGCCACAAGGTCAAGTACGCCTAGCCAAGGAAATTTGAAAATTTGGCTAAGTTAAAAGGGGTTGGAAAAAACACTTGCAAAGAAAGTGAAGTTCGACCTCCCTCATAAAAGCAACGTCCAAGCAACTCCAAAGTCCGCCCTTGGCATGATAAGAAAATATTCTAAGGCAAGAACATGAAAAAACGAACATGGAGACCAAGGACATCCAACCTGCTGAAGTGGCGCCTCGACCAATCAAATTGTTCCAAGTTGACACGTCCAGATTCAATGAACCTTGCACTCCACAATACGGCAACTTTCTATTTTATTGTTGGTTCATATTTAGCAGGAAGGACAAGTGTCCCAAGTGTAATGTTCTCATTGGTCGAGAAGAGTTAGTTATGATAAGCCCTAATTAGGGTTTTATTTTGTAATCTTGGCCGTTGATTCTAAATCAATCTTGGCCATTGAATTGTAATTGGGGAGCCTATAAATTGAGCTCGTCCCTCATTTGTAAAGCATGGGAGCATGTTGCAAAACATGTTGAGATAAGTAAATTGTTGCATATGACTGCCAAAGTAATAAGTAATGCATTGTTCAAATTGATGGTGATTATTTCTCTTATTTTGGAGTTGGCATGGTTCTTATCCCTCATCATAGTTTAGATTTTATTTCATGTATGTTAGACGAATGCAAGATTTGATAAGTATTAATTTATGGTGTAACTCTGCTCATACTCTCTTTGAATGGATGATTTTCATTCAATGCGTAAAGTTAGACTGAGCTTTTGATGTGTATGCTTCAATGTTTACTTCGAATAATATTGTTCTATTGATGGTGTTGTTCGTAGTAAGAAAATCTTAAGCACAAAACCCTAGAAGATTGCACCCACTTTGTGTAGTTGTCGTTGAGCGTGGCGAAGCAAAGCGTGGTTAGTGGTTTCACCAAGTTAATACCGTCTCTTGGATTCTTAGGGAGTAGCTTAGAAATTCTAAACCCTCATCTCTCCTTTTTTTAGTTTGTTTGACCCATGACCCAAACAATAGAGCCTTATTGTCTAGACCTTCATTGTGAATTGAACAAGCCCAACGTAAGTCCCCTCGTGATTACCAGCAAATCACAAACTACCACAGAGCCTATCCGCACCCCAACTTTGGAACATTGGAATTGCCTTGTGACCTATCTCGCAATCTTAGCACGAAAGGTGATTTTTATCAAGAGAGGATAGAGCGTCTAAGGACACTTTATTCTAGAGTGTTCGTGTGTGTCACAAAACACGCATCAACAGGACCCCACATTAGCATTCTACCACGAGCACATTCAACCAATCATTCATAGGAGATGGGAGAAGCTCAACACTCCCTTGCACATGGCAGCCTATGCACTTAATCCTAAGTGGTATTTGACTAGGCCTAGTAGAGTGACACCTATAGAGGATGCAGAGGTGAAGGAGGGGTTCTTCAGGTGCATTGAGAGGATGTACAATGATGTAGATGCCAGTATGATTCGCACCGAGTGGACCAAATTTGCCACTCTTAGGGGTTATTCAGATGCAGCCAATATGGATATGCGAACTATGGCGCAGGAGGACCCAATTTTGTGGTGGATTTGCCATGGATCAAGACCTTTGACTACCACTCTAGCCATCCGATTGTTATCTCAGGTTTCTAGTTCTTCAGCTGCTGAGAGGAATTGGTCTACATATAGCTTCATCCACTCTCTTAAGAGGAACAGACTTACCTCTAGGAGAGCAGAGAAGCTTGTGGTTGTACATAGTGCTTTGCGTCTCATTGACCGCAAAACACTTTTGTACAAAGAGAGTCGAGCATCATAGTGGGATGTAGAGCCAGAGGAGCCAAAACAGATTGATGAGGATGCTTCAGTTTCGGCTTCAGATGCAGGGCTGGTTGGTGTTAGTTTGGCAGAGCTTGAGCACGAGGATTCCAGTAGTTCGAGTGATGAGGAGTTTGGAGATGATTAGAGGCCTCCCTTCACTACATTTTTGCATTTTGTACTTATTTTGATTATGATTCATATCAATGTATCATGCTACTCATTGTAATCATTTTTATGATATGATATTTTGATGTGACATGTCATATTTTTGATATTCATATAATAGAAATCTCAAATTCGACAATTTCATTTGTCAAATTTCAATATTTATTTACTTTTAGTCTTTTAGTAATAGTATTCAAGTATTCAAAATGTTAGTATTTGCAATTTTACTAATTTGCCAAAGTTTAATTTGAAATGTTATTCTTAAACATCTTTTTATAACTAGTTATTCAAGTAACATATGTAAACCAATGGCAACCTTTTGGTGGTTGTAGAGCATGACCCAAGCACATTAAAAATAAATGAATTCCAACTAAAATGAAGGATTTGTGCCCCCTGACAAGGCAACCTAGTTTTCCAATATCTTTCTAAAAGTTTGTCTCAAAACTACTAGGATAAACATTCAAGCTTGTAAATATGAATACCCAATAGGCTTAGAATATTGATTTGGTGTTATTTAAGAACTCATATTTATTTGTCCTTGACAATAGTACATTACATATAGACTTTGTTTCTTGCAAACACTAGAGTGTGCTAACTTTTTAACCTTTTCCAAACCTGAACACAAAAACACATTTGAAAGTTGAAACACACAGAAACAAATTCATTGTTGTTTCCCAATTTGGAAACTACACAAGGTATGTTTCTGCATGTTTCTAGCATCTATGGTCTCATGCCCATCATCTAACGTCATGTCTGGTGTTGGCTAGCATGTGGGTAGTGAAGACTCCAAACATATGACCTCTAACAAAAAAGCCTTCAGCAAATTTCAAGAGCAAGAGGCAACCATGCAAGCAGAACATGGTGATGATGCCACGTATCTAGTTGCAGGAGTGGGATCTATCTCATGCCAAATGCCATTAGGCAATATCCTTGAGCTTACTGATGTTTTGTATGTACCTAGTTTAACTAAGAATCTTCTTTCAGTTTCAATATTGACAAATCTTAGATATACAGCTGAGTTTGATGATCACCAAGTTCTCATCCGGAAGAAATGGATGAATCTTGGTTGACTATTGGCCACAAGTATTTGAGAGGGTTGTTGGAGCTTGCTCAATTTCCTAGGGTTTTCCTTTGAATATTTGGTAGGGTTTGTGCCCTAAAGTCCTAAAGGCTAAAACCCTAGGCGTTGTTGCTTTATGTTATATTTTGTTGTTGACCGGCCTGCCCCATTGAAATCCTTTAAGTTATCCCTTCATGTATCCTCTAAACATTCAGTAACCGGCCCCTACTTATTTGCATACCGGCTTAAGGCACCGTGTTATCGGCCCTGCTTCCTAGCAACTCCTAAAGCAACTTTTGTGCATATGCTTAATTGATAACTTAAGTTATGCCCTCCCGCATCCGCTAGGTGGTCCCGCTTTCATCGTAGTTGGTGCTACGTGGCATATTCCCATCCTCCCCATACCCTTTTCTTACCCCGCGAGCTCCAAATTGTACTGCTAGGGCAAGCTTGCGGGGATGCCGGGAGATGACATGTGGCTTACCTTTTCGAAGTTCTCAGCTCCCGACCACTTTTTATTGGCTTTTATAATCCAATCAGCTCCAATTGGTTTCTTCCCGCAACATATGTATGCATCACCATGAACTCTTGTTTCTACCAAGAGAGGGACCTTGTGAACACGTGGGAGAATGATGTGTGTCATTGGTTCTTCATGTTGCCTATGTTTCTCATTGGTTTGTATGGCCTAGTTAGCACAGGTAAGTTCCTCCCCGCAATGTTCCTTCATCCCACAGACTTGCAAAGACCTCGAGAGGGCGAGCTTGCAAGATTGCGGGAAAGCAACACGTGGCTTCATGACATTTGCCCAGTTGTTCTTTAACGTTTGAGAGAGTCCACGTCAACTATTTTCAAATGTTTTGACTTCACGATAGCCATTGACTCGCTCACACCACTTGAAGATCAATAGCCAACATTTGAGCTTACAGAATGGTACATGTGAACTCTTTGTTCACGCATACAAGCAGTAATGGCGAGAAGTAATGTTCACCTACCTGATTTGAAGGCCTTTTCTATGCTACAAAGCCATGATTTTTGACTATTAAAATCACAAAAACAATCTGAAGCAAAAAAGGCCGAAGATTTCCAAGCTTTCAAGCATTTCCAAGACGAATTAGGGTTTTTGTGTTGGCATCAAGTAAGTATTTGATTTGCCCTACTTCTATCAAATTCTTTGCAAATTCATGAGTGTCATTGCCCGCAAATAAGATTTCTAGTGCGCATAATTTCAAAGCCCTATAATTCAGCTTAACCCTAGAATTTACTCTCTTCTCCCAATATCATAAAGCAAAATGGGTCAATCCAGCTCTAAGTCCACAAAGGTGAAAAAGACCTTTAGATGAAGACCTCATTACTCAATTTCCTGGATCCTCTAGAAAGGTTAAATTATCACAAGGGTATGGAATTTTGTTGGAATTTTTGAGGGATTATGCTGTTGGTTGCAGAGATGCAACAATTCTAGTGAATGGATGGTCTTTATTTGAGCATTGGTATACAAGAAGATTGTCTAAAAGGCTAATTTCACATGTCTAGGAATTTGACTTGGGAAAGCTTATTGTCCCCAATGTATTCATTAATGTGTATTTTCTTAGGATCCTTGCACAAAGCTATAATGCAAACACTAGGAATACTGTTGCCATTAATGGGGGTGGATTGATAAGGATTGATAAAATCTTTATAACAAAGGTTTTCAATTTAAATACAACTGAAACCCATTAATTTCAATGTGTTAAACAAGGAATATCAGAAGGACGGGGTTAGCTACAGGATAAATTGGCTGCCAAAACATAGAGTAAGAGGCACAGATAGGAGGCCTGTTAGGTTTGCTCCTACAGAGATGGAACCATTCAGTGAGGACATTTTCGAAGATTATTTCATCGAAACTTATCATGGCTTGTGTCAAGTTTTGGGAATGGATGTCAAAGCACAGATTCCCATCCCTCTAATGGTGATAGCAGCAAACATTCAAAACATTGACATTAATAGGGAATTTGATTTTGCAACTTTTATTGCTGATGATATGCATAAGCAATTGGTTGCAATGAAGACTAGTGGAAGAGTTGTGGAGTTCAGACGTTATTCCCTGTTGTGTCATATGTTCTTGTATGGTGGGAGGAAGATTTGGGATAAAGCTCTGCAAATCAGACAAAGGTACCCCTCTCCCATTCCAGTGTTGGACTTATATCTGGGATATGCATTGTCAAAATGCAAATAATGTAGTGTTTGAAGAATGCTTTATCAGAACAATTTTGAGATACATAGGTGCTGAACAACAGAGATTGCCTACGGAAATTCTTGACCTCCTAAGGCCAAAAGACAGGACACCTGAATTGGGCATCACTCATAACTGGGGAGATTAGTTTTTGCATGGGAATTCTACAGTGCTCAGAGCATATGGGTCTCCCGTGAGACCTCATATTTTTCCCAAGTCTATATCACCAAGGCTTGCATATATGGAAATACTCTGGCAGTTAAATGAAACTGACAAGTTTCATTTAAGGAGGTATAAGAAGGGGTCATTATTCCCAACATCCCTGGTATTTTCAGATTTCATTTGTACCAATAACAAGGGATTGGAGCTCCTATACCCTATATTGCAATCATATAGGATGAATCTTGACATCAAAAGGGACTTTGACCCCGAAAGCTTCATTGGCCCTATCAAAGTAAATGCTAGATTGGGAGGTTTCCACCACAAGGTAGTATTTGAAGAAGATGCCATCAAAAATAGCTTGACAGAAGATGAGGTGAAGAACAAGAGAACAAAGTGGGTGAGTATTTGGAAAGAAGAAGAACAAAGAAAGAAAGAAAACCCAAATTATCTAGGTGCTTACTTTGAAATACAAGATCCTATTGCCAAGATCAAAATTATGTTGGATTACATTAACTCCTTGGCCTATAAGCCATCCCCCAAGGAAACTTGAGGAGAGACCACATGATGACACTAACTCTCAAGAGATTGCAAGCATCTATTAGGCAGCAAGAGGGCCTTAGATGCCTCAGGTATCTCAGATACAGAAATTATAGGAAGAACCTGCAGTTTCAATTGCTCCCTCTACAGAGCAACAATAGAGAAAGAGAAAAAGAACAAGCCATCCACAACTTGTGGATTATTCTATGGATGTGGAGGAGGCAACAAAAACTGAAGATATTGCAGAGAATGTCATTGATGAAGAATAAGTCAATCAAGTTTTGCCTATTCACCTAAGGGTGCAAATCCTTGGTATCTCTCAAGATAGGCTGACAGTTAACCTTAGGAATAGAAGTAGAAAGGTAAATGACATCAAGGCCTTAACATGTACCCAATTCATCTTTGATGATGCATTTGTTGTCTAAAGAATTCAGGGATTTTATTTTGAGGATGAAACGAGAGGAGTTTCATCAGAAGTTAAATAAGGCCAAGGGAGAGGTTGCTCCCTCCCAATCAGAAAAGGTAACTCAGGACATTCTGGAAGAAGTTGATTTCAAAATCAACAATACAAGTCCTAACGATGCAAGGATGATGGTACAGGAAGCTGGCATACTCCTATTGCCAGAATGGGATATAGCCTTTGCTAGCTCTTGATACAATAAGAAGGCAAGATGATGATGCATTTACAGTAGAAGAACAAGCAGAGCAGGCCTATTTCAGGTCTGGATTTAATGCCAATCATGAGACTTTGGCTATTTGGGCTTTAGCCCCATCAACAAATTAGCCTCAAGTGGCAAGGAGTGTAGGGGAGTTGACTGGCAAACTTATTATAAAGAGAGTTTCAGATACATCCCCTGTTCAAGCAGCTTCTCTAGCTATTAATACAGCTCTTTTTATGAGGCATCACAAAGAGACTGCAAGCTAGATTCAACAAACTACAAGCTGACCATCAAAAGTTGCTAATGGAGTACAATAAAGTGCAGTCACTACTGCCATCACCTCAAGAGCAACAGATGCCAATAATTACAGTGTCATGTCCCCGAAATTATAACACTTCGAAATACAAATAAATGAGAAAAAATAACAAAATACATATTAATGATTTAATGTTATTATATTTTAGTATTAAAATATGAAGTCTTGAAATACAAATAACTAAATGAAATAAATATCAAAAAAATATAAATATAAATCTAGATATAATTATAATTATAATTATCCAGGATAATGTTATAATTATCATACAATTATCATAATTAATAAGAGCCATTAAAATTGTTTATTGTGAGTATCATAATAATAAAAATAATAATAATCATACAGACCAATATTAATCTCTGCCTTAGTAATACGTAAATAAACCCAATAAACAGCAATCCCTATTAAAAGATATAATAACTATTAATTAAGCAAACATAAGCAGTAATAATTATTAGAAACACAAAGAAGCGATCCTTATTATTAAAGGAAACAGCAACCACCTATGCAAAAGACACGTCATTCTAGAAAGGTGCGGGTAAGGACAAAAGACACATGAAGAGCCGTGTCTTTAGGGGGGTCAGATCAGATATATAAGATAAGTCAGTCAAACAAGAGAGGGATCGATGGAGGATGGGATGAATAAAGAAATGGTATCTAGACATATTCCAACCGATGGATGAATAAAGTCAGAAACATAGAATATATTCTGAGCAAAGGAAACACCGAATCATTATAGAGGGGCAAAAGGAAGAGAAATTAAGGATCTTCACAGCCCGGGTACTGTAAGTACAGGCCACAGACCAGCAGGTGATATTTAAGTTATTATAAGTGGTAATTCTGTTACAATACATAGTAGAGCCAAAGAGTAGAAAGTAATTAGGCTCATTATTGTTTATTTCTAATTTTAATATGTTCAGAAATTTATAGAATAGGATAAAGGTTTTATATATTTAGAAAAGAATATTTGTTAAATATATTAAGAATATAGATATTAATGATTAACAAATATATTAGGAATTTAAATAACAGTTGATAATTGATAGATATATTGAAATATATTATGATTGATAGATATAATATTGATAATTGATAAATACAGTTTTTACATATTAATATTTATCTAGTTGATGCCATTTATTAATGTCATCTTGGAATAATAAGGTTATGTATGTACTATTGATTCTATAGTTTTATGTTATTAGACAACTAATTATATATATAATTATATATATACATGGTTTACAATTGCCCAATAAGGATGCTTGCAGCAATTATTGAGCCTTATAAGTAATAATGACTCTTTAATATAAACATGAATAGATTGCATCTATATATTTATGTCCCATCAAATGTAAGGTTGAAGGAATCGAACAGGAGTGCATGTCTACACACCCCGACAGTACTTTAGGCAATTACGATATATTATTCTATTGAAACATAGGATAAGAAAGGAAGGCATAGCGACTGGATAAAGGATAAGGCAGTTCTGCAGATCGGTGGCTGTGAGAAACAGGAAGAGCTCTAGCAGATCGAACCTAGGTAAGTGTAAGTATAAATACCTGCATAAATTTGATTCTCCCTATATTGCTAAATGTGAAATGGTGTATGTATCATTGATCTCCATATGGACTGACTCAATATGTAAGATTAAAATATGGATTGCATTATGATAATCTGATTGTAGTGATAAGGGAGTTGAGGGCCTACAAGAAGGGGAAACAGCATCGGGGTCATCCTCTAAGTACACCACCCCATGGTGGATGGCTGAGGCCTGCCACATGTGGGCCAAGAGGGGTGTACTGCTCTTGGGCTTAGAGGGAATGACTATCCAAGACACCCTGTTGTAGTTGCACCCTCAACCTCTCAATATGATTAAGCAATAATGGTTCTGGTACAGAGGAACAGTGGTAGGACGCCTCACTAGGCACACCAACCCATATGGATGGCAAGGGCCACATGGAGCCAAGAGGGGTGTACTGCTCTTGGGCCTAGGGTAGAGGGTTTCTTGGGCACCCTATTAGACCATTATATTCAAGGAAGAATGAATTAGGAAAAATCTAAAGAAGATTCAATATACTTATAAAATGATGTTGTCTTTATTTATAAATGTCTACTAACATATTGCAGGTCTAAATGGGTAGTTGTACCCCTAACCATGTTCTCTTTGATTTCCTTATATGCATTCCAATTAATACTATCTTGTAAATATTCTCTAAACTCTATTCTGCAGGGGCCTACTCGTTTTATAAACATCCCCAAAACCAAGGTGATCACTTCAACTTGATAAATTAGGGCAGATTTAGGGTTATCCCAAAAAGGGGACATTACATACAGCACCAACAAGTTCTTCAGATTTGTCAGCACAGGACAAAGAGTCTATCTCTATGAAAGTAAAAGAACTACAAGAGCAATCGGAACAAAGTAAAGAGGCTAAAAGGGCTGCCAAGGAGGAAGCTAAGAAAATTGCAACAGATATGATTGATGACCTCCTTGACTACAGGCTTTCAAATGTCCTGCATAGATTGGAAGCTGCTTTGAGTGGGTATAGAAACTTAAAGAATGCTTATATTAAGCATATGTAGTTACAAGCAAACTTACAACCCACTATGAGCACCTAGATACCAAGGGCAGCATCTATGATGGAGATGGTTAAGATGATCAAATTTGATAATGATGCTCCAAAGGAAATTGCACAGGTAAATGCAATCATTGGATTGTTGGGAGAGATTTCAACATTCCAATTAGGGTTAGATATGATATGCAATTAAAAGGAAAATTGAAAATGTTTGAGGCCATGGAGCAAGGAGTGATGCTGAGCATATTAGTCTTTAGATAATCATAAATTTGGGATCATCAAGTCTCTGGAGGTGTGGAAGGCTGAGTTTGGAGACATTATTCCGTCAATGTCTTCCTTCATTTGTTCTAGTGGCAAGCCCGACTTGGCTTTATTAAATAATTCAATTGATGAATTATTCAAATTGGAATCCAATCTAAACACTTTCACCAAAGAAGTAAAAACTGTTATGGATGACAGATACAATGTCGATTACAATTAGGTGCAGAAAGTGTTGGATTTCCAGTGGCCTTCAAAGGAAGTGTATAATGCTTGGCTTGAGAAATATTGTGAGTAGCCTGTCACATCCTTGGGTGTTTGTATTTTGTCTTCTTCTATCTTTCGGGTTGCTGAGGTGTCAACTTTTTGTCTTCATTCAGCACATTCAAACATCAATTGTAGCTTCTACAATGGCTTAATCATCAATTTTGATCCGCTCAAGTGCATTTTGTCTTATCTAAAGCAGTTGTAACAATTTTTGTCTTGTCTTATGAACAAGTTGTCAAATGAAAATGTGACATCTGTTCAAGGCTCTTAGCTTGTTGCTCCCTTGTTTTTATAAAAGGGTATTCCAAGCCTCTTTTTTGGGATCTTGGAGAATGTATTTTTTGAGATGGGCTAGTTAGGTTTTAGGTGAGTCTTAACTTTCAAAAGAAAGAATTGTAAAGTTTTTGTTTATGACATCAATATACAATCTCAAATTAAGCATATTGGAGTGATATTCATCAGCACTCTTGTCTCCTATTTTGCACACAATATTTTCTAAATCAATACAATCAAGGATTATAAGATTTTGTGTTACACATTTGCTGTAATAAATGTTTATTTGATGGCATCTATTCAAGGAATAGAGTAACTGCTTTCAACTAAATGTTGGGATATTGTGATAGAAACTAGGATTTGTAAGGAGAATTGTGTTGTTGAACAATAGTGGGTTATATTGTTATAAGGTGATGATATATGTAAACCCTCAGGCTTATAATTAGATTGTTGTTATAAGTAAATTTAATGATTCTCGACTCTGTGATAGGATAAGGCAACTGTTCAGTGATACATTCAATTCAGTATCGAAAGAAGAAACTAAACCAAATTATTTTAAGCTTCTTGTTCAGTTGTTAGTTGTATTCTTACACCATGATTTGAGTGAATTATAGGAATATATGGATGGGATGAATTGCATGTGTCATATTCCTAATAATTTATGAAAGAAATTAATCTGCTGGATACACCATTTGTTCTAATGTTATATGTGTTAAGTGGTGTATGTAAAGGGAAACCCACCTTGGTTTTGCAAAGCCTAAAGTTCAGAAGGATTTTTCAAGTCCTTGTTCGTTGGTCACTGACGTGAATTTTCTTGATAATAAGAAGTAGCTTACCTTTAGAGAAAATCAGATAATTGGATAAAAATAAAACACCAACAAGAGTGGTCTACATAGGCTGCAAGGAGATACTGAGAGAGCTCTAGTGCATGATAGTGACAACTTGTCTGAACTTTGGCACAAAAGACTAGGTTGCTTGCACTATGGAGCATTCCCAATCTTGAAGAACATGGTGCAAGGTTGCCTAACTTCAAGGTTGAGAAGAAAATAGTTTGCAAGGGTTGTGCATTCTGTGCAAGCATGCGAAGGCTACTTTTCCTAGCAGTGAGCATAGATCAAAAGAGATCCTTGATCTAATCCATTCAAATGTATGCAGACCCATGTCTTCAACATCCTTATCAGGTAACATTTACTATGTATCTTTTATTGACAATTCCTCAAGGAAGCCTTAGATTTACTTCATGAAGATCAAGGATGAGGTCTTTGGGAAGTTTCAAGCGTTTAAGGCCCTTGTAGAAAATCAAACAGGAAAGAAGATTAAAATATAAAGGTCTGACAATGGAGGGGAGTATACCTCCAATGATTTTGACACATTTTGCAATGAAGCAAGAATTAAGAAGGAGCTGAAAATGGGATTTCAGAGAGAAAGAACAAGTCTATCATAGAAACAGATAAATCTATGATCCATGGTCTAGATCTATCCATGTATCTCTGGGAAGAAGCATGTCTTACAGCTATCTATATTCTAAAAAGTGTCCTCACAAAGTGTTGAAGGGCAAGATACCAAAGGAGGCATTCACAAGTAAGAAGCCTCCTAGTTTTTGGTTGTCCTGTTTATATTCATATCCCTGATGAGAAAAAGACCAAGTTGGAACCTTCTAGTTTGAAGGGTATCTTTGTAGGTTATAGTGAGGCCTCAATAGCTTACAAAATCTAGATTCCATCCCAACAGAAGATAATTGTAAGCAGAGATGTCAAGTTCATCAAGGATTCATGGTCCTCTAAATCTCACGATCCTCTAGCAGTGATTGAAGAGGTAAAAGTACTACTTGTCTCAAAAACTGATCTGCTGAAATCAGAAAAATATTCAATTCAGATCAGCAAGCTTCCAAAGGTGTTGGGGGTGCCTCTCTTCCATCCAGTTCAAATAGAAAGCCTAAGTAGTTCACTCTGACTCTACAAGAGGTGCAGGAGCGAGTTGGGACTCCTATGTCTTCAATTCAAGTAAGCCATCCTCCCAACAAATTTCTCAATTATGTGGGACAAATGTCTTTCCATCATTAATGTAGAGCCTTCTAGTTTTAAGGAGACAGCAGGTCAACATGTTTGGAGAGATGCCATTATGGAGGAATACAACTCCATAATGAAGAATGACATATAGGAGATAGTATCTCAACCAGAAGGAAAGTCAGCAATTGACTCTAGGTGGTTATATGTGTTGATGTTATGACAGCTTCAGTCTGCACTTCCCAAGAAGAAAAGATAAATTAAATATATAGCCTCTAGGCTATTTAATTTATATCAAACATTTTATTTGCTAAAGGGCCGACCCTTGTAAGTTCGCCTATTCTTGTCTTAACCTTGAGCCGACTTTAAGACATGTTAATTGTTTATTATTTATTATGTAAAGGCCGACCTAAATGAAGAGGCGCCTATGTTGTATATATACAAGGTCTTTTTGGTATTGTAAGTAATTCGAATACAAGCAAGTTCGCACCTATTATTGGCAGAGCAGAAATTCGCATATTCTCATCAAGAGCAGGATTCGCACCTTAGAGCAGCAGTCAGATTTCAAGGAAAATACAGTCACTTGTATCTTGTGTAGAAGAGCGAATATATTAGCCATTGTTGGGCTGTGTTGTAAGCAGAATTCTGTCTTTTGTTATACATTATATAAGAGACTATTTTGCTGGGTTTTTCTCCCTCAAGAGGAGGGTTTTCCTAGGGTATCTTTATGTGTTCATTGTCTTATGTGTTGCAATTATTTAATTACTTGTATTGTTCAATCTGATCTAAGAAACACTAACATGGTATCAGAGCGGGTGTGAAAAAGATCGTGATCAGATTCAGATCTATTAGTTTGCAACTCTCATTATCTTTTTCTTTCCAGTCTATCCTCTAAATTTCTCAAGATGGTGAACGGTCTGAAAATCGAGGATAGACTCGAAGGGATCTCGAACTACACATCATGGAGGTTCAGGTTCATGCTAACTTTGGAAGAGAATGATTTGGCTGAGTTTGTGAAAACAAAAGTTCCCGAACCTGAGGGGGAAGAAGAGAAGTTGCAATGGAGAAAGAAAGACACTAGGGCAAAGAAAGTATTGGTTGATTCCGTCAAGGATCATATTGTACCAATTGTCTTCAAGTTGGATACAGCAAGAGAGATGTTTACAACCTTGGAAGAGATGTACGAAATCAACAACACCAGTCGAGCCCTTGCACTGAAGCAACAACTTCATCATGTGAAAATGGCGAAAGGAGAATCTGTTATTACATACTTCATGAGGATTTCAGAGATAAAAGATCAGCTCTCCACTATTGGTCACATGATTGATGATAAAGACTTGACTATGCTTGCTCTCAATGGTCTTCCGCTTTCATGGGAGGTGTTCATTCAAGGAATCAGTGCAAGATCTAAACTTCCCAAGTTTGATCGATTGAGGATTGACTGCATTCAAGAGGAGTCAAGACTAACAGCAAGAGGAATTGGTCAAAGATCAAAGAATGAAGAATTACAAGTTCTTGCCTCTCATTCATCAAACAAAGGAAAAGGCCTTAAGAAAGGATTCTTCAAGAGGAATCGAGAAGATGGAAATGATGATGCACCTACCTTCAAAAGGAAACGAGACATGTCCAAAATTCAATGTTTTCGTTGTGATAAGTATGGTCACTTTACGAGGGTTTGCCCTCAACGACCTAAGCTTCAAGTTGCCACTGCAGATGTTGAAGAAGTCGCTCCACAAAAGGACTCCAGTGATTATCTATTTTATTCAGCCTTGTCTAGCAATGTTTCTACTAACTCTAACACTTGGTTGATTGATAGTGGTGCTTCTAGGCACATCACCGGGTTCAGAGGTCACCTTTCAAACTTAATGGAAAGCAACTCCAGTGATCAAGTTGTTATTGGAGATGATGCTAGATATTCTGTAAAAGGGATTGGAAATTCCACTCTTCACTTGGATTTTGGAATTTCTTTGGAGTTGAATGATGTACTGTTTGTACCAGGGATAAAGAGGAACCTTGTTTCAATTTCAGCATTAGAAGACAAGGGTTATCAAGTTGCCTTCTTTAAAGGGAAAGTTCTTATATGGGCAAAGAACTCCAGCTTCAAAACTGCTCAAGTGATTGGAGTTAGACATGAATGTCTCTACAGGCTGTGCACTCGTCCTCTTCAAGCACTTGTGCATAACAGTACCAGCATGTGTGATCTTTGGCATCGAAGATTGGCTCACATTCACTTTCGTGCTCTACCTATCATGGAGAAGATGGTCACCGGTCTTCCGAAATTCGATCAAGAACATGAAGGTACATGCAAGGGATGTGCCCTAGGCAAGAACACAAAAGGTACGTTTCATTCCAGTGAAAGTAGATCTAAATGTATTCTTGATCTCATTCATTCTGATTTGTGTGGTCCAATGTCTATTGCATCATCTAGTGGTTTCTTGTATTATATTATTTTCATTGATGATTACTCTAGAAAGACTTGGATCTATTTCTTGAGATCTAAAGAATCAGAAGAAGTATTAGAAAGATTCAGAGAATTCAAAGCACAGATTGAAAATCTGTCTGGGAAGAGGATCAAAATATTGAGATCTGATAATGGTGGAGAATACACTTCTGGCACATTTCGAGACTTTTGTATTGAAGCAGGGATTAAGAGGGAGTTCAGTGTTCCCTATAATCCACAACAAAATGGTATTGCTGAAAGGAAGAATAGGTCTATTGTGGAAGCAGCAAAAGCTATGATCCATGATCAAGACTTACAAATCTCTCTTTGGGTTGAAGCATCAAGAACAGTTGTCTATGTTCAAAACAGGAGTCCCCACAAGACCTTAGAGAATAAAACTCTTGAAGAAGCATTCTCAGGCGTGAAGCCTGAAGTTAGTCATTTGAGGATCTTTGGCTGTCCAGTCTATGTTCATATTCCAAAGGAAAAGAGAACAAAGCTAGAACCTTCTGGGAAGAAAGGAATTCTTGTAGGCTACAGTGAGACATCAAAAGCTTACAGGATATACATTCCAAGACAGAAGTCTATTGATATTAGTAGAGATGTCACATTTGAGGAAGATGTTGCTTACAGAAGGTCCAAAGGCACTCCTATGGAGTTTGATGAAGAAGAACCTCCTCAAGATATGGAAGTTGACCATATTCCAGAGAATCTGAAGGAGGATACAGAACCTAAAGAAGATATTGATCCAGCTGAGCCTTTGGATCCTACTGATGGGCCTCTAGACATTGTGATTGGAAAGAAAAGACCTCTTTGGGCTCGCAGGACAATGCAGGAAGCAGAAAGGTTTGCAGCTCCAAGAGGAGCCTTCAGAGAAAGCAAGAGACCTCACAAGTTCTCTAGTTATGTTGCCTTGATGAGTCAGATTATTGAGTCAGAGCCTTCAAATGTTGAAGAAGCTTCTAGTCAACAAGTATGGAAGGATGCCATGATTGAGGAGTATCAGTCTATACTTAAGAACGATGTTTGGGATATAATTCCTAGACCCAAAGACAAATCTGTGGTGTCTTCTAAGTGGCTCTTCAAGATCAAGCATGCAGCTGATGGGAGCATTGAGAAACACAAGGCTAGATTTGTGGCTAGAGGGTTCTCACAAAAAGAGGGAGTTGACTATGAAGAAACTTTTGCTCCTGTGGCTCGTTACACGTCTGTTAGAACCATCATTGCTATTGCTGCATCTAGAGGATGGAAGATTCACCAAATGGATGTAAAGACAACTTTTCTGAATGGCATAATAGAAGAAGAGGTTTACATTGAGCAACCAGAAGGATTTGAGGTGCATAGGAAAGAGTCTCATGTCTGCAAGCTGAAGAAGGCCTTGTATGGTCTTAAACAAGCTCCTCGTGCTTGGTATGAAAGAATTGATCAGTATCTTTCAAGTCTGGGTTTCTCAAATAATGATGCAGATTCTAACCTCTACTTCAAAGTAGTAAATGGTGAAGCATTAATTTTGGTTTTATATGTTGATGACTTGATCATTACTGGTGAAGAACATCTAATTCTAAAATGCAAGAAGGAATTAGCTTCAGAGTTTGAGATGAAGAATCTAGGTCTTATGCATTACTTTCTTGGCTTAGAAGTTTGGCAAAAGCCAGATGAGATGATTCTAAGTCAAGGCAAGTACACTGTTGACATTCTCAAAAGGTTTGGTATGATTGACTGCAAACCTATGTCTACACCCATGGAGACTAATTTAGATAAGTTGAAAGAAGCTGCAGCTAGTTCAGAACCAGTGGATTCTACGATGTATAGACAGTTGATTGGTTCATTGATGTATATAGTTAACACTAGACCTGATATCTGCTATGCAGTGAGTGCACTTAGCCAGTTTATGTGTGAACCAAAGCAAATACATCTTGTAGCAGCTAAACATATCCTGAGATATTTATGTGGCACAATTGGATATGGGTTGAGATATTCTTCAAACGTGGATTTGGAGCTGCATGGTTTTACTGATTCTGATTGGGCAGGATGTGTCTCAGATCGGAAGAGTACCTCTGGTTGTTGCTTCAATTTGGGGACTGCTATGATCTCCTGGTGTAGCAGGAAACAGTCTTCAGTGGCCTTGAGTACAACTGAAGCAGAGTATATAGCAGCTTGTGTGGCAGCTCGTGAGGCAGTGTGGCTTCGTAAGCTCCTTGTAGGATTGTTTGGACAATCAATGGAGCCCACTATTATACACTGTGATAATCAAAGTTGTGTGAAGCTTTCTGTCAATCCTGTGTTTCATGACAGAACAAAACATGTTGAGATCAAGTACCACTATATTAGAGATATGGTACAAAGGAAAGCTATACAGTTGAGGTATATTAGCACTAAAGAGCAAACGACAGACATTCTCACCAAGCCTCTCGCCAGGATTAAGTTTGTGTACTTCCGAGAGAAACTTGGTATGGTGGAGAATGTAGCCTTGACTGAGAAAGAATCTCAGTAATCAGTGATCCTTGATTGATAATGCAATTCTCTGCTGAGAGAGAGTTGAGGTGCAAGCCCTTGATAATGCAATTCTCTGTTGAAGAGAGAGTTGAGGTGTAAGCCCTTGATAATGCAATTCTCTATTGAGAGAGATTTGAGGCGAAAGCCCTTGTTTCCACCCTCTGGGAGAAGCTATGGTGGATGTCATGTGTGTGACTCCATGACAACATCACATGAGGGAATCCGTGATGACTTTATACCATCTATGGGAGTAGCCATAATAGCTAATATCACGTTGAGGTGATATTCTATTTTGTTTTCATTCTAATATGATGTGTCTTGTGCAGATGGAAGTTCATCCCTAGCTGAGAGGGAGTGTTGATGTTATGACAGCTTCGGTCTGCACTTCCCAAGAAGAAAAGATAAATTAAATATATAGCCTCTTGGCTATTTAATTTATATCAAACATTTTATTTGCTAAAGGGCCGACCCTTATAAGTTCGCCTATTCTTGTCTTAACCTTGAGCCGACTTTAAGACATGTTAATTGTTTATTATTTATTATGTAAAAGCCGACCTAAATGAAGAGGCGCCTATGTTGTATATATACAAGCTCTTTTTGGTATTGTAAGTAATTCGAATACAAGCAAGTTCGCACCTATTATTGGCAGAGTAGAAATTCGCATATTCTCATCAAGAGCAGGATTCGCACCTTAGAGCAGCAGTCAGATTTCAAGGAAAATACAGTCACTTGTATCTTGTGTAGAAGAGCGAATATATTAGCCATTGTTGGGCTGTGTTGTAAGCAGAATTCTGTCTTTTGTTATACATTATATAAGAGACTATTTTGCTGGGTTTTTCTCCCTCAAGAGGAGGGTTTTCCTAGGGTATCTTTGTGTGTTCATTGTCTTATGTGTTGCAACTATTTAATTACTTGTATTGTTCAATTTGATCTAAGAAACACTAACAATATGTAATGTCCCCTTTTGGTATATTCCTGAATTCTTGCCCTAAAAAAATAATATTTACTCAAAATGATGATAGCTTTGTCAAAGATTAAGAATTTGTAATAATATTCAGATCAATAAATCATACATAATTCTCAAGATCAATCATATCGTGAATTCTTCGGAAATACTTACAAATCTGCTGAATTAGAGGTTTTTGTCCCTAACTCAACAGTGGCAATATCAAGGGATTTCGTCCTTAACTTGCCAAGAGCATGAAAGGGTTTTCATCCTTCCAACTTTTAGTCCACCTTGGAGGATTTTCGTCATCCTTGACCAAGATTTGGGTTTTCGTCCAAACTTGATAAGAGCAATAAGGGCTTTTGTCCTTATCCTCTCATGAACTTGGAGGGGATTTCACCCTTCCTATTTGCAAGACACTTCCTCAAATTCAAAACTGATTGCTTGATGAATTTGCTAGATTATTGATGATTGCTTTTGCTGGTTGATATTTCTTGATGGATTGACAAGTTAATGTTTGAATGATGCTAGAATGATTTTATGCTTGAATGAATTTCTTGGATGCCCTTCTCAAATGAAATACTCTCCCTCTTATATCTTCAAGTTTGAGGGAGTCACACCTCTTCATTATTTCTGCATTTTTGGAAGAATCACAACTATTCCTCTTAATTGCTGGCCTGAAACCCTTTTAATTTAATTTTAATTGAATATATTTAATTCAAGGAAATTGCTGCCCTTGTTTATTCTTATAATCTTAATCAATCCCCTTTTAGAATCGCTGCCCATGTTTACTTTATTCACCTAGACTTTAAGTGCTGCAATCTGACTAAATATTTCGATCTGTTTCTTTCTTTGACAGGGGCATGACATTATATAAGATCAAGCATGCAGCAGATGGCAACACAGAAAAATTCAAAGCTCGGTTTGCAGCTAGAGGTACCCAAAAAGAGGGAGTTAACTATGAGGAGACTTTTGCTCCAATTGCTAGGTATACCTCTGTCAGATTTATTATGTGTTTAGTAAGAGTCTTTGATTGGTATTTATATCAAATGGATGTGAAGACAACATTTCTTTGAGCATGAAAGTCATGTATGTAGATTAAAGAAGGCCCTTTATGGTCTGAAACAGGCACCTTGTGCATATTACTCAGGCAGTAGGCCTCCTCTGTGAAACAAAGGGACAGGACATGAGGCAAGTCCTTTGAGACTTTACCCTCCAGACCTGACACCAAGCCAAAGGATGTCTGTGGTGTGCAGTGCAGCCACACAGAATGTTTTTCTTGAAGAACCCAAAATAAGTAGTAGATCTTGGCTTGGACAAGAAGTCTAGTGTGTATGGTACTTTCTGTTGCTTTAAAAAGATCTGCAGGTAGGCTGGGTTTACTATGCAAAATTCTCAGTTGAAAGGCAGTTTCTTGTAGATCTAGCATCTTTGTTCATTTGTTTATGGCGATCTACTGCCTCACAGCTCTACATTTATTTTGGATTGCTTCAAAGTCTTTAGATTCAGATAGATGATATCACATACCCTTAGTATATGATACCTGATACAATTTCCAGTTCCACTTAATGCATTTGATCACCCATAATGTTCACATAGTCTTTCTTTTTCATTTTATGAATTGTCTGTGCCAAATTCCATTGTTATTCTCTTAATGTGCATATTCTTGAAAACTTTCTAGAATGTAAATCTGTTCATCCCCTCAGAGAAACGTGAAGCTATTTTCCCACTCTAGGGTGCTATGTGAACATATGCTGGTTTAGAAGTATGAAGTTTTGAATTTTATTCTCACTGCATTTAAAGTTAAAAATTACCATTACATGTATCAATATATTTTGCAAACTCTATTCAAGGAAAGAATCATTTCAGGAACTACTGCATAGCATCCTAACAACTTCAAGAACATAAACAAAAATAGAAAAGCAACAGTTCATAGTCTTAGGAAAAACACTGGTCTTGGCATGGTGAGCATGAAAACTCAATCCTATCTCTATATTCACAGGACTACACTATAATTTAATTGCTAATCATCTTAATTGTCAATTTTCACTTAGATAAAACAAAAAAATGAAAGAAAAAAATCAACCAAGAGCACACCTGAGAAGCTTCTATTGTAAGAGAAGACAACTTGTCTTCAAGTTCCCCAATGTATTTTTCATTCTCCAAACAAAAAATGAAAGAAAAAAATCAGCCAAGAGCACACCTGAGAAGCTTCTATTGTAAGAGAAGACAACTTGTCTTCAAGTTCCCCAATGTATTTTTCATTCTCCTGATCCTTGCTTCTAACACAGTCTGCTTCATCCTCAACATATTTGCCTGATTCTTCTTCTTTAGTGTGATACACATCTGACGACTTTACCCAATCTCTGTCACTATATTTTTCTGATCGAACCAAATACCCATCAGTAGAAGGCATTCCAAATCTGCTCATAGAACTACTGTCAGCCTCAAGGAAACCATGACTCGCAACCTTTATTGCATCAGTTTCTTCAACATGGTTACCAAGATCCTTAGGAATTTCTCCTTTTAAACCATTTTTTGCATTAAGCTCGAGCACTGAAGAACATAACCAAGCTTTTGGTTTTGCCTGAAGAGTTATCAGAGGTGGGATTTTCTTGGACAAATTTCTTGAATTTGCCAACCGCAGAGGGCATGTTCGAAAAGGAGAGACCTCATTGTGACTTGAACGTTGCTGAGCTTCTTCCATACATTTTTGCAGAGCCCCTCTTACAATTGTAGCAATTCCTGTATTTTTATCCTTCCCAGTAGACCTTCCTCCTGCTGCTGCTGATCCTCGACCTCTGCGATGGCTTCTGCCAGTAGAAGTTGATGATGATTTCGATACCCTCTCAAGCATAAACTTTAGCAACTTATATGTATCTTCTTCCGAAGGATAAAGGAACTGCAGTCAGTAGATGAATTAGCTGTCACCAATAGGCTCTCGCACATACCCTGCATGTTCCCCAATCCCTATCTCAATTCAAATATCACACCACGCCACCTTAAAAAAGTGATTGCAAAATACATGCTACCCATCACACAATTGTTTTGAGTTTTGACCATGCATCTCATATTGCATTACAAAGAACAAAATAGTTACATAAATTTATCAAATCTGAAAGGCTGTCTCACAACGTAAGGCAAACAACAAGAGGTAGCATATCCAATTTTGACACGCCTTCCCCAGAAGCCTCAAATCTGGAATATTTAGCTAAGGGTGGAACCTTACGAACAGAGTACCACTCCAATTTTATACAGCAGGTGACTCCATGAAAGAGGTCTATCTCAGAAACTCATGTAATCTCTTCCACAAAATTTGACGCAGGCATTATTAAAAGAGAGATCTTTGGCAGCTGCTGAAGAGGAGAGGCAAGCATTTCAAAGGTGAGTGGCTAGGGGGGAGGAAAGAAGGGGTCGAGGGACTATGAAGAAGGGGTCGAGGGACTATGCTGAGTAAAGGGGCTGTGCTGGGTGGGGGGCTCAAAGTCTACAGCAGCCATTTCAGAGATCTATTGCAAAATGGTGGTTTGCTTCTGATTTCCTTTTAGTATAAAATTTCAGAACTTTTCAACAAAACGTAATGGAATATTATAATAAGCCGTAGCTGAAATGAAAAAAATTAAATTGTTGCAAAATGCCCCTAAATTATCCCAGCAACTACTAAAAATTAGGAATATACCCTCAATGGGACTACTCGCTTAGTTTTCCTTATTTATTCAAGCTGTTCTTCCTTTTCTAACTGGAATAAAACTTTGGCACTGGAGCTTACATCATATTTTGAATCACACAATACAAAATATAAAGATAACGATGTCTTTTGGAAAAGTTTTTCTGGAAAGACAGTCTGGGTTTGGTTTAAAGCTGAATTTAATTATGATGCAATGCCACAGCTCTCGGCAAGGATCTCTTCCGGGGTTTACTTGGATGATTAGAGAAAGTTGTAAAATGTTTATGCCGCACAATTCAATTGAATACCGTGGATTCTGTGGAAGGAAGGCTACTTTTCATGAGGACACCTCAACTCTCATCTTTGCGGAATCTGAGACTTTTCAAGCGCTTGTGTTTGCTTTCTTAATCAAAGTTTAAATCATAAGCTTTTGTGCCCTATATAGGGAGAGCCTTAATAAGATTAAATTTGTTTAAGTATCTGCTCAATAAATAAAATTAGATATACTCCCTGGGAAAGAAGAAAAAGTTCCAAGAAAAGTTGAACACTTACCTGATGGAAACTAAGGTCGCCTCGGTAACCAAGCTCTTTAATAGCAGTAGCCAGATCAGCGCATAAGCGAAACCGATCTGCCATTGAAACAGGCATAGAGGTTGGAAACGAAGAAGTCTCATTGACGAGATGAAGTGTCTGCGAGCAGATTGAGACCAAGGATCCTGAAGCTACATCCTGTATACTTGAAACACCAGTGGGCATCACCACTCCTGCTTGCTCCAATCCATTCAACAATATTTGATGAGCTTCATCCATGGCTTGTCAGCACCCACTTAAGGGAAATCTCTAATAATAAGACCCAATTGAGAGAAGTTAATGGTTATCGAGAGGAGAAGAACTGGTTATTGGCCCACGCTAATCGAATACGCAGCACCCACCATTGCCATAGGAAACATTTTAATACAATTTATTTAAACAAGCGACGAACCCGATTGATGAGACCCCAATCAGAGCTGATTTTACATGGTGATTTGTCTCATATGATCACAGACTGGCTTCCTCAAATGTTGGGAATTGATGGTTGAAAATACAATTATTGGTCCAGTATTTACATTTTGAAGATTATTTTTGCCTTGTAGATCGATTTGTTTATCGATAACTGACTGAATGATAATGACTGCTCATATTTCCCAAGAGGAAAAGATTAAAAGACCTGTATCTGTAATTTTATCCTAATTTCCGTCTTTTTCTTCAATTGAGGATCAATACACGATGCAACCCCTATAAATTTAGAGGATATGTTAAAGGGCGAAATTGAGCTGGCATGAATTTATTTTATTTAATGTTTGATTTAGTTGTAATTTCCAACCATGGAATACAGAGTCCCGACGCCGAGGGAACTAAGAACACTTAAAATTTGACAAGGCTTTAAAAAAAATAATTGTCAGAAACAATTTTTTTTGTAAGGGATCTTAGGGTAAATTAATTAATTTGCAATGATTAAACATCTAACCTATATAAGGAGTTTATAATGGTAGAAATTTGAATTTTGAAGTTTTATGGTTTTGAAGATATTTTTGTAAATAAATGTTTATATTATTTGTAAAAATTATAATATTATACATATTCTTAAAAAGAAGTGGGTGGAAGAAGTCACATTCTAAAGTTTACATGGAGTGAAGTCGGGGCTATCAAAACACAATATAACTTGATAAAGCTACTAAGGAGTAGGAGTTATATTAATAGAGTGAGGGAGTGATCATAATTATCCAATTTGCCCCATAAATCAATAGGTTTGAATCATTAAGAGTAGGCTCATAGCTAGTGATCATTTCTTATTCACTTTCCTCCTCGATAAGCAAAGTATCACAAGCAATTGAGAAGGCTAAAGTAAGACAAGTTAGTTGTCAAACTCTAACCAATCAAGCACTCCCTAGTCATAGGTTGAGAGGATGCAGAAGGTGGGTGAGATGGCTAAGACCAACTACAAATAAACCAACCCTTGGATCTTCTTGGTGGGGTCTAGGAACCGCATGCCTAAGAATCATGACCTCTCTAAAGAAATTGATTACATTCACATTGACACCCATGAGGTAGAGAGTGCCCCTACTAGAGGTTGGAGTCAACGATACTTTGACAATTATGCAAGAGTGTTACCCCAATTATCTAAAAGCACCTTAAGATTCACCACTTCGCGTACAACTTTGTTTGCTTGCACTTAAATTTGCATAAGAACATTGGAGAAAATCATATATTTAGTATAAAGCAAGAAATAAAGACCAATACAACAACTAGTGAAAAGAGTAGAGTTTATAGCTTTTCAAATGCTAAAAGAATTCACCCTAAAAGCATGTCATATCTAGGTAAATTTAGCAAGAACTATAGGTCAATCTCTAATAAGATCATATGCCATCAAAGAGGCTTAGGTCTAAAAGGTTTAAATAATTCATGAATTCAATTTCAAACATCCTAAGCTCTAGGAAAAAACTAGAAAAGGTGCTTGAGATTCTCTTGTTGTCCACAAAATGGGTAGTGAGAATTGGTAACTATTAGAAAATGGGATCTTAGGATACTAATCATTATAAAATAAATAAAATGAGAATATACAAACATAGATTTTACACTTTACACAAGATATGGGAAAACCTTCAAGTAAAAAACTCCATGAAGTATCATTTTACTAAAACTCTTAAAAAAATAGTCTATTATAAAATAGATTGAACCTAGGGACATTCCTCTACATACCTCCACATGACCAATAATATTTGAACCTAGTGATATAATTCATTATAAATCTCTAAATTCATACTCTCAAATGAGAGTGAGCCTCCTTAAATATAGGAAAAATAATAATAAAAATATCTTAAAAAGCATTATTCAAACCTATTAAAAGCAATCAATCATCTAATAGTTATTAGATTATTAATTATTAAATGATATATGTTCTATAACATAAAGTTTTATAACCTTATATTAGAATAATATATAAATGTTATAAGGGTATGACCCCTAATAACATTATGTTCTTAGGGAGCATCACATATCAATTTTTATAAAAGAAAAAATGAAGTACCCTAGTAACGTAGGTCTTCTTTAACAGTGATAAATAGGAACACAAATATATGTCAAAATGAAGAGCATGTATTTTGAACTACATGAAAGTCATCTTGTCACAATTTATAATCCTAGTATTTTAAAAAGATATTATATATGAGGTATAATAAAGATTTTTATTGGATCTCGGATCTCCTCAAATGAGCCTCACCCCAAGTATATACCCATAGGACTTACTACAGTGTTCTTGTAGGACTTAATACAGTGTTCTTGTAGGACTTAAAACAATTGCTCATAAGACTTAAATACAATGTGTTCATAGGACTTAATATAATTATCTTATAAGTGAAAGATTTACCGAGAGAAGAACGTTTATATGTTTGTAGGACATACATATAATGCCTAGAAGTCTTATATTATGCATGTTAGTTCTTACATTAGGATCTATCCATTAGGATGTGTCATTGTTATTTATACTCCCTCTAAATGGTAGATGCTTGAGGCTAAGCATTGGTCTAAATTTGGATAATATAATGCTCAAAGGTCTTAGGTTATGCCTTTTTGGTCTTACATCCAACATTTAGCCACTAGGAGGTGTTATTGACGTGCACATTCCTCGTAAGTGGGATCACCTTAAGACCAATCACTGTACGGAGATTTTCTATGTGATGGTGTTATACCCAAAATGAATTTTTTGGCATTCTGCTTAAATTGAGCTAAACAACGTAAAAATGCCATCGAAAGTATGTTTTAGGTCAAACCAAATATGAAATCTTTGTGGGTTTTTGTCAAGGAACCTATGGTTAAAATTTTGAAAAAACAAAAATTAGGGTTTTATACCCCTATTTTTATGGAAACCCTAAAAAATAGGACCTTCCCGGAAATGATTGAAAATAATTCTGATAGGATTAATTGCCTCCACGATCACACTAATCAAGTCAGAATTATCAAAAATTATGTTTTACTCTGGTGGGTCTATTTCTATTTTTCAGGAACAAAGTTAGGAGCTCCGCAGCCATTAATGGCAGATTGGCTAGTACCAGGTGCTAAAAGCTAAACCTCAAAAGCTTCAACAAAGAAACCATGGCAGAAAAGGATGAAAATGATGACGTTCAATGAAGGAGATTCTCAAAACGGAAAAGGCCAAAATTTGGCTAAGTCTGGAAGGTGCACGTTTTGTCTACCAAGGCAAAACACAGTCTACAGTGGCTAAAAGCGCCCCTCTTGAAGAAAGGCGCCCTTGGATCTTAGAGGGAAAATCAAATCATTTGGCACCTCCAACTCAGTCATCCTCTTCACTTTCATGCTAGCTCAACAACGAAACAATCAGCAAGATCGTCTGATTCAGGGATCATTGACCAACCGTCAACAAAGTATGGAGGATTCATTGACGACTGAGGTGCCAAATCAGAGAGCTTTAAGGTAAAAGCGCCTCTGCTAGCCAGGGGCGCCCCTCAGTTGTAGACACCAGACGAATCCAAGAGTTGTAGCTTTATACATGATATCTTTCCAGCTTCCTACCAGCTACGTGATCAATCTAACAGCAAGTCCACAAGACACACCAGACGATCACGAGATGAGATCAAGCAGAAAAAGCCAAATTTGAAAAACTGGAAAGATAAGCCAGGAAATGGCTAAGGCATGGCTAAAAGCGCCCCTCTCAAGGAAAGGCGCCCTTTCTTAAAAGTATCCAGATTTAGCCAAAATCTTCACTGCCTCCCAGGATGACCTTCTCAGCTATGACCTATCTCGTCAGCAAGACTATCAGCAAGAACTTCCGACAAATCAATCAACTGATGGAGGAGGTCAAAGACTGGCAGTCCACAACCAAGATGAAACCAAGCAAAAGCTAAAAGCGCCCCTGCTGGCCAGGGGCGCCCTTTAGTTTGGAGGCCCAAAACTTGCCAGCTTCCACTGCAAAGTCAGGCATCGTGAACAAGACTGAACCGGCTACCCGACGCATCGTCAAGCAGAATCATCTGATTCATCAAACATCGGGAACGTCAGATCAAAGCAAAGAGGGTCTGAAAAGGTCAAAACGAAGAACGAGTCAATGAAAATTGACTAAGGCATTGTCAAAAGCGCCCCTTTCAAGAAAAGGCGCCCTTCTTTCTGGAGACCTAAACTCAGTTTTCTGAGTTAATCTCTCCCAGGCATATCTAATCATACTGATCCCGCCTCGACAACAGAACTGTCGGACACTGCCTGAGATCAACTGAGTAACCTGAATCGAAGATCAAACGGGAGCACTTCAGCTTGCAAAATAGACAAAAATGATCAAACTCAAGGTTGGACGCCTAAAGGAAAGTCAAACAGAAATGTTGACTTGAGTTAGCAAATTTGGAGCCAAAAAAGAGAAAAACACTCCACAATCAGTGGAAATCATCTTTTGGAACTCCAAATCAGGCCTGAATGATGAGTTATCTTCCATACTTTGTGGATCTTAACCCTAATTGCCTTATATTCATGCTAGGCGTCCCTTTCCTCATTATTCTTTTTGCAGGTTGAAGGATAAAACATCAAGTAGCTCCCAAGAACAAGTTTTCAAGATCTGGCAGGGGTTTTGAACGGATCTTCAATATTTTTGAAGATCATTGGCAGTAAAAGCATTCTTCTCCCAAGATTGCTTCCAGAGACAGATTATTGCAAAGTGGCAGTTTATAACTTCCAATCCATCTTCTGTCTATACTTCTGTCTATATTTCTTTTGCATGTCACAGGAAACGACAGATTATCACAGATCTGACCAACTGGGTATGATCAGCACAGCTTTTTCAACAAAACCCACATGGTAGATTTTTTCAGAAAAAGTAGCCCTGCTGCCCCTATTTTTTAGGGTTTCTAGAAAAAGTCATAATATTGAAAAACAGACAAACTGGGTTTGTTTGGCTTTGAAGCACGAACAAAACCCATGTGTTAGATTTTTCCGAGAAAAATCACTTTCTGGTGCCCTCTGCTGCCTCTGCCACCGAAGGGCTCTTGCATGTCAAAGAAAAACTCGTTTTTTCGAATTTCTGACGATCTGGGTCTGTTTAGAAAATCATTCTTAACAAAACCCATGTCTCAGAATTTTTCGTAAAAACTACCCCCGGCGAGGCTATTTTTAGCAGTTCCAGAAAAGTGTCAGAACAGGGTCAAGTGCCCAGTCAATATTCAAGGTTTTCAGAATGCAGTACTCTCAGGTACAATACAAGACCAAAACGGTCTTATACCATGATTACCTGAAAACGACTGATACAGACTTATGGCAGAAAAATCCAGAGGTCAGTTCTGAAGACTTGGAGGGCATGAATCAAATCACATTGCAGAACATCGAAGAATCCGGTTTGTTTCAAGCAGCATCTATTCCAATCACCTCACAAAGCATCGAGCTTGTAATTGCTTGCACTAAGCATTACAACTTGACTACAAGAGAGATCCTGTCAGTAGACGAGAGGGTGATTTGCAGCTTGAAGCCGGTGGACATAGAGACTTGTTTTGCAATTCCACCATGCCCTACCAAGGTCATATCAGTGACAAAATGCGAAAAGGCATTCGAGGCTTCGAAGGACAAGTGTTCGCTTATAATGGCTGAACATTGGCTGAAAACAAAGAGAACCAGCTTGCCCAGATTGGTTGGTAGAGGAGAATTCAAAGACGAGTACGGAGTGCTAATCACCCTACTCAGCAGAGTCACTGGACAAGAGGAGGGAAAATCCTTCCAGCCGTGGATGTTCTACATTATTGGCAAGATAATCAGCAGAAAAGAACGTTACGACTGGGCCTCCCTGATCAGTGACACACTCCACCAACAATTCACCGGATTTCTAGAAGAGCACCGTTTCCACATGTGTTCATACCTGGTCTACCTAATAGCCTTCCAAGGCGATTTCAGAACATTAAACACTGTGGGAACCCTGGGTGTGCAAAAGGTACAAGAATACTTTCCTCGCTTGGAGTTCACTCTAGCGGAAAGACATTTCAAAAGGATGAACGACCTTTTTACTATGCACACCGTGCACGAGCTAGACCATGAGATGCACGTGCGTATTTCACCAGCAACTAAGGCAACAATGGTGGACTGGGCGGATTGGTTCATACAATTCCCCACTTTCACCTACATACGCGTGCATGGCTATAATGGCCACCCCACCATGATGCCACGTTACCCCTCAGATAGGGTAGTGTTCATGGAATTCCTGAGGCAATTGGCTGAGGTTCACTCTTACCTTCGCGTAAAGAAAAAGACTGCAGTGAACTTTCCTTCTCAAATGGGACTCTACAGATGCAGGACTACAGCCGATGCAAGGTTGATAAGCTAAGAAATAGTGAGATTTAATCTCAAGTACCTCATCGACAGGAGGCCATCCTATGACCCCAGAGGCATCTTCGCAGCTCACCTTGAGCAAAGATCATCACATGAACCTTTCATGGAAGATTTTTGGGTCAACTGCGAGGATGAGTTCGAAGTGAGAAGAAGGAACCATAGCAGATTCAAGCTCTCGCAGATTGCAGAATTCATGTCAGAAGACATCGAGGGCTTATCTGAGGACGAAGAAGAAGTTATTCTTTCTTCCTTCTTCATGGGTTTAGTGGATTCACAACCACTCGGCAAAGTAGACTGGTACGCGAAAGAGAGTACGTCTATTGAGGAAAGAACGGGTAGAGTAGTTCGACACAGTCAACTCTACCTGGACAGTAAAAGGACAAGGAAGGTAGTACTTCCCCGATCAGAGCCGCCAGCGGTTCAGTCTACACTACCTTCCACGTCTAGGAGGAAACCCAGACAGAAGAAGATGAGCTTTCCTCCAGAAGGAATGCGGATGTCAGGGAGCACATGGGGGAGAAAAGGAATTGCCAGCACAAGCCGGCAAGAGGTACAGGTGGAGACAACCACCAATTTGCCTGAGACAGTTGAGACCGCTGCAACTACACAAGAACCAGTGATTGAAATAATCGCTGTAGAGATGGAAACCATTGTAGAAGAAGTTGCAGCAGAAGCGGTGCCAGTGATAGAAACAGAGCCACCAGCTTCACCACCATCACAGAGGTCACAAAGTCCTATTGATTTGGACTCGCCACCACGAGACATTGCCACGGCACAGTCTCGTTCTTCTAGCATTCAGGGGACCTATGTTCCTCCTCCCAGCGATGCTAGCCGAGATTCTATCTGGCTGGAAAGCTCGCTTGGGAGGAAGAGGGAGAGGCCTTCTTATCAGCTTGACTTCTCTGAATTCCATCATGTCCCACAAGACATGCCGGTAAAGAAGTTGAAGAAGCAGACGCATGTAGAAAAGAATGCAGAGAACGAGGTTATCATAGAGACTGCTGCCCCACCTGAAGACAAAGATATACATAATGTGAGGGTTGAGGATTTCACGCTTTCAAAGGTGAACCTTGGAAAGACCACTCGACAGGTGGAGGCAGACCTTCTTGGAATTGCCTCGGCGAGTGTCAAAGAAAGGATGACAAAAGATGGACAAGACAAAGCAGCCTTGAAGGCTGAAATCCGTCAGCTAAAGTTGTACATTTCTAGTTTGATACATGACACTCCAAACTCCTCGGCTTTGCCTCAAGGACTGTTGGATCTCCCAGCTGAAAGAAACCATCATCAATTGATTACATACGGTAAACACTTGAGACGTCAAGTGGATGAGTTTGTCGTCAAAGGGCGGTGTGTGTTGACAGAAGCATATCAGCTGAGAGACAGAGCACATGGACTTCGATCAGAAATCCAGAAGTCAGATGTAAAGGCAGCTCAAGAGAGGCCGAGAGAGGAGGTGACAGTTGCTGATTTGCAACAAGCATATGAATCAGTTACGACCACAGAAAATAAACACCATCTCTTTGAGTGGAAAGAACAGGTGGCATACAAGGTGAGAGCCTATGATGCCAACTCTGTGGAGCTGATTGACTATAGACGCTTCGTCGCCAATATTATCAACTTCGCAAGAACGTTGGTAATATCCTTCCCCGAGTTAGAATATCAGCGGGAAGGAGGAGAATATGTGGAACTTGAAACCGTGCAGACACGATTCCAGGATGTCATCCGATCTTCATTCCTTGAAGATCCCAATGGCTGCAAATTAGCCAAAATTGCAGCCATGTCTGTCCAGTTAGATGAAGCAGCTGCCCAATGCATAACCTATCATCAGCAGCTTACGACGGGTGAAGAAATGCTTAGACGCCACATAGTCATCTTGAAGAGCATTAATTGCCCGGAGGCCGAAGAGGTCAATGACTGGATAGAGACTTTGTTGACCAGTGGTGAAGAGGTGTAAAGCACCAAGGGAGGACGTCCTACCCTCCAAATAGCATTAATTATGACTGAAGTCAACTTGATGCCTCTTTCCAAGTTGACTCCAGATCTCCACAGATCATGCATGTCAGATCCCACTAATCTAGGATGTCTATTTGACTCCCACGATTTGTGGATCTCAGATCTCCTCAAAAGGTGGATGTCTATTTGGAGACACATTTGTAACATAAGTTCACTTTTAGTTAGGTGTCAGTCAACTGAGGTAGACTTCCAGTTTGACTTTTGTTTAGTTTCAGTTAACTGAAGTAGATTTCCAGTTAACTGTTTGCTCACCTACTTTTAGACATAGAATAATATCTTGCTGATTGGCAAGAACTGTTTGTTAACTCAAGGAGATTTTAGGGTTGCCTACTCCTTTGAGTTTCTATAAATAAGAGCCTTAGGTTCTTTATTTGTTTAACCTTTATTTGCTAGCAAAATTGCTGCGCCACTGTTGCCAGAGTTCGCTTGTTTATATCTGTTCACTCTTGGATGAGAGTTCGTTGGTTGATCGCAATTGTGCATGATTTCGTGCCTTTGCTGTCCCGACCTTTGTAATTCTTTGAAGAACCTTGAAGAAATAAATCAGATGGTGCAAGCTTGATTGATCTAATTATTTGAGTTATTCAAAGTCTTGTTTTTAAATAGTGCATTGTTTCAATCTCCTCCTTGGACAGGTGTCGTCGCCTCCTTGGATATTTTGTCATCGATCATTATCGTTTGATGTTGTTTAATGATCTCTCTTGCAGCCTAGACTTTGGACAGGTGTCGTCACCTCCTCGGGAATCCTGTTAGAAAGGCCATCATTCCTTGTTGTTTCCAGTGAGCTGCTTCCAAGCCTATACCTCGGATAGGGGTTCCTCCTCCTTGGCAAGTCTCAGATCCAGTTTACCGTAACGAGTGTTTGCTTGTATCGAGCCCTATCTTGGTATATATCCGAAGGTTCAGAGCCTCGGCCATATTCCATTGAGACGGAGGATTCAAGTGATCCAACCATACCATTTCGCTCCTACGCCCTCATGCTCTCTTTATCTTAAGGAGGTAGGATAGTTTAGAACCTTAGTTAGTCGTAGTTAAGATCTGCGGAAACCAGAGAAAAAACTTAGCTATGGCGCATTGGTTTATGCACCCTTGTGTCCTACCGCTGAGTAAAAAAGATAGGAAATCTTAGTACACCCCTTTTTTACAGTAGAAAATCAGTAAAGAGAGATCTTCCTCTCTATAATCCAAAGAGCATGTACTAACACACTTGCAATAGCTGTCCGTTTCCAATAAGCACTCTAGAGGTGCTAATTGAAACGCCAACAGATGGCTAAGATTTGAATCTATTTATTCTTAATCATGGTATATAACTTGATAATTAGATTAATAGAATTGGAGAGAAATTTGATGATGAAATATTCGAGCTTGAGTGAAGTGCTCGTGATCTTCAATATGTTTTTCTCTCTTTCTTTATAGTTGGAAATGAGAGTCTTTGACAAGAATAAAATAACTTCAATTATCATATAATAAGATGGTACTTTTACTAGTACCCAGTTGAAATCTTCCATATATTTGTTATAGAAGGATAAGCTATATGTAGAACTCCTTTAATTATTAAAAAAAATAGCAAATAGTCGAATTAATTGATCTCGATCTTACCTTCTTTATCTGTTTTCAACAATTCTTCCTAGTTTCATAGTTCCATAAAATTGTCCAGCCATGTATTCATCCTTTAAGCCACTGAACTTCAACCTATCTATCTGTTATGATGATTTTCATTAGTAACTGATTGGAACGAAAATGCAAGGAATTCATTTATCAAATAATAAGTGTCATTTTAGCGATGTTGCAGCGTTCCAGGACAAAGGCATCAAGCACCAGTATCTTGGTACAAGTTTATTCCGCACTTTATCATCAATATGCCATTCAAGATAAGTCTTCTGATCTTACAACCCAATCCAATTATTACAGCTATTCGAATTCATATTCTTCTCTGTTTGAGACATGTAGCAGCATCAGACAACTCTTCCAGCTCCACGCCCAAATGATCATATCTGGTTATTCCCAAAACATTTATTTACTACCCAAACTTGTTTCAAAATACACTGCATATGGCACCATGGCAGATGCGCGCCAACTGTTTGAGAAAACACACAAACAAAATATTTATCTGTGGACTGCCATGATCAATGGGTACGTCCGTAATGGCCTGTTTGAGGAGGCCTTTTTACTATATCACCAAATGAATGCAGATGGCATAAGTGCTGATCGTTTTATCTTCAGCTCTGTCATCAAGGCATGCGCAAACCTGTCCGCTCTACAGGAGGGCATAGAGATTCATAATGACATCATTAGAGCTGGGTTTGAGTTGGACACTGTTGTAGGCACTGCCCTTGTAGCTATGTATGCAAAATGTGGAGAAATTGAGATTGCGCGCGAAATGTTTGACAAAATGCCTGAACGGAATGCTGTCACCTGGAGTGCAATTATTTCTGGTTATGCTCTGAAAAGGAACGTTAGTGAAGCCTTAAGGCTATTTAATGAAATGCAAATGCAAGGTGTCCGGCCTGATTCGGTTATTATGGTAAGCGTTCTTCCTGCATTCACGTGTTTGCCCGATTTACGACATGCAGAGTGTATCCATGGTTATGTAATAAGAAGCGGATTTGAGTTTGATTTTGCTGTGAGTAGTGCCCTCATCGACATGTATTGCAAATCTGGATTTGTATGTTTTGCACGGCAGGTGTTTGACAAAATGCCTAAAGTAAATGTTGGCTCATGGAACGCCATGATTGCTGGTTATACTCAGAATGGATGTGCTGAAGAAGCATTGCTACTATTCAATGAAATGCAACTGGCGTGTGTTGAACCGGATTTAATTACTATGGCGAGTTTGATACCAGCGTCTGCTCATTTATCAGCTCTGCAACTAGGCAAGTGCATTCATGGTTATGCCATTAGAAGTGGGTTTCAGTCAGATGTTATGGTAGTAACTGCACTGATAGACATGTATGCTAAATGCGGAAGTATGGAGAGTTCGTGGAGTTTGTTTGGGAGAATGCCCAAAAGAAACGTGGTTTCATGGAATTCTATGATTGCTGGCTATGCTCAGAATGGATATGCCAGTGAAGCTTTGACAATCTTTAGTGAAATGCAACTTCAAGGTTTAAAGCCTGATTCAATTACTGTGGTGAATGCTCTCCCTGCATGTGCACATTTATCAGCTTTGCAGCGAGGTAAGAGTATCCATTGTTACATAATCCAAAGCAATCTTGAGTCAGAAGTCAACGTATGCAATGCGCTGCTTGACATGTATGCCAAGTGCGGGAGAGTAGGGTGCACATACCAATTGTTTAACAGTATGTCTCAGAAGACTTTGGTTTCATGGAATACTATGATTGGCGGTTGTGGAATGCATGGGTACGGTAAGGATGCACTTGCTTTTTTCACACGAATGCAGCAGGAAGGCATAACACCTGACCGTATCACCTTCATTTTAGTTTTGTCTGCATGCAGCCACTGTGGCCTTTTGGATGATGGCTGGCAGTGTTTTGACTCCATGACTGAGGATTATGGTATCACTCCTAGCATGGAACATTATGCATGCATGGTAGATCTTCTTGGGCGCTCTGGGCTTCTGGATGAAGCCCACGACTTTATCAAAAGGATGCCAATTAAGCCAAATGTTTTTGTGTTGGGGAGCTTGCTTGGTGCCTGTAGAGTTCATGGCAATGTTTTGCTAGCAGAGTATGCTATGAAACATATCCTAGAACTGCTACCGGAAAGTGTTGGACATTATATACTGCTGTCAAATATCTATGCTGAGACTGGCAGGAGGGATGATGCAGCAAAATTGAGAAATATGGTGAAAGTCAAAGGACTGAAAAAGGCTCCAGGATGCAGCTGGATTGAGCTAAATAGCAGCATTCATTCCTTCTTTGTAGCAGAAGGTGAAGGTGAAGGTTATGGTTGATGAGAACCGAAGGTTATAATCTGCAGAACTATATTAGTAGTTTGCAGCATATTTTGATTCAATTCGTCACTAAACGGTAAAGCCAAACTTATTTCCATTGTAGCTTAAGAACAAAGGAGTTCGCATATTGCATGCTCGATCTAAGAATCATTAAAGGGTAACAATTCTTGCAAGATGGATTGAGGCAGCGTAGTATGTGGCCAATACTAACTTTATACTGCACCAATTGAGGAGCTTGTAAACAACATTAATTTTATACATGAAGTGTTGGACGTTATGTATTGCTGTCAAATATCTATGCTGAGACTGGCAGGTGGAACGATGCAACGAAATTGAGAAATATGGTTAAAGTCAAGGGACTGGAAAAGACTCCAGGATGCAGCTGAATTGAGGTAAATAGCAGTATCCATTCCTTCTTTGTAGCAGAAGGTGAAGGTGAAGGTTATGGTTGATTATAATTCAAGGTTATAACCTGCAAATCTATATTAATAGTTTGCAGCATATCATGATTCAATTCATCACTAGACAGTGAAGCCAAACTTATCGCCGCTGCAGCTGAAGGACAAAGGAATGTCTAGATTGCATCTTCAATCTAAGAATACACAAAGGGTAACCATTCTTGTTAGATGGATTGAGGCAGCATGGTATGTGCCCAACATTAACTTTATACTGCACAATTTGAAGGAAGCCGTGCGAGCGACTAGCTATTTCCTTTTGGCTAAGAGTAGTCATGGGACCTCTATCAGCATCGTGAACACCTTTTTGTCTCGCAACTGTCACAATGTCAACAAGTTCTTGGATGCAAGCCATTTTTTATCACTTCAACCATAGCCTGGGTGATGATATGGGAACTACAAACAAAAGAAAGCACAAGTTTGAATGCCAATTAACTCATGCACATAACTTGGTTCAATTCAGTTATGATAGGGTTAATTCAACTGTTTTTTCGTTCAGCTCATGGATTCTATGGTTTGATCATGAAGAGCATGCACTGTTTTGGCGTCAGGTTTGATCACGAAGAGCAGATCCACACAATGCATGTTAAAATCATTTTAGCAAGCAACATTTATATTATTTGTCTTAATGCTAAAATCATCTCCTTAACTTGGAATAAATAATTACTTGAATTGAGTTTGTAAACAAGACTAGTTATAATCAATTCAACAATTGCATATAATTTAAATAACATTTAAATGCAATTCTAGCAACTTCCTCTTTATTTCTTTTTCGATTCCCAAATGCACCACACAACATTGCCATACAAGAATCATTCGCCGAATATAACAAATGCCATGAGAGAATGCACAAACATGGCTGAAACACACATACAGTTTACTCACAACACAAATAGACTCCATTATTATCATCGATTCAGATTTGAGTTTACACGGCATATCATATGGCACATCTTGTACTCAATCCAGGTATGATAGGTGTTAACAAACACATTAAGCTCAATGTGGCATCTTCGATACAACCACCATTGGAGAAATAACATAGATTTGCATATTTAGGTGGGAATACAACCTTATACTTGCACACTCAATTCACACATCAAGCATACTTGCTCCATGTTTATTCTAGTCGAAGCAATGTAAACTCATCCAATAAGGTACAAAATCAAATAAAACATATAACCATCTCATTCAAACATGAAACATGATATTAGTTAAAATGCATAATACTAAAATCATTTAATAATCACATCCATACTTTTGATACATAAAACAATAACAATGTAATAAAGCATTATGATAATCCAATCATAAAAAGCATAACATATGCATTTTAAAAATATACAATGTAATAATTGGTAAACATCCATAACACTAACACATTGATAATAACATCCCCACACATACACACAAACATATATCCATAGAGATAAAGTAGAATATAACATTGACAAATTTTAATGTGATAGTATCACATGCATCTTGAAATAATCAATCAAAATCTAAGTGCCTAAAACAAAATAACCAAGAGCAAATGCCAGAGGCATTACATCCCCCCTAGAACTAGGCTTACTCCTAGAAGTTGCAAAAAGTTGGGGATACATAGTCATCAATTCTACCACATCCTCCCAAGTAGTTGGGGATACATAGTCATCAATTCTACCACATCCTCCCAAGTAGTTGAGGTCTCATTAATAGGGTCTCGTTGGATCCTTACCTAATCCAGTTCTTGCTCATGAAGGGCTAGCCTCTTATGTGGAAAAATACAAATGGGCTCCTGAACAATGGGTGAAATGGTGATGTTGTTTTATGGTCTAGGTCATAGAACACCACTATTTTCCAATTGTCATTCAACAATGTTCTAGGAGCCCAAATTGGATTGACTATCAACCCAAAGGTGAGTCAATTCTCAACAAGGAAGACCTAGGAGGGGTTATTTTAGGCTTTGAAGGGTTCACCACCAAGCAAAAGCTTAGAAAAGACAACTTAACATTAAACTCACAAAACTAGTAATGCAAGTCAAATGATGGATGCAAATGACAAAATTAAGCAACAGTAAGTTAGGATGTGTGTACTTGGGAAGTCTGAAAATGTGATGAGGATTTTGGAAATGCAAAAATGTTGTCAAAATATGCTAGGGAGGATTAAGACGCCCTTACTGTTGTCTTAGTCTCGATGTTGTTTTTCGGGGGAAATGCAAAATCTTCGAATGTCAGAACGGAATTTGAAAGAATCTCTGCAAAATAACATTGCGAGGACTAAGACGCCCTTGCTACCGACTTAGTCCTGCTTTGAATTTCTAAAATCTCTAAATGTGATCCCAAGGCTCAATGTTTGCACTTTCTTCTTCTCAGACCCTAGGTCCTAAAACCTCTAGATCTACCCTATAGGTGAGTTTCTGTGAAGATGACAACCTTGCAATGCAACTTTACAACTTTGCGCTTCAAATGATCTTCAACTTAAATATGCAAACACAAACGTGCAAGAGAGGAAAAATTTGTTGATTTCTAGTAAATGGGGGTTTGCCTTGGTCAAACCCCTTGTTGGTAATTAAACCTTGAAACGAAATGGAATAATGGAGGGAAATGATGAATGAACAAAGTGCTATGTTGCAACTCACCAAACCCTTGTTATGAAGTTTGCAAACTTGTATGAAGTGGCTAGCTTGAATGTAGATCTTGAAATGCTTGAATGCTTGATAGATCTTTACTTGAATTGCTTGTTTGAATCAAAACCCTACATCATGAATGTTAGCTCAAAAACACACATGATGCAAGAATATCTTTGACATGATGCTTGAATCTTGATGATGGCTCCAAATGCTTGATGAATTGCTCTTGAATGCTCTTGTGAACTCCAATTTGAACTCCAATTTGTTGTTATGAATGCTCTCACAAAAGTATTAGATGAAAATGAGTGAAAGAACCTTGTATTTATACTTATCCATGTTTATCCCGAAATTACACCACAACAAGCCGACATATGAATTCATTAATTAAAGGAGGCTAAATCCCACCAAGATTTGAAATTAAATCCCGAAAACAACTTAAGGGGGACTAAGACGCCACCTAGGGCGTCTTAGTTCCAAGGCTTGAAACTTGGGGCACAAACTCCAAAAAGGGTCCCATTTAAGGTGCTTTTAAAAAGAGGGTCCCAAGACCTTTGGGGAAAAAAGATGCCCTAGGTGGTGTCTTAGTTCCAACCCAAAAATCAGGTACACATAGCCAAAATCATTAAATTATCATTTATCCTTTGATGTTTGTCAAGATTAGCCATAAAAATATATTTTTTATTAGGCTTGTGGATGCAAAATAAGACCAATTAAGACATAAATAAAGATCAATAAAGCAAGGCGGGCCCAAACAAGTGTGAAAATGCAAGGGTATGCATTTTTCTACACTACGTGTCGAAAAAAAGTTGCCCACCCTCCTTGACCTACAAGACACCCCAATCAAGAATATGTGTTACATTAGGAATATATTGTTTAAGAACAAAAACATGGAACACATCATGGACATGTAAGAGGTTCAGTGACAAGGCAAGATGATAGGAAAATGGACCAAGGATCTCAAAAGGTCCAATAAAACATGTTGTGAGCTTAAAACCTTTCCCAAAATGGAGTAGAATCTTGTATAGTCGCACTTTCAAGAATGTGTAGTCATCCACCAATAAATGTCGATCTAATCTCATGGAATTGTCATACTTCTTTTTCTTATCTTGAGTAACTAATAATTTCTCTCTAATTTGAACTACCTGCTACTCCATCTCTTGAGCATCTTAGGACCCAAAACAACATAGTCCTCCAACTCATACTAACTAAAGAGGGTTTGACAAGGTCAACCATAGCCATGAAATGGGGGCATACCAAGAGAACTATGGTACCTATTATTATAGGAAAACTCAATGAGGTATAAGTAGTCCTCCCACTTGGACTATTGGTCCATCACATAAATGTGAAGTATGTCCTTAAGCACTTGGTTAGCCCTCCTTGTCTGACCATTTGTCTCAAGATGGTAGGTAGAACTAAAATTAAGTTGAGTGCCCAAAGCATACTGCAAGGATGTCCAAAACATAGAAGTGAACACTAGAACATAGTTAGAAATGATTCTATGATGCATTCCATGCAACTGTATAATCTCCTCCATAGAGACATGTGCCATGGATGCAACATTATAAGATGATATCATAGGTGAATAATAGACAACCTTGGTCAACTTGTCCATTGTCACCATGATGGCATCATGACAATGCAAAGAAATAGGCAACCCAACTATGAAATCTAAGGAAATCACATTCCATTTCCACTTAAGAATAACATGTGATTGCAAGAGACTTGTTAGATCTTGATGATATGCCTTTACCCTCTGATACTCGAAGCATCTAGCTAAAAAAACTAACATCATGCCTCATCCCTACCCAATGGGAAAATTACCTCAGATTAGCATGCATCTTTTTCATGCCAAAATAATATGCATATGGGGCACAATATGCCTTGACATAACAACCGTGCAAAGATGAAACTGAAACATAAATATGACCAAGATGTCACAACAATCCATTTGACTCTACAGAATAGCTAGAAAAATTTCCCACAAGGGCTCTCTGTGACCCATGTTTTCACTAACCTCTTGATACCAAGGATCCTCTAGAAGTTTCTCCAAAATATGACTCCATAGATTGATGCTTAGGGTCAAAATCAACATTTCATGACACCTCATGCTCAAGGCATCAATGACCACGGTCTCCTTCCCTTCAATGTTTTAGACACCAAAGTCATAATCACAAATAAATTCCATCTAATGACATTTATGTCCATTCATAATATATTGAGTTTAAAAGTATATTGCAAACTAAGATTATCAATATGTAGCTCAAATTGATGGCCCAATAGAAATTGCCTCCATCACACAAGCACATGGACAATAACTACCAATTCTAAAATTTGTGGGTGGGGTAATTCAAATAATGATCCTTGATTTTTGTGATTCATAGGAACCACTTGACCCTCCTGCATAAGGACCACACCCAAACCACCAATAATGTATCAATACAAACCACACAATCTATTGTAGGACCAAGTATAATAAGGATAGGTGCACTAGTCAACCATTCCTTAAGAAGTTGAAAGGATGAATTACACTTGAACTCCAACCACACAAAATCCTTTCTTCTCCTTTGAAGAGAGGTGATTGTATGTGCCACTCTTGAGAAATATTAGACAAATTGATGACAATAAACTACTAATCCCATGAAACAAAAAAGTGTAGAAATATTATAGGGTGCTAGCCAATCGACGATGACTTGAATCTTTGAGGGATCAAAAGAGATACACTCACCAAATATGGCATGCTCCAAATACTTCACCTTTAGTTGAAAAAATTCACACTTTGTCAAGTCTCCATAAAGTTAGTGCTCTCGCAAGCATTGAAGAACTTGGCATAAGTTGGCTTTGTGCTCCTCTTTTTTCCTTGAATAAACTAAAATGTCATCTTGAAATAAAGAAAATTAAAAACCCTAGGCCTACAATGTAAACCTTGGATTGAAATTGGTTTGGGGTGTTGTTAGGTTGTGGATGGTATTTTCTTATGTTTCATTAAGATGGAGATTAACAAGGTGAATAGGTTGAATTTCAACCATGAAGGTGAGCCAATAAAACCTAAATCTCCACCCTATTAAGGATTATAATTATTTGGAATTGATTTTCTATGATTAACCAAACTCAACTATGTACCCTAATATGAAAAATGTAATAAATGAATGATTAACAGATTGAAACAACTTGCAGGTAGATTTGGAAAGTGTAGAGGATTGTGCACCTATCACCAAAAGTTGGATTTAAGTGTTGTAGTAGGACTGGGTTGCCCCTGGGTGAATGGGTATTTGTATGACACTTCTACTCTATTTTTGGGGTCCTCTAATGATAGATTTGAGCTTCTAATTTTCAGTTGCAGAATTGTTGGATAATTCTATAGGCGAGTTTATGTTTGTTGACAAGATGTAAGGCTTCAAAAGCAGCAATGGATAATTTGTCTTCAAGCTTCCCTCAATCCTCTTCAAACCTAAAATTTACACATTCAAAGAGAGGGAAGATGTTGGGCCATTTAGGGGTTTGCCTCATTCAAACCTAGTGTAAGTGTTCCACTTCCACAATGACAATGTTAATGATAGAATGATAATGAATAGGAACGAATGATGAAATCACAAAGTGCTACAACTCACCACCCTTTAATGACTTCCTTGAAGTACTGAAGTCATACACATCACCTCAAGGTCTTGGATCTTGCTTGCTTGATTTTATTGAATACTTTAGAGACCTATAAAAGTGTTAGCCTTCACAAAACAATGATAACCTGAACACACATAAAATCACATAAGATTTGACATGATGTTAGGATCTTGAATTGGTACAATAAATCTCTAAATGTTGCTCTCGACTTTCTTGATAGTGCTCTTGATCATAAGTTTTCCAATAGTTTTCTAGTTTTATTTCAAATGATGCAATAACTGGGTATTTATATGCATTTCTCTAATTTCTTGAGAATTAAATCCCGATAGCCGACATTTGAAATTTGAAATTTGAATGTTAAAATGGCCACTTTGACATGTCCAAAATTAGTCCCCCAAAAAATAGAGGGGGCAATTCTCCTTTGTCCTAGCCCTATGCTCTAGGATATTAAGTGTCAGGGGAAAAATATTAATTGGATGTATTTGTTCAATGCTTCCAATTTCTCAAAAAATGGTACAAATGAGCTATAGAATGCATAATTTAGGAAATTAGAGGCTCAATAATTTAGGGGGAGCAAAAAATGGTGTGAAATTGTCAAGGGTGACAATTCACGATGCTACATTTAGCCCCCACTTTAGTGAGAGTATGAACTTACACTCAGACTCACACTAAAGTAGAAAATCTATGTCAAGATAGGTCCAATTGTCCGAATGTTGAAAAGATAGGATGACTAAGGATATAGAGAGGTGATTATCATGGCAAACCAACATAAGCACAAAGGAACACACATCTCTATAATGCAAAAAAACAATATACACAAACATACATGTCAAAAAACACGAAGCATACACGATGACAACTCATGACATGATGGAACATAAAGATTACGATGAAATGAAAACAAACATGATGTAAACAAGAATAAGACACACAACAAAACACAAGGTCAGTACTAAAATATTCGAGTCGGTAAGGCAAAGAGACCTCAGTCTTAAATTGTCTCAAATACCAAATTTCATCCATCAAATAAATGTTATCTCCCATGAGGAATAACAAGTTGTGTTATGCCACATCCCTCATGAAACACATGGCTCCACTGGCAAGCAAGTTGTGTTATGCTAGGTGTCCATGTTAAAAAAAGGTTGCTCAAGTTCATGACCCAACAAGCTCCATTATGTTGAATCCATGAACTATCTTGCAAAAACTCACCTTAGGGGGCACATAAATTTTAACATCTTGAGGGACGAACAAAACTCACCTTAGGGGGTGCAAAAGGTTTAATGTCTCAGGGGATGAACAAAACTCACCTCAGGGGGTGCACAAGGTTTAACGTCTTGAGGGACGAAAAAAATCACTTGAGGGGGTGCAAAAGGTTTAACATCTCAGGGGATGAACAAAACTCACCTCAGGGGGTGCACAAAGTTTAATGTCTTGGGGGACAAACAAAAATCACCTTAGGGGGTGCATAAACAATGATCGGATAAGGTCAAAAACTCAATGGATGTTTTAACAACACCACCACAAGAGGTGATTTACAAAAATAACAACAAAGGGGATTTGCTCAATACATGAAAGAGTCACACCTTAGGGAATATCACACATGCCATCACCACCAAGAGAGGACAAGTCAAGGAATAAAATGATCACACCTTAGGGAACACTAGCCATAGTATTACCACAAAGGGGGACATCATATGCCAAGAAAAGTCACACACTTAGGGGATATCATGCTTAATATCACCGCAAAGGAGACATCACATGGATTGAGAAGGCCACACCTTCATTTCCAAGGTCACACTTCCTAGGAGATGCATGCTATCATCACTAAAAAAGGGCCATTTCATATGCAAATGATGAGTGGAGGACTATATGCCCCCCCTTAAAATGTTAGTGTACTTGCTACACTAACCCCTTAAAATGTTAGTGTACTTGCTACACTAACGTTTTAAGGAGAAATAAAGGGATCCCGAGAAGAAATGTACCTAACACAAGGCTATCTAACCCCTTGCCTCCCAATTATAGGGACAAAGATAAGCCCAAAATGAATGATAATATGGTACTCCTTGCAAGATAAAATATGATTGCATAAAGCTTAATTTATACCTTCATGGATGGTAGTGAGTGATGTGTTATACTACAACTACTACATGACAAGGTGCAAAGAAAATGAATGTTAATCTATCATACATTCAATTTGATCCCCACAAGGATCAAACTCTCTCAATTTCCTCTTTAAAGCATGACATTCGTCAATAAGATGTCTAAGTGTTCTATGATATGCATAGTAAGACATATTTGTACTGTAATACCCCTCTATTTTGCTCCTTATTCGGTTTGCTTTATGTTATATTTGGTTGCAGTTACTTTGATATTGGATACATTTTGTTATGATGTTTTGTTCGCTACTATTGAGTGACAACTATTATTGTGTGATGTGTTGACCTAATCAGTGTTTCTCATGTTGTAATGAATTAATGATGTTGTAAAGTTAACAGGAGATGTTATTAAGAGATAATTGGATTATGATGAAAGTGTCAGTTTCGATGAGTGTATTGGTGAAGAAAACAGGTTCGCATCACTCGCTTGCGAGAGCCCTGTGAATCCGTGATTTCTCCTTGATGGTGTGTATTATATGCTAGATATATTGTATGATGTTTACTTGGTTGCAGGATTGCAGGTATATGACATTGACTCCACCTAGTTTCACAGGTTTGAGCGTGTCGATCCAACGGTTAAGTTGAACGGGAGATAGTAGCTAGGTAACTTGTGTCAAGTCTACACCCTAGCCATAGTGTGTCGAGTCGTTCATTGCCTTGTTTTAATCTTATTTAATTCTGAAGGATTCTTGATTTGGAAATAGATATTTAGAATAATTGCATTTAAATCACGTTGATGGTTATTTAATTTAAATAATGTAATGTGGATAAAAGTTTATATTTAAATTAATTAATTATATCTAATTTATTTAATTAATTAAATTTAATCCAAGGGGGGTTGAATTTAGTTATTAAATAATTAAATTAATTAATTAAACGTGATGCAAGAAAATGAAAGGAAATAAAAGAATTAAAATTAATTTTGGAATTTAATTTCAACGTGTAAGAATTAAATTAAAAATTGTAATTAAATGTTTTTTTGGGAAATGAGTTTCAACTTTGGAAATTAATTTATTATTTGAAATTGCATTTTAAATTGAAAGTGGGTTTTCAAAAATTGAAATTGAAATTAATATCTAATTTGCATGCAATGTGAATTAGGGTTGTAAAAATTGAAATTGGAATTGAAATTGAAATTAATATCTAATTTGCATGTAATGTGAATTAGGGTTGTATTAGGTATTTTTGATTTACAAAGAATACATGTTTTAATTTTAGGACAGAAAAGTTTTTAGAAAAATTCATTTTTACAACAGAAAAGAAATTTTGGAAAAATTTGCACAAAGGAAGGGTTTGAAAAAAGTTTGATTGTAAATTGATTGGAGGAAAGATTGTTTGCATTTGTTGGGTTTTGAATTGGATTCATTGGATGATTGAAGAAAATTCAGGAAATCTTTGGAAGAGGCTTACAACATAAATTCATCTCTTCCTGTAGCTTCTTGAGGTAGGTTTTCTTCTGTGTTTTTATTGTTCTTGATTGTTTTTAAAATAGTAGTGATTAAAGATTTGTTTGTTAAATCTGTTTTATAAAATAAATTTGTTGTTAGAAGAAAATAATCAAATAAATTTTGCAACTTTTGTTTTGTGAAAATTTTTGAGTGAAAATTGTGAAAACCTCAGTTGAATTTAATTTGTGTGAGGAAATCGATTATTTTGTTTTGGATTCAAACATAGAGATTGAGCAATGTTTTTAAAAAATGAACCCTCTGTTTATTATTAAAAATCGGATTTTAAAATCCGCAGGGTAGTTATATTTTTCATGGTAAAATGGTCTGGTTGCGTATAACTCCACTTACACAAACTGGGTTGTTAGGAAATTTAAAGGGTTTCTGCACTTGAAATTTTCTTACCCCTGTAAAAAAATTGCAAATACAGATCGTAGTTTTTGAGTTATGCTTGAAACACGAGACTACTGTTAAATTTTCTCATGGTTGCTCTGATAATAAAATAATAATAAATTGATATTTATAAATATTAATATTTTATATATTGTTATTATAATATTAAAATATTATTTAATAATATTTTATATATAATTTATAATATTAAAGTATTATATTTATTTATATTATTTTAAATAAAATTTGTATATTAGATTAGTGGAAATAAAATTATAAACGTTTGGGGAAATTATTGTTTATTCTAAAATGGCATGTTAAAGTTTAATTGAAGGAGTTAAATATCTATTTAAAGAATGCATAATTTAAGATTTAATTGTGAAATTTAAATTCATGTGTAAAAGGTCCAATTATTAATTTGATTTAATTGGAAAAATATATATATGATATTGGGTTATAGTCCAAATATTGATCTTATTTTAACACAATAAGTTATGGAAGAGACCAAATGTTAATTTGATTAATTTTATAATGATTTAATTTGCAAGGGCAATTGGTTATTTAATTTAAAGCGAAATGTTTTGAGTTATAGTTGAAAATACTTATTTTGTTAAGATCAATTAGAGAATTAAATATTAGTGTAATTTCTCCCCTATCTGAAAAGATGAATTCTTAATTCAGTTTTATCAATATAATGAATTACATAATGAATTGTAGAAATTAGAAGAGTTAGTTGTGTATCTGAAAGAAATATTTTTATTGGAACTGATTAGTATGCATAATTCAGTTTAATAGGAAAAAGGTATTTTATATTAAATAGTTAAATCATTTGAATTAGTTGGAAAACAAAAAGAATCCAATTAATAAAGAACTGATGTTAGTTTTAGAAGTAAACATTGAAATTGATTGAAATTGTTTAAATTAGTATTTCTTGTATTTGTAGATTGAAGATACTTGTTTAATTATTTCAATTAAGTTGAAAGAGCAAAAGTTTTATATTATTGGGAATAGGGAGTTTAAAGGATAAAATTAGAATGTGTGGTATAGATTTTGGATAGAAAATTTGAATATAGTATTTGCAATAGTTTATATTGTATTAGACGTAAATTTAGGAACTAATTATATTGGAAAAGGTAAATATTTGTTTTGTTTCATTTATTTCCATAGAGCAATTTTAATCGTTGTGATTGAAATATTAAAAAATATATATAATTAAGTTATTAATATATATATTTGGTGTATACATAATATGGAACATAAATATACATATATTAAGTGTAAATTCATTATCGTATTTTATTTTAATAAGAAGCATGCAATATATTATTGAATAGAGATTTAAAAATGGTTTGATTAGTGTATATGGGAAAATGGATAGAGAAACAATATTTTATGATATTAAAGGCATTGAATGTTTTAAATAGAAAATTGAATGAGATGTAAGATTTGGTTAGGAAATGGAAATAGTTTACTTGCATGGATTTGTGTCGATTTAAAGGTAAATTAAGAAGTTGTTTATATTGATGAGGCAAATGGCTATTTTAATTTATTATATTTCAAGTAAAGCAATTAATTTATTGTGAATGAAATATGAAGGAGATATGGATTTAGTATATCCCAAAAATAGTAATGCTCTTGTGATTGCCTTAAATGTTCTAGTTCTCTATATTTTGTAAGGGGATGTAAGTTCAAATTGTTTAAAATTTCTTATAATGGAAATAGAAATATGGGTATATGATTATTTGAGTTAACCCTATAAGTGTGTTTTTGACCTTATTAATGTTACCTATTGAATGAATATGGATTTAGGAAATCCAAATATTAGATTTGATTAATGACTTGAATGCTTTTGTTGCTATGTCGTCAAGTTGCATTGTGAGATTTTGGGATTTAGTGTTAGTCTTAAATTATAAGTCTTCCAGAAGAACTTAGAAGATAAGGGTTGTTGAATCTTTATGTCGTTCAGTTGTTTTCCCTTGTGTAGTGTATGGTGCCTTTTAGTTATTACCCAATTTTTATGAACGGGGATGTTTTGTACCTCCTGAAAAGGAGTGGACTTTGTGTTTTGTTGCCTCCAAAATGTTTGGATTGAGTTCTTATATTTGTTTCCTCTTTGAGATGGAGTGGTTATGATTCTTAGGTTGTATGCTCTTGAGATTCCCTTGGTGATTGGTATTTGTATATGCGTATTGTTCTTTGAACATGCTTGGTTGATTTTATGTTTGGAAGCAAAGTGACCTATGTCAGTGATATTAGTGTTGTACCTGAGTTGTACTCGTTTGGTTCATTTGTTTGGTTATGTCAGTATGAGTCTACCTTGGGTTAGTGATTGTAGATCTTTGTCCATGTTATGTGGTTACTATCTCCTAGCATGGGGAGTGGGCCTTCGGGTACCACATGGTTGGGTGGAACATGCACCAAAATCGTTGGGTGCCCCTTGATCTTCAATTCATGGAGGCGAGACATCCAGATGGACAGCTCGCGGTTCTATTGTATTTTCTTGAATTGTAATATTTTTATTTGTATAAGTTATTTTATCCCTCTTATGTTTATGAGGTGAGATTATGTAATTGTTATACTTTTGTACTATTGTCTCATTCTGGGAATGAGAGATGTAACTATTGGATTAAGTTAATGTTTATGAGATTGTATCTTGGAAGTTCATCTTGTTATGTTATGTGGTATTCTTCTGATGTATGATGTTTATTTCATAAAATATTTATTGCTATGGTTTATGTAAGATGTATGTGTGGATTTAAGTAATCATAACCTTGTATCCTTAGATGTTGTTGTTAATTAGTAAGTGAATGTGTATGTTATTACACTTTATAAAAAAAAATAGGTTCACTTAAGTCGTTAATTACAATTTCCTTTAGGGTTACTTGGCGGGGCATTACATGTACTCTTTCCTTTCTTATCTTCTTGATCACGGATGGGCGACAATGTAATATGTCTTAGTTTGAGAAGTGTGCCTAAGGCTTGTTCAATCTTGATTATAGGATGCAAGAATGGAAATTTCTTGATAGGACCATGGACTTTGTATTTCTTGGTTGGTGGGATAATTTTTTGATATGGAGGTTAAGGAATTTAGTAACGTATTCTTTTGGTATCTTCTAACAGTGTTTGTTCCAAGAGAGGGTGAATTTCATGTCCATTCTCTATGTCACATCCTTGTTTTCTTAATATTCTAAAGCCTTGCCCATAACTCTATTCCAAGTTAATGGGTGTGTTTGTAACTTTATGCTCATATGATGGGATATTGATTGATGTGCTTGCCTTGTGATTGTTATTGGTAGGTATCTCCATGCATGTTGGTTGAGGTATGCCTTGCGATTCAGTTTTCAAATGTAATAAAGTGAACATTTCAAGTGGCGGTACAGTAGGAGATGTTGATTGCTGATATGGGTGATTAGGCCATTGTATTGAAGGATAAAAGGTTGCATTATTCTCAATGTTATGTAGGGAATTTTATATAGATTCATGCATGCTCTCTTTGTCTTGACCCAAAATATCAAGAAGACTTGTATTAGGAGATGAAGTACATCATGAGTATCATTATCAGAATTAGGGTCATTCCCAAACACACAAATTGAAACATCAACCATGGATTTCAAGGATATCCAAAATTTACCAAAACACTAAGCCATGATGATATGAGAATTTTCAATGTGGTTCAAACTAATTTGCAATAAGTGATTGGAAAATAAACAACGGATCTGGATAGAGGCTCCTAAGAGTGTTCTATTATAGGAAGTTGAGTTATGAACACATAATAGGACAAAGGCGCCCAAGGGTGTTTGAGTCTTGGACAGGCTATATGAAATATCAAAGTTTGATTGTATAAAGCATTGTCGAAGGATTCTAGATCTAGTTGCAAACAATTTGAATAGTGATTTTTTTTCTAAAATTTTGATTAATTTATGCCAATGCAATCGTGAAACATGTGAACAATAAATGACAATTTGGAATGCAAGTTTCTAATCTAAAATGCATAAATTGACTGATTTTAAGATGCCTAAATTTGAGAATGATAATTTTGATACAATTTTGAAACAAAACAATACAATTTCTTTTACTTTTTATCACTTTTTGAGCTAAATGAAAGATGCCTAAATGAGTACAATTAAGAATATCAAAACAGAGTTTTGCAAGCACAAACATATTGAAGACACAAAGACACAAAAGTGTGAAAAATCTTGTTAATGCAAGTGTACAAGGACAGGGCGCCCAAGGGTGTCTGAGTTCTTGATAGTGGTTCTGAAAATTCAAAAGTTGACTATTTATTATGTTGTCTAAAGGTTCTGCTTTTGTGTGCAAACAAGTCTGTAACTAAGTATTTTTCCAAAATTTTCTCAAATTAAGACAATGTGATGAAAATGAAAATGTGCAACAATGCCAATGACAATTATGAATGTAATTTTCAATGTCGATATGATCTAGGTGATTGAAATGAATGCTAATGCAACCTATGATGTAAAATGATATGTAATTTTTGTATTTTTTATGAGTTTCTTTATACAAAAGTGAAACCCTAAATGAAAGATGCAAAACTTAGATCTAGGATGTAATTTCTAGAAGGTATGTAATGTTAACAGGTCAAGTTCACCAAAATGAAACAAAGAAAATAAAAAACTTTAAGCCTACAATGTAAACCTAGGGTTGAAATTGGTTTGGGGTGTTGTTAGGTTGTGGATGGTATTTTCATATGTTTCATTAAGATGGAGATTAACAAGGTGAATAGATTGAATTTCAACCATGAAGGTGAGCCAATCAGACTTGAATATACACCCTATTAGGGATTAGAATGATTTGGAATTGATTTTCTATGATTAACCAAACTCAAGTATGTACCCTAATATGAAAAATGTAATACATATGATTAACATATAGAAACAACAACTTGCAGGTAAATCTGGAAACTGCAGAGGACTGTGTACATGTCACTAGAAGTTGGGTCTAAGTGTTGTAGCAGAATTGGGTTTCCAATAGGTGAATGGGTCTTTATATGACACTTCTGCTCTATTTTTGGGGTCTTCTTATGACACATATGATCTTTTGATTTTCAGTTGTAGAATTGTCGGAACACTGTTGGATAATTTTGTAGTTGATTTTTCATTTGTTGAAAAGATGTAAGGATTCAAAAGAAACAATGAATAATTTTCCTTCAAGTTTTCCTCAATCCTCTTCAAACCTAAAATCTACACATTCAAAGAGAGGCAAAATCTTGGGCCATTTAGGTGTTTTCCTCAGTCAAATCTCGTAAGTGTTTCCACTTCCATAATGACAATGCTAATGATAGAATGATAATGAATAGGAAGGAATGATGAAATCATGAATTGTTGCAACTCACCACCCTTTAATGGATTCCTTGAAAGAATAAAGTAATACACATCACCTCAAGGTCTTGGATCTTGCTTGCTTGATTTTCTTGAATGCTTTAGAAACCTACAAAAGTGTTAGCCTTCACAAAACAATGATAACATGAACACACATAAATTCACATAAGGTTTTACGTGATGTTAGAATCTTGAATTACTACAATAAAGCTTTGAAATGTTGCTCCTTACTTTCTTGATAGTGCTCTTGATCATAAGTTCTCCAATAGTTTTCTTGTTTTATTTCAAATTATGCAATAACTAGGTATTTATAGGCATTTCTCTATCTTTTTATAATTAAATCTTGATAGTCGACATTTGGAATTTGAAATGGCCACTCTAACATGTCCAAAATTGGTCCCTGACAGAATAGGGGGACTGGGTGAATGGGTCCTGGCCCTATTCTCCAGGACATTAAGTGTCGGGGGCAAAATATTAATTGGATTCATTTGTTCAATGCTTGCAATTTCTTGGAAAGTGGTACAAAAGGGCTATAGAATGCACAATTTAGGAAACTAGGGACCCAATTAGGCTCAATAATTTAGGGAGAGAAAAACATAGTCTAAAATTGTCAAGGGTGACAATTCACAATGCTACACATCCAAAAACACATACACAAATTGGTTGAGGTAAGTACAAAATACCTCATTCATCTAAATCCTAAACATTGAAGTGAATTTCATTAATTGAATGGAACTACCATGAACTTGCAATGTCTATAATGAGTATGAAAGATCATCTAATGAATTTTTTCCTCGTGATTGTGAAGTTGATGGTATCCAAACTTTATTTCAATCTTAGGGAACAAATTATCTCTCTTCATTTGGTGAAAAAATCATCAATCTTCACTAAGGGATATTAGTTTCTCACATCACCTTATTCAACTACCAATAATCAATACACAAGCAAAGGGATCCATCCTTCTTCATGAAGATGACCATTACACCCGAAGGGAATACACTAGGATTAATTTTTCCCTTTTCCTATAAATCCTCTAAGTGAAAACAAATATCATTGAGCTCTTGAGTGGTCATGTGGTATGGTGTCTAAGAGGTGAGCTCCACTCTCAAAACAAGATCACTACAAAACTATACGTCTTGATTTAGTGGAATAATAGGAATGTCACTTAGAAACACATTAGTGAGGAGAGGATGACCATTAAGGGATACCTCATTGCACTCATTCTTAGAAGGATTTTTCATTAAGATAGTGAAAAATTGACACCCCTTGAGCATGCTCCATTTTAGTTGCATGGCTAAAATCATTCAAATAGATATGGGTCTTTGCACCCTTGCTATTTTTACCTATTTACCAAGATCATTCACACATGCTTCTAACACCCAATGACAATCAATTTTCACTTGACGAGCCTCTAAAAAATCTATACCTAGCACAATCCTATAGGATCCTAAAGATAAGATACACAAATTGAAAATGACAGTGAAGTTGCCTAAATCCAACACACAAGCATGCACAAGGGATTCTACAACCACCTTAGCAGTAGTAGATAACTCATCTTGTCGCTTATCTTTATGCATTTCTACCACAAGCCCATATTATGCTATCAAGGATGGTGAAATAAAAGAATTTGAAGTGCTAGAATCAAACAATATAGAAACACAAATTTTACCCCATATATGAGGTCTCTACAACAAAAACCTAATGCTCTACTTGAATATTAACTACTATCACGAATACCTTGTGAGACTTACCAAAATCTCCTATTATTTTCTCTGAATTTACTAGTTTTCAGTTATCAACTATTATAGATCCCCAAGGACAAGAATTTACATAGTGAATTTATTTGAAATAAGAGAAATAGGGTCCTCCAAATCAAGTTAGAGTTGATGAGGGTGCACTCTAATATTGGGATCTCTAGAGGCTAGAGTTGGGTTGCCCACTTTGGGCTAGGCTGCTAGCTACCTTGACTAGAGGCTCCTATCACTCCATACTTTACAATCCCTAAGGTTATGCCCACCAAAACCTTGATCAACCTAAGAGGCTTAAGGAGGCCTCTGTATTGGTTGCTACTATTTTTGTTGACTAGTCTTGGGAGATCGTATGGGTTGAGATTTACATCAAAACCATGAATGAAACTAAGAAGGATCCACTACCTACACTCCCATCTACCCACCAAAACCTCTAGCCAAGTTCTCTTCCATTAGCATCGCCTTCTCTAATACAAATTCTAATTTTTTTGGTTCAAACACCTAAATTCCCTAATAATTCGAGTATTTAGACCTCTCAAAAAACATTGCACTAACATCCCCTTATCCTCCATTGAGCTCACATATTGTTTTAGATCAAATAAATATTTATCATACTTCTCTATAGTCATACCTAGCTACCCGAGTTCATGGAATTCATTTGCATGTCTTTGCCTATAAAGATTAGAAATGTAATGTGAATGAAACCTCTATAGAAAAGTCTACCAAGAGGTTATGAAAATGACTAAATTATTATTTATTTTCTCTTGGCATCACTAGGTGGAGTAAATAAACACAAGTGCATAATGGCACATTGAGCTTTGGTATTGTTATCATAGGGATGCATTACAAAACTTCGGCCAAGGTCCAAGAACCAATTCTTTGAGCCACCCAAAGAGCCCTCAAAATTAAGTGGAAATTCTCAAAGAAGGTCCATCGTGTGCCTTGCTAGCACACTGTTCTCATCCACAACATACTTATCACCCGTGGAGTGGCTCCTATATGGGTAGATAATCTACTCTCAATTAATGAGCTCTCCTAGAGCCCTCTCTCTCCACTTTAGGTTTGCTCCTCTCTCCTTCCATACAAGGGATGGAAATTCATTGAGAGATACCTTTTGACAAGGCACCAAACTTGCTAATATATTGCTATCAGGATTCAATCGCAAGTGTTGTGCCTTATGAATCATTCAATATAAAGCCCGTTTAGCTTAACCTTGGGGAAAAATTTGTGGTTAAGCACACTTGAGCTGGAGCAATATTGGGATGAGTGACCTCTCGGGATAACCTAGTGCTTCATCTCTGTGAGCATCACCTAGATGCAATGAGTGCTAAGTGGACCATTCATTATCATGAGATATGGGTTCTTGTGAACCACTACTCATGAAACATGGGTCAATGAGTTTGACTCAAAAAATACACAGTTGAATCCCGATAGCAATATCATAATTTAACACGTTGTGGAAAATACCTCCTACTTATCAATTGATGAGCTAAACGGGGTCTATATTGAATGGTTCATAAGTCACAACACTTGCTGAAGGTTTTGCAAATGGGGTTGCAAGCTACGTGGGATTAACCTTGGGGAAAAATCTGTGGTTAAGCGCGCTTGAGCTGGAGCAATATTGAAATGGGTGAGCTCCCGGGACGACCCAATGCTTTACCTCTATGAGCATCACCTAGATGCAATGAGTGCTAAGTGGACCATTCATTATCATGAGAGATGGGTTCTTGTGAACCACTACTCATGAAACATGGGTCAATGAGTTTGACTCAAAAACTACACAGTTGAATCCTGATAGCAATATCATAATTTCACATGTTGTGGAAAATACCTCCTACTTATCAATTGATGAGCTAAACGGGCTCTACATTGAATGATTCATAAGGCACAACATTTGCTGAAGGTTTTGAAAATGGGGTTGCAAGCTAAGTGGGCTTAACCTTGGAGAAAATTCTATGGTTAAGCACACTTGAGTTGGAGCAATATTGGGATGGGTGACCTCCCGGGACGACCTAGTGCTTCACCTTTGTGAGCATCACCTAGATGCAATGAATGTTAAGTGGACCATTCATTATCATGAGAGATGGGTTCTTGTGAAGCACTACTCATGAAACATGGGTCAATGAGTTTGGCTCAAAAACTACACGGTTGAATCCTGATAGCAATATCATAGTTTGACATGCTGTGGAAAATACCTCCTACTTATCAATTGATGAGCTAAAGGGGCTCTATATTGAATGGTTCATAAGGCACAACACTTGTTGAAGGTTTTGCAAATTGGGTTGCAAGCTAAGTGGGCTTAACCTTGGGGAAAAATCTATGGTTAAGTGCACTTGAGCTGGAGCAGTATTGGGATGGATGACCTCTCGGGACGACCCAGTGCTTCTTCTCTGTGAGAATCACCTAGATGCAATGAGTGCTAAGTGGACCATTCATTATCATGAGAGATGGGTTCTTGTGAACCACTACTCATGAAACATGGGTCAATGAGTTTGACTCGAAAACTACACGATTGAATCTTGATAGAAATATCATAACATCCAAATAGCTATTAAGTTAGGTGGAAACCTATATCTAGGGTGGAAACCTATATCTAGGTTGGAAACCACCAAATAACTAGTGTATTAGGCGTAAACCTCAATGCTATCATTTCTAGTTAGGTGAAAACCTATGACAAGGGTAAAAACTATCAAATAGTTAGTATATCAATTGGGAGCCTGAAAGCCATTACTTCTAGTTTGGTGGAAATGTGTAAATAGGGCGACAACTATGAAATATAAAATATGGGGGGTGGTTACCTCAAAACCATTATTTTAAATTTTGAATTGGGTGACAATCGCCAAAAAACTTGTGTGTTGGGTGGCAGCCTCAAAGAGATTATTTTCAATTTATAGCTGGATGAAAAACTATAGCTAGGGTGAAAACATCAAATTCATTAGTTCAAATTTCTTATATAATCATTAATACCATTTTATAATCTTGGTTTGACCTCTTTTTTTAGTGGCTACCTTACAATCCTTTTTGTTGCTAGCCCATTTCTATTTTCCAATGAATTTACTTACCCTTTACCTTTAGCCAAGGTCTTTCTCCTCTTTCTAGTGTGGGTTACTATTGTGCTTCCTTTAATTGGTTCCTTATATGTAGTCTATCTTCATAGATCCCTCTTTTAAAAAAAAGGTTAAAGTTTTTGTGGGTTTTCTTAGCTATTCCATTAGAACTTTATGAAATAATAGATAAATTAGATGTGTGTTTCACTTTGCATTTCATAGTGATTTTTTTGTATCTTTGTCATGTGTATGTTTTCTAATTTTTATGTTTTGTGTTTCCTTATGTTTGTTTTTGTTGAATATTTCCTTTATATATGCTATACATTTACTATTTGAGTATAAGTAACCACTCTTTCTATGATGGTTTTGCAAGGACAAGTATATGTGCAAGTATGAAGACCAAAACCAAGTTAAATACTAGTATCTTTCTTATGGTAAATTGTATGATTTATATTTCATAATTTACCATACTATATTTAGTAGAATTATTCTTTGTTGAGTCATGAATCTCTCAAAGAGGGGGGAAATATAATATTAGAAATTGAATAATTTATAATTTTTTTGACATATTTTTTCTCTTTTAGTTAGCTTGTCACATATGTATTTTGACCCTTTATCGACTCTTTTTTCCATCCCTAGTACTATTTAATTTTTTCATGTTTCTTGATCCCTTTGTTTGTGTTTGACCTTGTGATTTATTATTGTTATCTTTTATCTCATTGTCCTAGGTGTTGTACTCCTTTCACAACCCAAATCAAATTATTTGATAGAATCCTATGTCTTAAACCTAGTGCAATAGCCACTTTTGAGCTCCTAAAATCTTACTCACCAAAACTTTTCATGATTTGGAACCACCATCCTTGGGTGGAAAACCTTTCCATTTTCTTGTCTTAAAAAATTGAGCCACCTCCAATCTCAAGACTTTTGCTTTGGATTAGATGCAAGAAAGAGACAACATACTCATCCTCCAATCAAGTTTAGTTTTTCACCACAATTTGATCCATCAAGAAAATAAGGAAAACTAATTTTCCAACTCAAATTCCCTCTCAAAACTTGTTTTGATTAGATAAACTTGGGAAGGGTCTGATCCCTTTACAAAAAAATCATGAAGGGAACAAAGACAAGTATCACTAGAAGCGAGACTAGAGAAAACTAAAATGTAATTAACAAAGCAACAAAAACCAAGACCTGCTAAAGAACAAGAAAGACCAACCTCCAACCAACTAAAACAACTATGGGTCCCTCAATAGCTTCAGGCCTTTAATATCCTGCCATTATTTTTTTCAGGAAGTCCAATTTTTCTTCAAATGATAGCTCGCTAGAATCTTTACTCATATATTCTATAGCGATGGAAGGGGATTCAGACAAGCTTGGAGCAATATCTTCATATTTTTTCTTAGTGTTGGAGATAGTGATATGGAGGAGAGTTTGATGAGCCATTTCCTCCAACTTTCGTTTAGATTCCCTTTTCTCCAATTCCTCTTGAAAGACTTGGAGGGTAGTGGTGATGTTCTACATAGACTCTTTATAGTAGGTAGTAATTTCTTTCATATTTTTCAAAATATTTTCTTGGTTGTCTTGGAGCTCAACAACCTCAGCCACGAGATTTCTCTAGTCTTCTACATAGCCAGTCACATGCTTGATGTTCTCAAACTCTTTCTCCACATGTTCCCAATTGTCAAAATTGGTAGCTATATTTTTCATGGCATCCCAAACATCTTCATTTTCAACCTGCTCAAGTAATTCCAAAGTTTTAGATAGAATAATAGATTCAATATTGTGAATTTTCTTTTTACCAGTATGCATTTGAGTGAGCTACCACTTCAGAATGTCATTCTAGAGATTATAGGCATTATAAAGATCATTAATATTGTCCTAAATTTGGGTACAAAGGTTACACTAAGTCAAATTCTGGGTATCTGACAAGTCTTGAGAAGGATAATTAGAAGGAAATTGCAAAGGGGGTGTAGCAAAAGGATGAAACCTAGATTGGGGAGAATGCATAGATTCTTCCAGTCTAGGAGAGCTTGGGGTGTTCAAATCATCATCTAAAACAAAGGAATAGGAATCTTTAGGGGGTTCCTAAAGAAAACATTTTTAACCTTTGAAGAGGAAGGGGAGGGTTCATTCACCACATTTATTCCCTTAGAAGAAGGGGTAAATGGAGGGCCTACAATATTTTTGGAAGAAGCCATTATCTCAGGGGGGGAGGAGGTAATTGATTTACTCTTTTTGGGGGCGGGGTCCTCTTCCAGTTAGATAAGCAATGGATTGTAAACATGTGAACATACAAAGTGAGCAAGGGTTAGGGAATTCTTATACCGGTAAAGGTGGTAGATTAAGATTTGGTGAAGGGATAAAGACTTACCAATAATTAAGAATTTTTTCACAGACTCTCTGGAGAGGAATAAATATAAAATTGATTTTAAATTTATAGAAAAAATGGTTTAACATAGGGAATAGATAGGTATGGAACTGCTTATAGCAACCCTCCAAAGTGATCTAGCTCATTAAAACTTCAAAAATATTCTTCTAGATGCCCATAAAGTACTCTCTATTAAAACCATTTTGGAGTCTTTTTACTTTCTCCCCCCTTTCAAAAACTTGGTCACTACTTCCTAGTAGCTTCAATTTTTTGAAAGGGAGGCCTGTTATAGTAGAAATGAGCTCAACAACGAAATTGAAGGAAGTTCCATGAACATGAACAATACTCAACTTCCATGAGTTGGAAAATTTGGCTGCGAGAACCAAATCATAGTCATTCATGTCTTTGATATACGAAGCTAGGTTTCCCTTTTCTAGGATGCTCCACATCTCTTGATAACTTTTTAGGGCATGACAATCACCCAGTTTAACTTATAAAATATCAACCCACATTGTAGGAATAACAACAATAGAGATGCGATAAATCACAACAAAACAAAAAATCCTAGAATTATTATCAAAGGTAGCAAGGGTGAGATAATGGTAGCAATTTAACTTTCTATGAAGAGTCAAGAAAGAATGAACATGCACTTTCCTTACTAAAAAATAATTAAAGGCCATTTTGATAGTATGATCCATCAACTCAAGAGAGCAATCCATTCATGCCTTTGACACTTGGGGATGCAAAATATTTCATCTCATTAATAATATTTAATTTTACACATTTCAAGAGAGTATTAACATCAATCCAGATCATAAGTGTTTAGACATGAGAGGCAAGATTAGCCAACATATCAGCCATCATATTGCCTTCTCTAAACACGTGCTTGACCTTGTGATTCCCAAATCTAATCATGTTTAGGTGTGTTTTCTTTATTAATTCTTGGAGCGACCAACTAGGACTAGCTTTTCCTTGCAACATATTGATTATATTATTGGAATCACTCTCAGTTAACACATTGGTTAATCCTTTGTCTTTAGAAATTTAAATTCCATGGAAAGCAACCGCCACCTCAAAAAAGTTAGAGGTTGTATTTCCTAGGTTGACAACGTACACAAAGATCATACTCCCCCTATAATCTCTTAGGATGTCAGCCCACCTGCCTATCCTCAATTCCCTTAGCTGAGCCCTAAAAATTCAATTTTAGTTTAACTAGGATCAAGGGGGGTCCAAATGGTAGATTTATGAGATAAAGAATTTGGAGGATCCACCTTAGTAAGATTATCAAGGGTTCCCCATTTTTGGGAATATTTAATTCCATATTAGAAGGGTTATTGGTAGGCTTTTATAGTCTGCTCCTCTGATGTTTTCCTTGATGTTTTGAATGACAAAATCAACCAGAACCTCACAAGGTTTCTTTTTGCATCTGAAAATTATATTATTTCATTCTTTCCATAATCCCCAGTCTATATGGAAGAAGACCTACCACCGGAATCCCATAATTAGGGGGTGAGAGAAGGGGTGTATCCAACTTTTAGTGATGATTTTAACATTGTCCTATTAGACTCAACTAATGTAAAGAAATTGTTGAGAATATGTTTCTAAGTTCTCTAAGCATAATCCTAGTGAATAAGAAGGTGACTAAAAATTTCCCTTGATGCTTCACATAGGAAACATCTATTAACTAATTGCATGCCTCTTCTTTGAAGATTGTTAATAGTAAAAATATTTCTATGAAAAGTGGACCACCAGAAGAGAAAAGAAACTTTAGGTATGGTTTTATGCTTCCACATAATCAACCAATTGATTTAGGAGAAGGCCATTTGGGTAATAACTAACTAACACCAAATTTGATAGAGTAATTACCTGTTGACATTTCATTCCCCCTTATATGATCCATCAGTAAAAACTGATATGAGAGATCTTATAGGGGCCATCTTGCATGAGCTATGCCTAAAAAACCTAAAAAATGTTTGTGTCAAGTTTTGGACTTTTGGGCTTTCGCTTGTCTGCATACCTTCATGCCTTCCCTATCACTCTCAAATTTCTATCTCTTTTTCCCTTTCTTTCCATCGCTTGCCCATGTGTTTTGAGTATTGACCACTAGCCTTAACCCTTAACCCTTATCACTTCTCTTTCATAAGCCTTAAATCCTTCCCTCAATCACCAAAGTTATAATGAAATCCTTAAAAAATTGGCTAAATCTTAAAATTTTAGACTTTGAGGATTGGCCATCCTCTTTTCCCTCTATCTTTATTTTGTCTCATGCATTAAGCATTTCCCCCAATCCTCGATCTTCGATGTCTGTCTTTGGATTTTGATGTTTGGGTCTTCCCTTTATCTTTTGTCTTATCTTCACGATAAGACATAAGGTTTCTTCCTGACCCTCAATCCCTTATGTCACATCTTCAATCTTCGACGATCAAGCTTTTCTTCTAACTTATGTCTTATCTTTATGATAAGTCGTGAGTTTATTTTTCATCTGGTCTTCGTCGAAAGTTTTCATGGTTTCTAAAACCTTGTCAAAAACCCAAAGGTGGTTTTAAAACCTAATAATTAAAGCCAAACTCAAAGTTTTTTCAGAACTTTGAAAAGTTTTGAAATCCTCATAAGGTTCTGACAAAGGTTTTGAAACTGAACTGGTAGACCGACGCATAAAAAAATAAAATAAATTTTTTGAAGCATCAATTTCTTTTCAAAAATTTAAGTGGTTTTGAGAACTTTGTTGGACTCTGACGTGGTTATCAAAACTTCATTGGGTTTTGACATAGGCTCTAGAATTGTGCTTATTTGCTGACACAAAAGTAGGGATACGTTTTGTCAGAACTTTGAGTGATTTTGAGAACTCCGTTGGACTTCGAAAGAGGTTTTGAAACCACTTTTAGTTGTCAATAAGTTTTTTGAAACCATAAAATTTCCCTCTTCTCTCCAATTCTTTGTTTTCTTCTTCCTTCCCTTCTTTAGGTATGTAGTACTTCTGAAGCCTAACATTCGATAGGGGGTCTCTTTTGCAATTTGAAACTTTGACATTCTTTGTATCCTCTTCTTCATGGATGTGGTAAGTGATATCCAACAAGCTCAACACCCGACATTCAATAAGGGTGCCTTTTTAAAGGCGTGGACCATTTGATACACAATACAATGGTTGTTTCAAGCTTGAAACTTTGGTGATACCTCGAATGGCACATTTTTTGGTCGTAAACGCCATTAATGCCCAACAACTCTCCTCAAATGTCTGATCCAAGTTTAAATAGGCTTATGCATCTATATTAATAAAAAATACTCATTTTGCCTCTTCTCTCTTAGATGTGTTGTGTATATTTCCCTTACCTTCATGTCTGAGTGCAATTTTATCATTTTATATGCATATATATGTTGTATTAAATTGGTTAGTAGGTTTTTCTTGTAAATTTATTCCTTTCCTTCCACATCTTGCTAAACCCTAACCTCCATATTTGCCCCTGAAAGCCAACTAAATAGAGAACTATATAATCCATTCTAGTTATATTCATTGATGCTCTATGAAAATTTTGAGCAGGAAGAAACATTTTTGATCTAGGTGTATCACCTCCCTTTTCCCTTTTATGCATTCCTTCTCTCTTTTCCTCTACGATTTGTCAGAGTAGGGTTAGTGGTAGGATTCCATATGTTGGGTTGGACCAAAACATTTGTACTTAGGTTAGACAAGGAAGCCAACCTTCTCTAGAGATTTGATCTCATCTGCAAGGTCCCACACCTTGAGGTCGGTTCCATTATGCCATTGGAATGTTGAACCCCATGTTTAGAAGGGTGCAATTCCATGTGACAATAGTTTTTGGCATGTCCAATGGGACCAACTTGATGGAATTTATTTCATTTTATTAAGAAAGTGATGTTGTTCTTAACATTTCAGCCTTGAAGAGACATTCAAAGCACCTAGTGACTCAACTGCAATTCAAAAGTTTTGGTTCTAGGTTAGACCTAGAAACTCATGCCCATAATTCAAACAAGCACATCTTTTAGAGGTAATTTTAAATACATTGAGCTATCATTTTTTAAATCTAGAAGAAGAGATAGAATCTCTTTATCACCAATAAAGAGAGATAGAGGTATTGTAACTCCATCTCCTAGGGCTTAATCCACACCTCCATTAATTAGGTTGATTCAAGCTAGAACTTTTATTACCCTGGTAAAAAAACCACTATTTCATATGGTTGCCCCTAGAGATCAAGGTTTTGTTTCTTTTAATGGTGGTAGCCCTTTTTTGTTCTAAAAAAGATGACATACCAGTCAGTTCTTTGAAAAGTATTCCTCAATTCACTAGCGAGACAACTGCAGTTAAGATAGGTGACATTATAATTGCTATCTTAAGTTGATAATTGTGTGTCTCCATGTTATTTGAAAGTGTTCTAGAGGACATGAGGGAAAAAATATTTATTATTTATTTTCCTACGAAAAATTGTAATTGCATTCAAAGAGGTGGACCCACTACGGTGACAGTTACAAAGCATCCCAAGAGCATATTCCCTTTAGGCATCCAAATTTTGGGTGAGGACCACTTTGCAATGCATGTCGTTGCATTTTATTTGCATGTTGGTGCATGTTCTTGTATGAATCCGTCGAAGCCATTCAAGAATTATGGAGCACTCGACATTGACCGATTTCATTGGCTATGGGTTAAGCACCCATGTTAAGGCCATGTGATCATTTAATAATTTTCACCATGCTTATGGGTTGTCCACCAAGGGGGGCATGGGTTTTTCCATGTGGTTTTTCTTATTGTTTTGGGATACCATTTGTGGTGTTCTCTCCCACAAACTTCTATATATTAGAGCATTGAGACAGTGGTTTGTAGAGTTTGTTTGCAAGTTGTCAGAGTAACAAAGGGGTATCGAAAAAAAAGAGGAGTGTTGTATTGTTGTATCTCATTTGAATATTAATACAAAAATTGGATCTATGTGGATGTGGAGTTTTTTCCCGCAAGGGTTTCTCCACGTATATCTTGTGACAAGTTTGTGGATCTCAACTTGTGGTATTACTGATTTTCTTTCATGTTTGGAATTGTTAAGCATAGAATACATTATTGGTAATATTGTAAACATAATTTCAGATTTACAACCACATGTTTAAGTTCATATTTCTGCAAGTTTTACCTTGGATTTCCAACATTTGGTATCGGAGCTAACAGTTCCTATTGGGAGAGGGACACATTTCTCTTAAGTGTTGAAGGTTTTTTGGTTGCAACGAGAGATTGTACATTGTGGGTTTTGCAAATTTGTGAAGATTGAAAATGATGGCTTCTACCTCCCATCTAGATATTGAGAAATTCAATGGCATTGGTTACGAGATGTGGAAGTTGAAGATGGAGGATCTCCTTGAAGAGAGAGATCAATGGTTGGCAGTTTCAAGTGAAAAGAAACCAGAATCAACGTATGATGAAGATTGAAAGAAAATGGACAAGAAGGCACGAGGAACCATTCGATTGTGTCTTGCAAACTTTTGTCGTAAATATTTCAGAAGAATCTACCACATTCAAGTTGTGGAGGAGGATAAGTGAAATTTACTAAACTAAGCCTAAAAAATAAGTTGTATCCCAAAAAACATTTATATTCTTTGAAAATGAAGGATGGTGATTCTATTAAAAAACATTTAAATGCTTTTAATATTATTATAAGTCAGCTTGCATTTGTAGATGTTAAGATAGAAGAAGATAAATGTATTTTGTTGCTTTGTTCTTTACCCAAATCTTGGGAAGATCTAATTATTGCCATAAGTGGTGGTGGTATAGAATCGAACATGGATAGTCTCATTGTTATACTTCTTTCAGAAGAGATGAGAAGAAATTCCATGAATGCGAGCTCCCAAGATGCCTTCCATGTGCGAGGAAGGTCCAAAGAAAAAGGAGGGCCTAAAGGGGACAAAAAGATAGACAAGTCTAAAGGATGTTTTAAAACCCCCGGGGAAGAGAAAAGTGCTGGAATTGTGGTAAGAGAGGACATGTGAAGGAGTGTAGAAACAAGAAAAAAAGTTTAGATAGTTCCACAGAAAAGTCCTCAGAAAATGGTGATTTTATGCTTTGTTTATTTTTGCTAACACTATCAGTAATGATGTTTGGCTTATTGATTCAGTTTTCTCCTACAATATGACTCCTCACAAGGAGCGGTTTACTTCATATTTAGCTTATGATGGGGGAGAAGTTCTCCTTGGTGATAACAACATGAAGAGGATTTCTAGTAAGGGAAAGGTAAAGTTGTGTTTTAGCGATTGAAGGGTTAAAACCCTTAAGGATGTTTTACATATTTTAGGACTTGCGAGAAATTTACTTTCAATAGCCAAGTTGAATGATTTTGGAATGCATGTGACATTTGAAAAGTCTGGTTGTAGGTTGGTAAGAGAGAGTTTGGTGATTACTAAAGGATTTCAGATAGGGACTTTGTTTAGGCTGAATGCCTCCACCTTTTGTAACTCTACTAATGTAATTGGTACTAAAAAATGCATGTATGTTGTGGCACCATAGGTCGAGTCACATAAGTGAAAAGGGTCTTAAGACCATTTTGAATTAAATTAGGTTGATGGTATTTTTGATTATTCTATTGGCAAAAAAATATTTGGTGAGCATTGTGTGTTTGGTAAACAAAATAGATCAACATTTCCTAATGGAACAAACAAAGCTAAGAGATTATTAGAGATCATTCATTCAAATGTGTTTGGACCAGTGGATGTTGACTCTTTTGTAAAATCTTGTTATTATGTTACTTTCATTGATGATGTCTTAAAATACACCTGGATTTATTTTATGCATGCAAAATATGAGATTTTCACTATAAGGAATTTAAAGCCTTAGTTGAGAATCAAACAAATTATAAGACAATGGTGTTGAGATCTGACAATAGGGGTGAATATTGTTCAGGTAAAACTTTAAGAAACCCCCCCCTCGGTGCAGGTGTAAAATCCTGGCGAATCTTGTATACTTTCCGATGAAAAATATTAATTTTATTGGCAATTTTTTTCGTTTTTCGGGAAAAAAAATACTCCCAATTGGAGAATCTTTTATAATCGTTGGAAGTTCATGGAAAATCTTGTCGAATTGCTTTTTTTTTTAATCGAATAAAATATTTTTCATTGGCGATTAAAACCATTTTTCAAACCAGAAATTTTTTTCCATTGGCGATTAAAACCTTTTTTCAAAGAAAAATATATATTTTCATTGGCGAATTAAAAAGAATCTCAAAATAATAAAAAAATCCAGTGGTGAAATAAACAAATATACCAAAGAAATATCATAGGGTTCGTTCAATGAATGTTTGATGGATGATTGTAGTTGCATTCCAGAAGTAAATCTCTAAAGCACTAGACTTGCGATTTGAAACCTTTGGAATAACACTAGAACCGTTAGATTTCTAGAAATCAGTGGTTGAGATTTTATTACCGTACAAATGGTTATACAGTTTCGTTTCTCAACGATTGGGCGACCTCGACGGGATGCACAAATTTCAAAGTGTCAGCTCATTTTATTAATTGTAAGGTGTCATTAAGGGATGTCTTCTCAAATGCTTTCAAACACCAAAAAAAGTTGAATTCTGGAAGTAAATCTCTGAAGCATTAGACTTGTGAATTGAAACCTCCGGAATAAAACTATAACCGTTAGATACATACATGTGGCGAGATCAAGGCTCATCGCTCATCACTTATTATGTATTTTCAATGCCTTGACATTGTACATTTCATTTAATTGAAATTCTCAATCTTTTTGAAGAAAGTGTGGTTGTCGTACTGCTAGTGCAGCCAATGGTGGCGATTAATGCCATATTATCATGATATGAACATCCGAAGCAATTTATTGGACAACTCATAGCTTTAATGAAACAAGATTTGTAATGATTTCATATCGTTTGAACTTTGAGTGGCACTGGTGAATCAGTGATTTTGACAGCTTGTCAACTTGAGGTACAGTTGGCATGTAGCCAGACATCAATCAAATTAAATATTTTAATTATACAGGCTGGTAGTGGCACTAGTGGCCCATAAATAGGGATAATGATTCAGTAAATAGTGGATAGTGCCATAAGGGTTTTTATTTTCTAGGGTTAATAAGGATTCATGAAAAAGATGATGCAGTATTGGGGATATTGTAAATTATCCTACCTACAGTTATGTAGTTACAGAGTAATCAATAAAAGACGAATTTCCTTCAAGTTCAGAATGGGTGGAATTGGAAAGAAGTTGATTTGGTTAACCTGACTTCTCAGACAGGTTTTGAACCAGGATGAGGAGCTTTGATGGAGGTAAGTGTTTACCAGTGCGTGGAAGTTGCGTGCAAAAGATGGGAGCAGATTTGCTTCTCCTCTTGTATTCTAACAACTTCCATTTCCCCAGCATGGCTGGACAGGCAAGCACCATGCATTTATTTTCAAAGAGACATTTGTATTACATCTTCTATATGAATCTGGTTCTCGAAGGGGATAAGTACATTTTGTATCTTCATGGCTCCCATTTCCCCAGGATTGATTAGAACCTCATTTCCCCAACATGGTTGGAAAATCCACCAGCAGAAGCTTGGAATCATGAATTTATTTTCAGAGCCACATTTGTATTACGTTGTCACCAGTAGAAGCTTGGAATCATGCATTTATTTTGAGAGTTACATTTGTAGTAAGTTTTCAACAATAGAAGTTTGGAAATTGGAATCAATTTGTAATCCATTGTAACGAGCAACAACTTCGAATAAATTATTAAATTTTGTCTATGTAAAGTACTAAAGTGACACATTGACATATGTTATTTATACAAAAAAGGAGCTACAGTGCTACTCGTCTATAAAAATATATGTAATTGACATTGAAATTCAATTGCAATAAAATAAATGGTTGTGTTGTGTTATTCTTGAATCTTTGTTATTCATTTACGCTTAAGAGTAAAGAGTTGTTTTTTGAGTTCAGAACTTGAGTGTCTATTAATAATTTAATATATTCAAATCAATTTTTTTCTTTTGAGAAATTAAGTGATATACTTTATGCAATATGCACTTGATAATTCATGGTTATATCGGGCCATTGGGGGAATGCAATCATTCGTTCCATTGATGTTTATGTCTTTCAACGATGTGCTTACTTTTGTTGACTCTATCGTTATATCGGGGAGCGCACCTTATGAGTTATGCGTCTTTGCCTTTGGGCCATCGGTGGGGTTGTGATGGGGGTTCCACCGATAAAGCATTGTTAGGCTGATGCCTATGGTATTGATTTTTGTTAGGAATGGGGGCAGGACTACGCGTACGAGATTTCAAATATGTTTATGGATGCAATGTAATTATGTAGGCTATAATATGGATCTTGTCACACAAATTTCTATGATTTGCATTATGTAATATGTAGGCTATAATAAGTCCTTTGCAATGTTAATTTACTGGCCCCTTTGCCTTGATGCCAATCCTAGCGCGCAAAAGTTAAAACAACTTTAAAACACATGTGTCATGTTTATTTTTTTAAGTTAATATAATAAATTACTCAAGTTTCAACCGTTGGATGAACATTTGATGTATGGTTGTAGTTGCATTCCGTAATGAAATGCATAGAGCGATGGGATTGCCAACTTAAACCTCTGGAATCACCCTATAATCGTTAGATTTAGAAAGATCAACGGTTAAGATTAAGAATTTGTAACTTGTAGACCTAAGACATGTCATTCACTTTAATGTTCCAATTTCGATAAACAAAGCATTTAAAGAACTTTGTATTGCTAAGTGTCAATTATCAAGTGATTAATGTTTATTTTTAAAGTTAATATCATAAATTACTCAAGTTTCAACCGTTGGATGAACATTTGATGTATGGTTGTAGTTGCATTCCGTAATGAAATACACAGAGTGAGAGGCTTGCCAACTTAAACCTCCAGAATCACCCTATAACCATTAGATTTAGAAAGATCAACAGTTAAGATTAAGAATTTGTAACATGTAGACCTAAGACGTGTCATTCACTTTAATGTTCCAATTTCAAGAAACAACTTGCATTTAAAGCACTTTGTATTGCTAAGTGTCAAATGTCAAGTGATTAATGTTTATTTTTAAAGTTAATATCATAAATTACTCAAGTTTCAACCATTGGATGAACATTTGATGTATGGTTGTAGTTTCATTCCGTAATGAAATGCACAGAGCGATGGGCTTCCCAACTTAAACCTTCGGAATCACCCTATAACCATTAGATTTAAAAAGATCAACGGTTAAGAATTTGCAACTTGTAGTCTTGTAGACCTAACTCCTAAGACGTGTCATAGTCATTCATTTTAAGTTTTAACATTCCAATTATGAGAAAAAAAGCATTTAAAACACTTTGCACTTTGAAATTGTATAGTGATTTTTAATGTCTTCAATCTTTAGATTGCTCATTGCAGTGCACCACCCTGTTTTGGATTCCACAGTTCCACTTCCAACAACGCCATTCCAGTTTTCAAGAGTCGAGACTCAGAATTTGGGTAAGTGAAAGAATTCTTGCGGCTACGTTTCATCGTTTGACATTTCTTAAAATCTTATTTTGTCAAAGTTTGAAGTTTGGGTTTAGACTTCAGAGAATCAAGAATTCATTAAAATTAAGGAGGACTAATAGGTATTACTTATTAGGGAATTAAAATTTCACAACTTCACATTTGTATAAGCATGTCTACCACCAGTACCACTAGAGCAATGTCCGATAAAAAAATACATTATGCAAAATTGCTTAAAACCCCAGGTTTCACCGATGGGTACCATGATATTTATGATCCTGAAATCTATGGTAGGCGTACCTCAGAACTTAGATTTTCATCTCAGAGTAAGGCTGCAAAGAAAACACAAGTTGATAGTATCAGTGCACCATGGGTAACTAGATTAGGGCGCATGATGTTACATGAAGTTTTCCCTTGCCCATAATTTATCATGGTCTGTGCCAAAAATTATGACGATAAGAAAAGAGCAATTGTTAATAAACATAACCAAGAATTGTTATCCATTAATTTAGAAGAACTTGAAAAAGTGTTGGGGTTTACAACCGAAGAATTTGGAAACCACCACATTGACCTAGAAAAGCATGCTAGTGATTATGAAGCTATGGAGGAAAGGCTGAAAAATAGTTTCTTAAATAAAATAGTTAAGGATAGAAACAAATTGAAAGGTGATCATAATCCTCCTTATAATTTGGATATTTTTAAACCATGGGTTCAGGATACTATTTCCATGTTAGCATTTTGCCTCGGTTTGGATAGAAATTTGGAAGTGGGTGCAAGCCTCCTTGAAATGGTATATAATATCCATTATGCTGATGAACATGTCAAATATAATTATACTTAACACATTGTAGAATCCATGAATAAACAATTTTTAATGATTAAAGTAGGTTCCACCAAGAAATTTAGGTTCACAACCTACTTGTGGTATCTTTTTCTATTCAAATTTAGAGGAATGTTTCAGACCAACAAGCTTCAGATTCAACCCTATACTAATACAGAGGAAAATAAAATGGCTCTAGTATATGAATGGACCAATGAGATAAGGATGCATGATTCTCAAAGGAACTATAGTCATTTTGTAGACTACTTTTTGGATCCATTGCATCAAGTAATTACAAATAATCCGATGCCTAGATTGCCTATGTCATGTAGAAATTGCATGCAACTAGGAAAAGAAATACAATTGGTTGATTGGTACTTAATGGAAGAATATACTGCACTAAGATTTTATGGATCGGGAGTACAACCATACATGTGACATAAAGGGTTTTTGCATTGGAATATGTAAGGCAGGTGCAGAGTGTTGATGAACTACACTTTCTCAGTCAGCAAAAGAAGACCTTATTTCCTTCTTTACCTTTTTCATGTGGAGGGTTCACATTCGAGAGAAAAGAATTTACTATGGCAAATAATCTTTTGAGTTTTTTTGACTTTGATGCTATCTGTCACTGGCAGTATGATCCATGTGACACCATTAAATCAATGATTGTGGCCAATAGGAATGTTGCAAATAGAATTCAACTTCAAAGTAAAACCTTGCTTGAAAAATTGAGAAACAAGGATTCTTGGGATGAGGTCAAAATAGCAATGGACAAAAGTGTTGTTGAGAATGGTATTTATTTTGAAAAAAATTTAGCATAAATTATGGCATTGCACCGAAAGACAATCAGGACATACAACAGTTTTTATGAAAAAAGTGATACAACATCTAGTAGAGTAAAAATTCCAAGTTCTCTAGAGAAGGAAGTTATAGATAAAAATTGGTCACGATAAAAAATTACTGCCTTTTGGTCTATGAGGAAGGACCTAGGCGATCCAAGAGCTCTTGCAAAGTATGGAGCTAACGAAGAAGATAAAGAGTTTAGCAAATTGTGGAATATAGAGCATCCTGATCAACGTGGAAGCAAAGGAAGTGATGAATTTGATGATGAATCTAATGATGATATTGATAGGGAAGAAGAATAACGAAGCCATGCCAATTACAAACCTGGTTTAAGTGAGGTCGCAAAAGAAGCATATGCTTCAACATATACTTCAGGAGCAACCATACTTGAAAAAATTGGTTATGAAGGTGGTCCTTTGGGGTCCAAAGGACAAGGCCCTTGGACAATAACAAGTGTTGAGCATAGAAAAATAGTTGATAAATCTGGCCTTAGGCTTGGAGGTGAAAAAGTAGACCAAGGGCATACAAGTCAAACTCAATTTGTTAGAGCTTCTAATCCTCATCCTTATGGTCAGATACAATCACAACTAGGACATGCCCTTGGTGGATAGCTTAGTGCAACTAGGAGTGCCATTGGTGGCGATGGTATGGGTAGTAGTACTAGTAGTGGTCAACATGTTCTACAATGACAAATTACACACAATACTAAGAGGAAAAAATTAAAAGATACCACAAAAACACCAGGTGATCAAGGCAATCAAAAGAGGCAAAGGATTTTGACAAGTCCAAGTCACACTATCAGTGGATCCACCAATACCACAAAGGATTTATTTCCAGACAGTCCCCCAATTCTAGTTAGTGTGGGTACGACATCATTAGCAACTTCAAGTACTCCTATTCCTTCACCATTCAAGCATTCCATTGTTCATGCCTCCCTAGGTTATGATTTCATTGAAGAGTTTAGAAAGAAATCAGACTTGAATAAAAAAGAAAAGAAGCAACAGATGGAGAGTGTGTCTATTGTAACTTCAGAGCCTGCAACAACCATGGTATTACCCACATTTGACACAAATAAAGAAATCATGGAGTACACAATTGTTGTTCCCACAGTTTAAAACAAACCAACAAATTAGATGGATCGATCTGAATACCAGGTAACCAATTTTCAATTGGATTTTTCTAGCTTGAAAAATACTGAAAAAATTAATGTATCAAAGAAGAAAAATGAACTGGTGTACACATCATTGCTAAAGCAAGATAGAGAGAAGAAAAGGTTGCAGACCCAAATAGAAAAGTTACAAGCAGACCTAGCAAGTGAGAAAGCAAAGAGGAAAGCAACAGATAACAAGAGCAATGAATTAGAAAAAAGAATAACAAAATTTACCTTTACATCAACAAGCAAAGAGGACAAATCAAATGAGAGAGAAGTGAATGACCTAAAGCGAAGGCTAGATGAGAGCAACAAGAAATATGATGAGGAAAAATCCACTTCAGAAAAATTAAGACTAAGCTTTATGAATGGAAATGCACAGTGGGAACAAAAATTGGAGAAACATAGAAAAACAAATGAAAGATTGGAGACAGAGCTGACGGAAGCAAAAGAATAAATTAAGTCTTCTCAAAATTAGTTATCTGTATTTTGTAGAGATACAGTGAGGCATATGAAACAAAAGATTTGGGATGAAATAATGCAGAGGTTTGATCATTTGTGTGACATGTTTCAATTGATTGATGCTATCAGACAACATTATAAGAAGCTCAACAAATATTTAGTGGACAAAAAAAACGTGCTGGAATTAGAGAAATCTGCAAATCAAGCTCTACAAATAGTCTACAAAGCCAGTGACAATGATTTGAAATCAAAAGGGATTACTAATCGGATTGAAACCTCAATGAAGTTGTCATCTATCATTGAAAAGTGTTCGAGAATGTGTGGAACAAAGGAATCTTTGCATTTGGTTACAGACAAGATGAAGGTGGTGGATGAAAAGGTATGGAACTTCACAGAGCTTGGTTTTCCAGAGGCTTTTGACACAAATGAGCAATTCATTGGAAAAGATGGTTTCAGAAAGAAGATGGAAGGTGCAAGGAAGATTGATTTGGACCAGTTTCCTCAGAACCCAGATGTGAACTATTTGGATTCCATCAGAACACTGATAAATTTGAATGCAAAATTAACTGAAGAATTCAAGACAAGTTCCATTTCCAATTACAATCATGAAATGTTAACAAAACTTCAATTCAAACAACATCAGTTAGAAAAAATGGCAATTCCACCACCTGAAGAGTGGAAGTTGCTAGAAAAGGTGATACACTAACTTGATTTATTATTTTCAATCTTTGATAATATGGGTTTCCAAGTTCCAACTCAGCTCTGTGCAGACTTGTCTTTGGGCATTGGCAAGATTTTGCATTGCTAATGCCAATATGTACTCCTTCATGTGAAATTCAATTAAAAAGCTCAAATTCAGACTTCAGTAATGTGATGATGTTCAATTATCTGGATTTTGTATTATTTATTTTATCATTTGAACTGATGATTAACTATTAGCTCATTATATTTAGTAGAGCTTCCAAGTTATGGATGTTGAACTGTTAGCTCATTATATTTACTTCTTGGTAGAGCTTCTAAGTTATGGATGTTGAATTGTTAGCTTCTGTTATGTTTTGACTAAAAACCCTTATTAGTATCCACCAACTTACACCTCACCCACATCCCACATATTGCAAAAATACACTACATTGATTCTATGATTAGCACAAATTGCAGAGATATGTGTGACAAGATCCATTTTGTGGCCCACATAACTACTTGATCAATGATCATGTCCATAAATAAATCTAAAACCCCCTGGTCACAACCCCTATTCCTGAAGAATTCAAATTCAATGTACTGACAAATTAAATGTACTTCCACACACTCAATTTGAATAACATAAACAACCACTTTGGAGACAGCCAAATAAGTTAATAAATTATAAGCATATGAATCCACAACAGTTGAACACTCGAAAGAAAATCAATAAATATGTGTAACCTTCTTCATTGTATTGATCTTCAAAGTTCAAATGATATGCATTATAAAAATAGTTTATGATATGAGATGGATGGGCGAATTGGTGCAATCTATTATCTATCTTCTTACTATTTTCTACTCTAAAGTCTAATTAAAAATGATGTGATGATCCATTGATATCCTATTGGGGTCTTGATCTCTCTTATATATGAGAGGCAACAAGATACAAACCCCTTGCAAAAATTCATGACGTTTGACAACTAAACATAACTCAAATTATAAATAAAACAATGTCGTAGGTGAATGCACCGATCCGTTAATCTCCAAGCAGAAGCCCATGACCACTTACCACTTAAGATTTGTTCAAGGCTTCTACTCCATGATAGGGCGCTCATCATGCTGTCGACTGGCGTTCTTCCTCTGAATTTGATGGTTGTCCCGTTGGATCTGATTCTGACACATCTATAGTTTGGCTAATAAACAAATTGACTACAGAGAGGTGATGGATGTACTCATGTCTAGCATAGGTGTCCATGTTAGAGATCGCCTCTTTCATATCATATTCCATCGACATTATTTTTTCAAGTTGCTTATGAGTGTTTTGTAAAACCATAACCTCATCATTTATTTCTTGCAATGCAATAGTTAGAAGCCCAACAAGCTCTTCCTTCCAATCATCATATTCTTGCATATTTCCAATGCCAAAATGAAGTGTTGGGAGTGAGACTGAATCAAAGCAGTCGAAATATTCCCTAAGCCTGTTATGATATCCATTATGCGATTCTACCAACTTGTTATATGCCAGCAATATTTGTCCTTTCATGACATTCTTATCTACGAGCTCCTTTTTTTCCTCCATCATTCTAGGCTGCAATCATTCATTTTCCACCGATGCAATGCATGTCTATTTGAATACTTCCCAATATTCAATAGCACATATCATCATTTTGTCGAATCTTTCTTTTATCATTTCAAATACAGTGTTATATTTGATGGTTTTCACTTCTTTCTCCAATTCTTTGCATTTCCCCTGGGATTTCAGATGGTAATTCTTCCAGTAGGCTGCATCAACCAATGCATCAAGCACTCTCTTATCTTTTTCAAGCCATGGGGAGTACAACTTTGATGTGGAGGAGGAAGATGTTTTCTCTCTCTGATTTGCTAGCTCCTTCTTTAGTTTGTCATTTTCCTTAATCAGTTTTTCGATCTGTGCTTTGGTAAATTTTGCCACATTTATGTTCAATTCTATTGTCTCCATAGGGTTGGTATCCACTACTCGTTGAACCAAGAGATGACCAAACACTTGGTTTGGATTACTAATTATAGCAGGTCTTTTATCATGAGAATACAGTGACCAAATAAGCAAGGTGGCTTCGTCTGGGTTGTACCCAGATCCTGAATACATTTTGTCACTTGCTTCTTCTGTTAAGTTCATTGTCGTATCCCCTCTTTTTCTGAAGCTATCAAACACAATTGAAGAGTTAATATCCCACCCTCGCAGGAGCAACACTCCAGCTTCTTAAAGCAATTCCCTACCACTTTCAAGAGTGATGGAATCCATTTCCTTTTCTACCTCTCTTTTCAATTCCTCCAGAGTGGTTGCCTCATGCTCAGGAGTGATATCCTGTATCTCTTGTCTCATTTTTCTACCTTTATATTCATAAACAAATGATTTAAATTCAGAAGATTTAACAAAATCACAATAAAAAATAAATTGTTGTCCAACCCTGACCCTCACATCATCAGATAGTTCATTTGATGCCTCAAATCTTACAATATTTTTCTCTTGAGGGGGCTCGTACTGTGCAATAATCGGAGCACTGATTTTTTTGACCTGCTCACCCTCTTCATCACCCTGCTCTTCTTCACTTATATCAGTATCTACAGAAAAACATACCTCAAGAGTAGGCTGTGAAGGTATGTAATCCAAGGGCTCTATGTCTTCAGCTTGTACTCTTGAATAGGTTGCAAGAGGTGCATCAAAAACAACTGGGAGAACATCCTTTACTAGTTCATTGACATGAGCGATGAGTTGCTCAATTCTTGTTAAAGGATCATGTATCTCACCAAATGCCTTTGAATAAGATGGGGCATTTTTCCTCTTCCATTCCTCTGCAAGCATAATCTTGTTATAGGCTGCTATTCTTTCCTTGGTGGAAGCCTCATCATGGTTTCTTATGACATCTTCGATTTAGAACAAATGTTCATACCCTGATAGCCCTTGTGATAATCTCGCCTTGTGAATAAACCCTTCTGCATCAAATTGTTTCCTTACATCACCTAGAGGTAGGTTGTATTGTGCTAATTTACCATCAATTTCTCCATATCCTTCATTGGCAACCACTGTAAAGTCTCCAAAACATAAGGTGTTGGGCATAATTGATTATTTTCTATGTCCTTTGAGGTGTTTGGAATCAGATTTTGCCAATTGGCTCACAATTTCTAAAAAAGAAATTCGGTCAGGAACTACTCATGGCATCAAGTGTGGAGCCCCTTTGAACCCATAAACCCTTATCATTGTACAATCAGGGAAAGCATACTAGTCTCCCCAGTTATGATTCACTTTATTTCTTCGGTCATTTTCCTTTGGTCTTAGAAATATTTGTACTTTTGGGGATAAGTTATAATTGCACAGATACCCCAACAACTTCATCAATTGTTTTACAAAAAAATCTTCAAAATAAAGGTAATGAGACCTACCAAATCGACTGTCCCACAATGAAGTCCACATTTGTACAGGTTTAAAATCTCCATTTTCATCTGTATCTTTTATCCTTAATTCTTCACTCCAAACCCCTTTGACTTTTCCCTCGTACAATAGCAAATGCATAAGCAAAGAATAGTGTTCAAAATTAATATTATCACTATTATTTTTAATATTTTCAAGCCCTCGATGTAGGGCGTTGGCCAAGTAGCTAGCATAATCAAATGGCCTGACATCCTTGCTTTGTATGTCTGCAGCTAAGACCATTGGGGCAATCGACATGAGAGGCAGAACCTTTACTCCCAAAACCTGATCAGCTGAATAATAGGTGTATCGGAAATACTCTTCGAACAAATCTTCATGGAAAGGAGGGTTTTCACTGCTAGAGAACCTCCTGAGTTGGCCTCCTTCATCCTTAGGCCTATGCAAAGGTAATTTCCATCTCTTATAGCTGGTATCCATGTGGTGATACTTTGTCAAGAGATCTTTCATCGTGATGATAAATTCAGTGAACACTCTAACTTAAATACATTAGAAATGAGATCCCTAGAAATAACAAGCATGCCACCCTCGCCATGTGACTGAATAGTTTTTTTCTTGGGGTCATATATGATAGCAAGAGCTTTAATTAGCTCTGCGTTCACAAACACATTGGGCACCACAAGTCTTCCTAGGTTCAACCTCCATGGATTGCAGACTAGTTGAAACCTAAATTGTTTTTTGTAATGGTACATGAAGAGGTCGTACCCTCATTGCAGTGTCCAAATATCCCCTAAGCCCTTTTGTTTGTCCCATAGTCGATCCATGGAAGGATTCATTTAAGCACTCCTCTTGGGTCTCAGCCCTGACCCGAGACTATCATCTATCAGGTCTTCATTTAGGAGTCTCTTAGGCTTTTTGGTTTTTTATTTTTTAGCTTTGGGTTTGTCTGTACTCTCTTCCATTATTTAAATCTTAAGCTTTTGATGAAAATAGCTTCTCAGCTGGGTATGAAAGTGAAGTACTTATGAGAGTCTCGCAGAGATGCCTCCACAGTCCACCGGTCTTTGCTGCATCAGAACTCCAAGTTTTTGCCTTTCTTCTTCTGCCCTAAGCGAAATCTTCCAAGATTTTGTAATAACTATGCGATCAAATTGTGATATAATTCACTTCAATTCTGGTTCATAAATGCACTGCACCACGCCTGCATGATGCCCCAGGATGTCACATCAGTCTTTCACCGATAGCCACCCTCTCCACTGATGGACAACTATCCTTCGTTCTATCGATGGGACGCCAGATAATGTTTCCCCGATGCACCATAGTTCCCTCGATATACTTTATGCATTTGATAATTCATGTCCATGGTTATAATTCATGGTTACTTTTGTTGACAACTTGACTCTATCGATATATCAAGAGAGAACCTTAGGAGTTAGGAGTCAGCCAATAGAGTATTGTTACACCGATACTAGGTTGTGAGCTATTTTCATCAGGCCATCGATGGGATTGTGATGGGGGTTCCATTGATGAAGCATTGTTAGGCCGATGGTATTGAATTTTGTTAGGAATGGGGGAAGGACTACGTCACTATGGAATTTCAAATTTATTTAATATTTATGGATGCAATGTGAATGTAGGCTATAATATGGATCTTGTCACACAAATTTCTACAATTTGCATTGTTCATAAAATCAAAGTGTGGTATATTTTTGTGATT
>CM021107.1:43574230-43612166 GCA_007115665.2 Sequoiadendron giganteum | reverse complement strand
TATATATATATATATGAGTTTATATATATAGTTTTTATTTTAGTAACATAAAAACCGTCGCTCTAAAATAGCAAACGAACAAACTCGCTAATGAATTTTTATCGGTTATTTCTAAGAATTTTGTCCGTCGTACAGTGGCGAAAATAAATTTAACCCAGTATTTTATTAAAATAAAAACTATATATATATATATATAAACTCATATGTATATATATATATATATATATAAACGGATTTAACATAATAAACAAATTGGGGAAAATTTCTGAAAACATTCACCTACAGGTGAAATTATGCAATTTTCTAGAGAACAATCCAAAATTCACAGAGGTTTAAAACTAAATCATTTTAATCAATTTTCTCAAATTCATTGACAAATAAAAGAACAAGGAAACTAAGAGGGATCTAGATTACATCTAGAAGCTTTCAAATCCTCTAGATTTTTCCACCGCAATTTCTACAGAGGTTTTAGAAATAAATTCATTTCTACAGTGAATTAAATCTTCTAAAACAAATCTAAATGTGTTGTTTTACCCATAAGTTTGATTTAATAACGAAACTAACAATTTCCTCAAATAAACTAAATTCAAGAGATGTTTCATAATTTCCTTGAAGAAATTTCATGAGAACAACAGAAGCTTTTAATTTTATTTATTCATTTTCTTTCTTCTAACAACAAATTCTTTTCCTAAATAGATTTAACAAACAAATCTTTAATCACTACAATTTTAAAAGCAAACCAAGAACAATACAAAAACACAGAAGAAAACCTAAGTCAAGAAGCTTCAAGAAATGAAAATTTGATGCAGAGCCTCCTCCAAAGCTTCCACAACTTCTATCCAACAACCCAGTGATTCCAACCAAGAAAGCAACCAACAAACACAACAAAATTTACCAAAACAATTCCAATGTAATTCCGCAGCCTAGAATTTTCCCAAAACAATCCTCTATATATTTTTCCCAAAATATCCTCACACCCGTGAAGAAGCTTTTCCTCTCCAAAATTCTCTCCGTGAATGAATTTGCAACCAACTCTTTTATAAATTCAACTCTCACATGTTGGCACAAATAAAATATCTTCTAACAACCAAATTTAATTTCTATTTAATATAATATTTCCAAATAATCATTTAATTCCAAATTCTAATTTAATTCCCACTAATTGAAATAAAATTCCAAAATGAATTAAATTCTTTTCTTTCTTTTAATTTACTCAACATAAAACTTAATTAATTAATTTTAATTATTTAATAAATAAATTCAACCCATTGGATTAAATTTAATTAATTAAATAAATTTAATTTAATTAATTAATTTAAATAATAATTTCTAACAACAATTTCAACTTTAATTTAAACAAATAACAACATTAAACAATGCAATTATTCTAAATATCAATTTCATGAACAAACACCTCTCATAATAAAATAATCATTAAAACATGGCAATCAACGACTCAACAAACAGGACTGATGACACACTATGGCTAGGGTGTAGACTTGACACAAGTTACCTAGCTACTATCTCCCATTCAACTTAACCATTGGATCGACACGCTCAAACCTATGAAACCAGGTGGAGTCGATGTCATGTACCTGCAAACCTAAAAACCAAGTAAACAACAACATATAATACACACCGTGAAGAGGAAATCACGGAAATGCAGGGCGCTTGCAAGCAAGTGATGCGAACCCATCCCCTTCACCAATACACTCATCAAAACTGACATTTCCATCTTATTCAATAATCTCATATGAAATCACATGTTATTTCTACTAACATCATTACACCAATTAAAGCATGTAAAATAAAGCATCAGATAAACTACATCACATAACACAAATCGTTCATCTCTCTATAAATAGCGATCAAATAACACACATAGAATATAGTTTTAAATATCCAGAAACACAAATCAAAGCAAAACAAGGACACACTGTCCAGTCTAGTTCTGGTTCCTTCTAGGCGAAGAACCACCATCATCCTGATACGTCTAAGAGTCCTTACACTTTCCAAGCGCACTCTCCTGCTGCCCACTTTGAGTAGGCCCCTGTTGAGTCATCGGTGATCCAACTCCTTGAGTCTGACCCCATCATGCACTAGACCCAGCTACAGAACCACTACCAATATGTACACCTGAATGGCCTCCTAGTGCCATAGCTAAGTTCTCCTCCACAAGCCATGCCTTCTCCACAACTATCTCCATAAATTTGGACTCAAAGACCCGCACACCACCACTAATACGGGCCTTTAAGCCCTTGATGAAATGCTGCATGAGCATCCCCTCATCATCTCCTATTCCTGTGAACTGTTTAAGTTCGTAGAAACATCTCTCGTACTGATCCACAGTCAAGGCTAACTGTCATAGGGCATGGAACTCATAACCCCTGCGCTGACACCAATGGTCAGAAAGAAAGCGAGCTCTGAACCACTCAAGGAATATCTCCCAGGACACAGTATTCATGTCAATGTGGAGCTTTTTCTCCTCTAGTCTCCACCAAGTGGCTGCAAACCCTCGCAAGTGCATAATAGCACACCGTGCTTTAGTATTACTATCAAAAGGATGCATAGAAAAACATCGATCAAGACCTATCAACCAAGTCTCAGCCTCTAAATCGGTGCCTACTCCGTCAAACCGAGGTGGTTGTGACCAAATCAAATCACTCATATAGGAAGATGCTAACATCTCCGAATGTGTTGTATCTGTCCTCACACCAGGATTAACCTCTGGTACTGCCTGTCTCAGACCTAAGAGTGCCAAAGCCTCCTCAAAATCTCTACGTGCAGCTTTGATCCCTGGAGGATCCAACTGTCCACCACCACCTGCTGGGCCGTTTTGTGAGGCCTTATGTTCCTCCTGCTATGGCATAAGCGTAGCATGAGCTGGCAAGTCATGTTGACTCCCCTCGCGACCACCTACTTAGCCACGTCCTCGTCCTCTACCTCGTCCGCGTCTAGGAGGCATACTCCTACACAGATACAAAAAGGTATTATACAAGGTACATTAGGAAACGTACGCAACTAAGCTTAATGGGTACATCATAATCCCAGAGCACCCAGTGTTTAAACCTAGGCTCTGATACCATGTGTAATGCCCCACCAAGTAACCCTAAAGGAAGATGTAATTAACAACTTAAGCGAATCAAATTTTTTAAAAAAAAAAGTGTAATTAACATACACATTCACTTACTAATTAACAACAACCTCTAAGGCTACAAGGTTGGGATTACTTAAATTCACACATACATCTTACATATAACCATAGCATTAAATTACTTTAAGCAATAAGTATTAAATAAACATAAATGTATAACATAACATAATGAGATAACCATCCAAGATACATTTTTCATAATCATTAACATAATCAATAGTTACATCTCTCATTCCCAAAATGAGGCAATAGTACAAATGTGTTACAATTATAGAATTTCACCTCATAAACATAAGAGGGATAAAATAACTTATACAAATTGAAATAATACAATGCTTGAATAAAAAAAAAGAACCACGAGCTGTCCAACTGGATGTCTCGCCACCAAGTACTGAAGATAAAGGGGGACCCAACGGTGTATGGTGCATGTTCCACCCAACCAAGTGGTACCTGAAGGCCCACCCCCCATGCTAGGAGATAGTAACAATGTAACATAGACAAAACTATATAACCACAAACCATAGGCAGACTCATATTGACTCATACTGACACAACCAACCAAAGAACTAAACAAGTACAACTCACACATCACTGACATAGGTCACATTGCTTCCAGACATAAAATAGATCAAGTGTGTTCAAAGAACCATACACATAAAATAATTAACAACTGTTGTCCTAGACAAAGTGTCATCGCATAACTTGTCATGAGATCTCCTTTGGGAATTCTTCATAGGCTCCGGTAATCCTGGTGACCTCAACCGAACCCTGGCCCCTATGTTCACTCATGCAGAATCAAATACCTCTCATAAGGGCAAGATAGATGACTATGCCATTTCAGGCCTTCTCACTCATCCCAAGTCTAAACGAGTCCTTGTGTCTATGAGTGAGGCTAAATTATCTTGATTAGTGTGAAATGCATCCTAATCATCTAAGTACATTAATTTAGTTATCACTTGATTAAACTACTTCCAAAGGTTACCCAATCTTACCTCTTACAGGCTCTGGCCCCTAATGGAAGCCACTCTTCTATTTGACAACACACAAAAAAACTAATCACCAAGGGAATCACAAGTGCATACAACCTAGGTATCATAACCACTCCATCTCTAGGAGGAACCAAACAATGGAACTCACTCCAAACAACTTGGAAGCAACAAAACACATAGTCCACTCCTTCCAAAGGAGGCACAGATTATCCCCATTCATGGAAACCGGGTAATTTATTGAATAGACACCATGCACTACCCAAGGGAAAAACAATTGGTTGACATAATGAATCGACAACCCCCATCCTCTAAGATCCTCTGGAAGACTTACAATTTTGGACTAACACTTAACCCGTTTCCCAAAACACAACTTGATGTAAAAGTTACAAAAAGCATTCAAGTCATTACTCAAATCTAATATTTGGATTTCCTAAATCCATCTTCAATCATTAGGTAACATTGACAAATTCAAAGGCACATTAACAGGGTTAACTCAATAATCATATAACCCTTTTCCATTTCTATTATAGGAAACCTTAAACAATTCAAATTCACATCCCTTTGCGAAACACAAAGAAAATAAATCTAAAAGACAATCACGAGGATATTACTATTTTTGGATATACTAAATCCATATCTCTTTCATGTTCCATTCACAATAATTTAATTGATCTAATAAAAAATAAATAGATTAAAATAAATAATTGCCTCATCAATATAAACAACTCTTTAATTTAATTTAATACAACATAAAACTATTGCAAATAATCTTTTCAATTTTCTAACCAAAACCTATATCTCTTTCAATTTTCTATTTAAAACATGTAATATCTTCAATATAAAATATATTTTTCCTTATCAATTTGACCATGCATTCAAACCTTATCTTTTAAAATCTCCATTCAAAACTAAATTACATGCACCCAAATAAAACAAAATAAATATTAAATATACTCCCAATAGAAACTACTCATGTAATATATACATTAAATATATATCCATATATTTAACGGTATATATACATTCATTATAATATCTACTGCTATCTTTTACATAGTATCCATTCGATAAATTTGAAATAATTAAAACTCTATTAATAATATTACAAATTTACACATTATCTATATTAATCATTTCATTATCTATATATTTAATATATATATTAAATATTATTAAATTTACATTGTAAATAAATATCATATATATATATTTTTTATTAAATTATTTACTATTCATGAAACCCTTAAAATCCTATGTTATGGTAGATGGATTCGACCAAGGATCGTAAATCGTGTTATGGTAACAGTCAAAGCCTACTCCAATGTATTTGGGGGAGGGGCGGCTGAGTAAACCTAGCCGACCCTCTTCCCAAACACATTGAGCGGTGACGGTAATGATAGAGGGGACTGTGGAGGGGGGTCTCCCTCCACACAACCGCTCCCATATGGGGGTGGCAGTGGGGAGGAAGCTCCTCCCCATCCCCCTTATTTTAATAACATAAAAATCGTTGCTCTAAAACATCAAATGAACAAACTCGCTAATGAATTTTTATCGGTTCTTTCTCAGAAATTCGTTGGTCATATGGCGGTGAAAATAAATTTAAACCAGTTTTTTATTAAAATAAAAATTATATATATATATGGATTTAACATAATAAACAAATTGGAGAAAATTTGTGAAAAAATTCACCTACAAGTGAAATTATGCAATTTTTTAGAGAACAATCCAAAATTCACAGAGGTTTAAAACTAAATCATTTTAATCAATTTTCTCAAATTCATTGACAAATAAAAGATCAAGGAAACTAAGAGGGATCTAGATTACATCTAGAAGCTTTCAAATCCTCTAGATTTTTCCACCGCAATTTCTATAGAGGTTTTAGAAATAAATTCATTTCTATAGTGAATTAAATATTTTAAAACAAATCTAAATGTGTTGTTTTACCCATAAGTTTGATTTAATAATGAAACTAACAATTTCCTCAAATAAACTAAATTCAATAGAGGTTTCATAATTTCTCTGAATAAATTTCACGGGAACAACAAAATCTTTTAATTTAATTTATTTATTTTCTTTCTTCTAACAACAAATTCTTTTCCTAAATAGATTTAACAAACAAATCTTTAATCACTACAATTTTAAAAGCAAACCAAGAACAATACAAAAAATAGAAGAAAACCTGAGTCAAGAAGCTTCAGGAAATGGAAATTTGATGCAGAGCCTCCTCCAAAACTTCCATAGCTTCTATAAAACAATCTAGTGATTCCAACCAAGAAAGCAACCAATAAACACAATAAAATTTACCAGAACAATTCCAATGTAATTCCACAACCAAGAATTTCCCCAAAACAATCCTCTGTATATTTTTCCCAAAAATATCCTCACACCCGTGAAGAAGCTTTTCCTCTCCAAAATTCTCTCCGTGAATAAATTTGCAACCAACTCTTTTATAAATTCAACCCTCACATGTTGGCACAAATAAAATATCTTCTAACAACCAAATTTAATTTCTATTTAATTTAATATTTCCAAATAATTATTTAATTCCAAATTCTAATTTAAATCCCACTAATTGAAATAAAATTCCAAAATGAATTAAATTCTTTTCTTTCTTTTAATTTACTCAACATAAAACTTAATTAATTAATTTTAATTATTTAATAAATAAATTCAACCCATTGGATTAAATTTAATTAATTAATTAAAATAATAATTTCTAACAACAATTTCAACTTTAATTTAAACAAATAACAACATTAAACAATGCAATTATTCTAAATATCAATTTCATGAACAAGCACCTCTCATAATCAAATAATCATTAAAACATGGCAATCAACGACTCAACAAACAGGACTGGCGACACACTATGGCTAGGGTGTAGACTTGACACAACTTACCTAGCTACTATCTCCCATTCAACTTAACCGTTGGATTGACACACTCAAACCTATGAAACCAGGTGAAGTCGATGTCATGTACTTGCAAACCTGAAAACCAAGTAAACAACAACATATAATATAAACAACATTTAATACACACCGTGAAGAGGAAATCACGGAAACATAGGGCGCTCGCAAGTGAGTGATGTGAACTCATCCCCTTCACCAATACACTCATCAAAACTGACATTTCCATCTTATTCAATAATCTCATATGAAATCACATGTTATTTCTACTAACATCATTACACCAATTAAAGCATGTAAAATAAAGCATCAGATAAACCACATCACATAACACAAATCATTCGTCGCTCTATAAATAGCGATCAAATAACACACACAAAATATAGTATCTGAATATCCAGAAACACAAATCAAAGAAAAAAAAGAACACACTGTCCAGTCCAGAAAGCAAAATGGAGGGGTGTTACAGGGAAACATAAATGGTAAATTGTGACTGCAATATTTGCAATATAAACCCTAGGGAATGTATATGCTAAAGAATGATTGTATTATTTGGAAAATAAACCCTAGGGAAATCTTTAAATGGTAAACCATGACTATAATATTTGCATTATAAACCCTATGGAACACATATGCTAACCTAAGACTGCAATATCTACAATATAAACCCTACTGATACATAAAGAAACACCTGCTACTGTAATATTTGCAATATAAACCCTAGGGAAACATAAACAAAAACCTATGACTATAATGGCTATAATGAAAATCAATATAAAGCTTAGAAATGGAAAATAGTAATGGCTATAATGAAGAACAATATAAATTAAACGAATGGAAAAGTGTGAAAAGAAAAAATGGAACAATATGGATGTTGGTGCACTGGAATTTGAGCTGTTGCCTCCCCTTGATGTTAACTCATTCAATTCTGTGCTTGTCACTCCTCCTTTTCTTATGTCGCTCACTGTAGAATAACTGAATACTTGTTGGTTTTCACAACTATTTGAATAGGGAATTATTTGAATTTGATTGATGCTTGTTTGGTGTGGTGAAATAAATTGCTGTCCTATTTTGAATTTGAATTATGTTTCGTATGAATTGGAGATTTGATTGATTTCAACCATTAATTCTTGACTTGATTGGTTTGGTGGATTGTTTGAAATTGTTTCCATGTTTTTGTTTTGAATAATGGTGGCCTTATAGGATTGTTAAATGGATGCAGGTGGGATATTTGGGTTTGGCTCCAATACGTGCACACCCTACTTGGCGAGATGGGATAGATTCAAGCTGATACGTATTGTAGGTCTCATGGTAGATGGGATAAGCGAATGCATTTGCGTGTTGGTTTGGTTATGCTACGATGGGAAACATTGTTGTAATGGGTTCGCCAGTTGGTCAAAGATGGGTCAGATGGGTTTCAAATTTTTTGACTTGGCACCTTGTTTATGTTGTGTAGTTGTGATTAATGTGAAAGTGATGCTTGCATTGGTGTGAAAGTTGGGTTTACCAGTTTATGGGGAAGGGTGCATGTCTTAATGTTTGTGCTGTTTAAATTCCATGTCACAATGCTACTTGTTATATGTCAGATACAAGTTGGATACACTTCATCATGTTTGGCTGCCAGCGTGTACTTGTTTTGTTTTGAAATTAATGCTATTAAGTATGCATTTTATATCTAATTTATGTTTGATGTGATCATGCCTATTTATGGATGAAATTATTTTTTACATTGTGGAGGACCGGCATATAGGTGTGGCCCCCAATGAGCGCATTTCCCATCACACGTTAGGGCCCCTGCTTATGTATTGGTTCCTCTCCCCTATCTTTTAGTATGTGGATTGAACCAAGGAATGAAGGAGAATAGTCAAAAATAGTTTGAAGAGGAGGCGATTGGGTAGTTACAAATGCATCACCCATGTTTTTATGCATGATTGTTTTTATTGCCAAGAAAAAAAGACAAGAAATGGGTGTGTGTTGCTTCCAACAAATTTATCTAGAAAAAGAGACCACACATTGTCTTTGGGAGAGGAGGCGATGCTGGAAAGAGATTGTACATGCCGATAGAGAGCAGCAAGTGGTTGGAAACAAAGGTAGGGTGTGAGGAACAAAAAATAAGGAGAAGGAATTAGGGAGTAAGGGACGATGGAGCATGTTTGAAGATCGACCTTTGGTCTTTGTACAAACTTAAAAATATTACCTTCTATTTTTGCTGTTTAATGATGCTATATAACTTGGTTTCCTTTGTATTGGAATAAAAAGAGAAGATTTGATTGCAAAGACTTTATTTATTTTAATGTTAAGACTCTTCCTCTACTCTAGTCATTCTTTCTTGTCTTCTATTTTTGAATATGGCTTGACTATGTGGAATTTTTTGTTGCCTTGATTATGGATCATGATCAAACCATTAATCTAGAGGAAAAATATTGGTAGGTTGTTGTTTTCTTTAATTGTTGTTCCCAACCACCTCTTGTAGCCATTTTGTTGAGATTGACCAATTTTCCATTAAATTTTAGTTTGTTAGAAGTTGAACGATTTTCCATTAATTTGAAGTTGAACAGAGAGTGTGAGTATGTAAGTTGAGTCATCATTTAGGGATACTAAAAAGTGGCACACAAGCTTAGAAATTCTACTAATGGTCATTGATCCTTTCACATATAATGGCTTCTTGTCCCTTTGGGTCCCATCATAATGAGTATAATTTTTTTAGGATGATTTCCTTAAATACATAACACTATACACTTGACAATTAAAATTTTGGCACCCACATAGAAGGGTAATAGTAAAACCATAAATATGTTTCTTTTGAAATGTATGAATTTGGATGTGGTGGATAAATTCATAATAGTGATAAGTTCTATGATGAATATAAACTACAAGGAATTGGATCACTATGGTTCTAAACATGGTAATATTGCATGTTAGAGTAACAAAACATGTATTGGGCTTGTTATTGGCCATAAATAATCAAATCATACACTAAAATTATAGATCAATAAAATCAACCTAACATAGTTTAAAAATAGAGTGAAAAATAATCAAGATATGCACTTTTATCCTCTAAAATAATATTTCCATATAAATAGAAAAGATAATTTTTTTGGCATTAATTTTTAATTACAAAAAGGTGTGACACACACTCACTAGATAAATTCATAAATATGTTTCTCTTGAAATTTATGAATTTGGATGTGGTGGATAAATTCATAATAGTGATAAGTCCTATGATGAATATAAACTACAAGGAATTGGATCACTATGATTCTAAACATGGTAATATTGCATGTTAGAGTAACAAAACATGCATTGGGCTTGTTATTGGCCATAAATAATCAAATCATACACTAAACTTATAGATCAATAAAATCAACCTAACATAGTTTAAAAATAGAGTGAAAAACAATCAAGATATGCACTTTTATCCTCTAAAATAATATTTCCATATAAATAGAAAAGATAATTTTTTTGGCATTAATTTTTAATTACAAAAAGGTGTGACACACACTCACTAGATTTGGTATTTTGAAGATACTATACATTTATTATTGTATTGAAATATTGAGGAGATCACTAAGATTCTATAAAATTTGATCAAATATTTTTTTGCTAAAATAACTACTTAGTAAAAAATTGAAGGTGCTCCTAGGAGGTCAATAGTGGTGAGCAAGTGCAATGGAACAAATTTTATCTATGGAATGGGGCACTAAACTAAAATGTTATGTTGAAACAATCAAACTTCTAATAGGTAAAGTCATATGGAAGGATCCTTCTGGTTCAAATGTACATCTTCATCAAAAATCTATTCTTCAAAAGGAATTAGAGAAGAAGTTTGCTTATTTCTCAAAAAGAGTAGATAGATTATTTTGGGCCCCTGCTAAAGATGGAAACTATACAATGAAAGAGGGATATAGGTCAATTATTGCAAGATCAATCAAGTCTCAATCTCATAGAGCTTTTTCATTTTCTTGGAATTCAATGACACTTCCTAAGGCAGGGAGCTTTGCATGGCTTGCCCTTAAGAAGTGTATTTTGACTAGTGACAGACTACGAAAAATTGGGCTTTGTAAAATCCTTTAAGTGTGTACTATGCCAAGAGTTTTTTTAATCTATGGATCATCTATTTGTCAGCTAATAGCTCAAAAATGTTGGAGTTTCATGAGATCAAAATTGCATATTTATTTCCCATTACCTAATTCTTTATGGGATCTTTTTTTGTTGGCCAGTTCTGTATAAAACATCTTTATATGCTTGTCTTTGGAAAGTAATCCCATCAATAGTTATCTGGTGTATATGGTGGGAATGTAATAGGAGGATTTTTCGTAAGCAAAGTCATTCTCTACAACAAATTCAATTCAAAATGGAAAAGAAGATCTCAGAAGTGGTCAATTCATATGTCCAAAACAATAAGGGTAACTCATCTATATTTACCAATTGGGTCAATTGGATATTGAGTAATTGGGAATATATATCAAATCCTTCTAATGGGATTCAACAAAACACTTGTGGGAGAAAGTAGGATAGATCTAAGGTCCAATGGACACCTCCTCCTTAAGGATTTCATAAGATTAATTTTGATGGGGCATCAAGGGGGAATCCAGGATTGTCAGGAGTGAGTATGTGTATTCATGATAGAAAAGGTTCTATGGTAGTGACACAAGTAGTAATTTTGGAAAATGATACAAATAATGTGGCAAAGGCTAAAGCATTGCTTTAGGGTCTACAATTGGAAAAATATTTAGGATTGAAAAATTTGCATATTGAAGGGGACTCACTAATTATCATAAATGTGTGTAAAGTAAGAAAGATCCATAATTGGATGCTTCAATACATTTTAAGGAGGGTATGGATGTTGATGGATTCTCTTCAAGAAGTGCAAATATCACATATATGTTGGGAAAGTAATAAAGTAGTAGACAAGATTGCAAATTTAGGTTGTGAAGGGAAAGAGTTTAAGTGCATGGACATAAGGGAATTAGGAAGAGTAGATCCACTTTTGAAAGATTTAATTGAATTAGAACAAGGAAGGATGAAGAATATTCAATTAGGACAGAAAATACAAGGGATGGAGGTGTTTCAGTAAAGAAATATGATGAGCGTTGGAGGGCAATATAATAATGAGTTTGGACTCATTAATTTATATGAGATTTCCAATGTGATCATGATGCAAGCTCACACATTGGAGAAGGACAACTCATGACCATAGATTTTACTACTAATGTTGCTTGGATTGTGCAGGTACTTAGCTCATTATAGAAGGAAGTGCACCAACTTAAATGAAGGGATGGAAAATGGGGAAGTGTGCTCATCTTGATCGACGTGTTTTTCTACCTTCACTAACCATCATTTCATTATTCCTTATGATGATAAATTAAAATTGATACCTAGATTTCTATATAAATGTGCTTGTTAATCAAGATTTAGTGCCTTGGCTACACTAACTTTGGTGTTTGTGAAATTTGTTGTCGCTGGAAAAGAAGAGCAAGTGGAGTATTTCTATTAAGGGTTTTTGAAAGGTGGACTCATGGAAAAATTGGGAGGTGTTGGAGTAGCTTTCTAAATAACTAGGGCATTGGGTAAATGGCATTCCAACCATGGAACCTTCATTTTTGTATGCAAGTGTAGAGCTGGGAGAAGCCCTTCAAAGATATTTTGACTGGTGAGGATCTTGTAATTATTTTTAGCATAGAGTGCCCTAGGGTTGCAAAGAGAATTTGGTTGGTAATTGGAATGGAGGTGATTAATCCCAATTCGCATTGAGTAGTGCTTTCATCTCAGGTGTTGTCCATATTTTTCTTGAACCTATTGGATATCAGTCAATATTTTATGGATTTGGAAGCCATAGCCCAGAGGTATGTTAAATTTTAATTTCTTCAGGGCAATGCATTGTTAGCAGCAGTCCAGGGTTATAATGTGTTTAAAGGGAAAAGATTGGTAGGAGGTTTATTTTCACATAAGATTCTTAAACAATGTTAAGGTTTCCAAGATATTTATGAAGCAATCAAGTTGGGTCCATAGTTTAATAATGATAGAATCTTTTTGACGACATTATAGAAGAATTGCAAATGTTTATGTTCTGGTATGAAAGTGGCTACAAAAGACAAGTATTTTGCAATTTCTTTTTTAAAAATCTCATGCTTGTGTGTTCTCTAGACAAAATCCCAATTTAGGAAAGCTGCAAGTTGCGTCTTAGGCATATGTAGCTTCTGGAGTCAGGTCATTGCCATAGATTGTTATGAGGAAAAGAGCTTATGAGGATTTGAAAGTTGAGAAGGAAGAAGGTGCGGGTTCTGCTTCAGAGGATCGACTGAAGAATTTTTCTAGGAAGAAAAGAATCTGGGTGCTGGAAGTTCATGATTCAGAGGAAAGTGAAGGGGAAAATAGTCCAGTATATATGGAAGAATGAAGGCTATAGCTAGTTATTCTTGAGAAATTTTGTTCAAATTTAGTGTTTATAGTTATCTATTTCATAGCTAAGTGGGTATTTTCTAAATTGGAATGAAGTAATTCTCTATGGCCTGTATGATTAATTTTTGGCCTAGTTTAGGGGATGGGAAATAGTTATAATCTTGTAATGCTATGTAGATCAATGATGCTAACATAGTTAGGGAAGATATCTCACATATTGGTACTGTATGCTTAAATCTCTAAAATGCACTACCAGTCTCAGGTGGCAATCATGGACAATTTTGTAATCTTACCTTTTATATTAATATATATATATAGATATCTCTTGCCTCTCTACCTAAAAAAAAAAATTGAAGGTGCAAATTTTTTAAAAAACATCTATTTTGCTTTCTCTAATAGGCAGTAATTATAAATCTAAAATTAGTTAAAAAATTCATCCAAATGAAACAATTTAATAAGAATGATTTTCCAATATCTATCTCCCAACACAAAATTTATTTGCCATGCATAAATTCAAATATGTTGTAAAATTGAGATTTGATTCTAATTTCAAGATATAGATATAAAATTTAAATGGAGCCCCATATCACTTTCTCATAGTAAAGTAGTTGATTAATTTTATAATGTCTTTTCATATATCTAGAATAAGGGTTATAATGTAGATTTGGACCTTACCAAAGATTACAAGAATAGTTTCCAATGAAAATATGCTCCATGTACATTTGTGCTAATAGAATACACTACTATAAGACTGAATTATTTTCTACTAATCTAAGAAAACAATTAGAAAATAAAGTCAAGTACATTTATTCAAGAGTGTTCCAAATAAACAATTGTGGTTTCTTGAATCATGTCTATTTGGAATGCCAAGTAAATGTATTATAACTAAGTTTAATTTCTAGAAAGAAAGTTTGAGTTGAACTGTAGGACCTCCAGATGTCCATATTATGACTAGAAAAACAAAGAATAAAGTTTTCATGAAACTATTTTGGTTACAATTTTGGGGAAATACCTACATGTCATATTACAATTTTTTTAAATAGTATTCCATTTGAAGGTATAAAATAAGTGGGTATGTGTAGGATCACCATAGAAAAAACAAGCCCTTAAATGGCAATAAAATTCAAAAAATCAGAGTTAGACAATTTGACGTAAAAATTTGAATAAGTTATCTATATTATTTCAAAAATATGTAAGAATAAAATCTATAGAAAATTGAATGTAGTTTCTAAACTACTAGGTTTATTTAAAAAAATATATATAATTGGTGAAAATTTGAAATTTCAATGCAGTAGTACTTAAATTTCAGGGAAAAAATAAGTAGGTGTCTGTCTGACCATCCTAACCACAATAAAAGGATAATATTTTTTATAAGATTTTAGATATAAGTAGGGGACTCATGTTCCGATGTGATGCATATTTTTTTGTAATTTTTTTCCAAGTAAATAATTAATTATAATTTTTTTAATACAAATTTTAAAAAATATAAAAACTCATATGTCTAACCACCTTAACTTGGTCAAAACTTCATGAAATTCATTTTTTTTTTAATCCTATATTATGCGAAGCATAGAATGTGACACATGTTTCAGATTCAAAAAATGTGATACTGTTTGAAAGTTATAGATGTTTTTCAATTAGCCTATCAATCAAAACTTTAGTTGTAATTCAAATATAAATTGAATAATAATTATTTATTAAATTCAAAGTGAAACATAATTTATATTGGTGGAAAGTTGAGAATCTCCTTTAAAAACCCTTTTCGTTTCATCAATTTTGGGTAAGAAAAAATCGTCAGCCACATGGGTCATCATATCACTTAGATATCGCCACTTTTTTGACCCATCATGATCCTGCACATACCCAAGTGAAAATTTGAAAATATAATCATAAGACTATTTTTTCTATTTTTGTTAGTCTCAAATTTAAACTTAGGTTTTTGAAGGCTGAAGCTACAATAAAAAAAAAAAATAACAATTATATACATTTTGAAATAGAATGACACAAAACAAACTAGTTTTCTAAATTTCTAGAAGAATATTATTTTAACTTTAGTTTCAAAACGTTTGTCCTACCTATCCATAGTTTCTTAAAACAATGGAGGCATTAGTCATTTCAAATTCCCTATTAAAAAATAGTAATGACAAGGGATCATTTTGGATTCCTATAATATTATGGTTCCATAAATATTAGAGAAATCTTCATGAAGAAACAAATTTATAAGGGAGAGAGAATATATCATAGAGGTTAAAACAAAACCAATGAGGAATATTTTCAATAATGATAAGAAATTTAAAATATTTAGTTTCTTTAAGTGAAAAAAAAAAAAAATACCTTTCATATTAATGGGTTTGAATGATTGAAATAGATGTTATTTTATAAAAAATAAATAAAAACAATACAAAAGGAGTAATATTATAAAAAAATCTATGCTATGATTTTTCTTGGTTTCTGTGTTTTATTCTTTTTGAGATTTTTGCAAGGGAATCATAAAATGTATTTCTATAATTTACTTGAATTTCCAGTTCATCCTCTTATAATAGAATAAATATATTGAGAACATGCCTAAATTTTTTCATCAATTAATTGTTGCATATCTATCAAGAAGAAACATTATTTATTTTGGATTTTCTACCCAATATTTATACCATTAAGATAAGATGAAACCAAAATTGAAACATTTTATTAAGCCTATAATGGTCCCTAAGAGTAGAGAGCATCAAATCTATTTACGATTGAATAAAGGACTAAATTAAAAAATATAACTACATGTGTAAGGAAGTATGGAAAATTTTAAATTCTTCTTTGAAGGATTTTTTTTTTTTTAGGTTTTGTCTACTTTAGAGAAGATAAAATTTAGATTTTCTTGTTTTAATTATATCTAATCTACAATAAGGTTTCAAAGCATAGTGTCTTGCATAGTTTCCCTTGCTTTCTGATAGGTTAAAAATAATGTAAATATGATTTTTTTAGACCATGAGCAACCATCAACTTCTCGTCCCTTTTCTAAAACTTCAAGGACACCAAATGGTCCTCACTATCTACTATTTCATCCAATGGTTTCTTAGGAGAACAACAAATTCTACCATGCAAGCCTATGTAAAAAAGTCTTCCACACTTAAAATTAAAGATAAGGAAATGATACACAATTTTATTAGCTATCTAATTGAGATTAAAGAACACCAAACCTTCATACAAAAATTAAAAATGAAATCTTTTGAGGCCATTTAATATTTTTTTAAAAAGTAACAATCATATGGGAAAAATAGATAAAAAAGAACTACACGTGTAGCCATTGACATAGATTATACACTAATCACCCTTTTTTTAATGTGCCAAGATTATAATCTTCAAAAAACTATAAATGATCGATCAACCCACTATTTTTTATATTCTTCTATTTTTCTTTTGTTGAAAACTACAATACCCCCATTAGCCATATATATTGATCTGTCTAGGCAACTTGAGGAAAAATTCAAAGGCCAAAGAGGGAACATTAAAAAAATTCCAATTTTCATTGGAGTGTAATTTACAATGTGAAATAAAGGTATTCAAAATGATTTAGTTTTTTTAAGTTGTGATTTATGATTGGAGTTTTTTTTTAATTTATTTTTATTAACAAAATTTATGAATTTCATTAATTGTTTACTCAAAAAATAGATTAGAGCTCTTTAAAAAAATAAAATCAAGAAAAAGAATAATTCTTCCCATTATACACTTTCCTAGACAAACAAATGGATAGGGTCAAATAAGTTGTATTCTGAACACAAGAGAATCCCATGTCTTTGGTTCAGAGAGCAATTAGCTTGTATATGTGCTTGTTTAAGTTTGAATATATTACACTCTTATGCTCTAAACACAAGAGAATCCCATGTCTTTGGTTTAGATAGAAATTAGCTTGTATATGTGCTTGTTTAAGTTTGAATATCTTACACTCTTATGCTCTAAATGATCAATGGTAAGAGCATCCTCCTAAGGAGAACAATTTTATTAATCTTTTGTTTTTTCACTGAAAAATAAATAGTGCCAACAACACTAGTAGGGAATCGAAGTCACTTGAATCATTTATGATAAAACTTGAAACTAGTTTTTTCTTTACCATTTTCATACATTGATTAAATAATATTTTTTGTGTTTTATTGAATTTAGTATATTGAAAATTTTACAAATTCCTCTAACTCTTAGAGCACTCAAATTTCTACTAGATATTGTATAAAAGTCTCTTGAGATGTGACAAAGTATTGTATGATAATCAAAAGGAAAGGATAAAACAAATTGTACACTGATTTTCTCAAATCTTCTTGAGGCTTCCCATGATCTCTAAACTTCTTCATTTTCTGGAAACTTCCAAACCTCTATAAAAGAGGATCTATGTAAATCATTTGGTAATCAATACAAGTCAATTTGTGCAGCAAAAAGAGTCTATCAAGTGTTCTAAGTTTTTCCTCTGCCAACTAGTTCAGATAGAGTGCAACTTTATAATTTTCCAAGGACAATTATCTTAAATTTTTTGTTTGTAATCAGTTGCCAGAAGTTTGAATCTATTAGTGTTGTTGGCACTATTTATTTTTCAGTTGTGAGGATCATTGGAGATCGTACTAGGAGCCATTCAAAGATAGAGTGCAACTTTATAAATTTCCAAGGACAATTATCTTAAATTTTTTGTTTGTAATTAGTTGCGAGAAGCTTCAAACTTCTGGCAACTGATTACAAACAAAAAAATTAAGATAATTGTCCTTGGAAAATTTTAAATTTGCACTCTGTCTTTGATTGGCTCCTAGTATGATCCCCAATGATCCTCACAACTTATACAATCACTAACCAAAGCTCTGATACCACTATGTTAGTGGGTAGAGGAAAAAATTAGAACACTTGATAGACTCGTGTTGCTGCACAAATTGACTTGTACTGATTACCAAATGATTTACATCGATCCTCTTTTATAGAGGTTTGGAAGTTTCCAGAAAATGAAGAAGTTTAGAGATCACAGGAAGCCTCAGGAAGATTTGAGAACATCAGTGTACAATTTATTTTATCCTTTCCTTTTGATTATCATACAATATTTTGTCACATCTCAAGAGATTGTTATACAATATCTAGTAGAAATTAAAGTGCTCTAATAGTTAGAGGAATTTGTAAAATTTTCAATATACTAAATTCAATAAAACACAAAAAATATTATTTAATCAATGTATAAAAATGGTAAAGAAAAAACTAGTTTCAAGTTTTATCATAAATGATTCAAGTGACTTTGATTCCCTACTAGTGTTGTTGGCACTATTTATTTTTCAGTGAAGAAACAAAAGATTAATAAATAGTGCCAACAAAACTAGTAGGGAATCAAAGTCACTTGAATCATTTATGATAAAACTTGAACCTAGTTTTTTCTTTACCATTTTTATACATTGATTAAATAATATTTTTTTGTATTTTATTGAATTTAGTATATTGAAAATTTTACAAATTCCTCTGACTATTAGAGCACTCTAATTTCTACTAGATATTGTATAACAGTCTCTTGAGATGTGACAAAGTATTTTATGATAGTCAAAAGGAAAGGATAAAACAAATTGTACACTGATGTTCTCAAATCTTCCTGAGGCTTCCCGTGATCTCTAAACTTCTTCATTTTCTGGAAACTTTCAAACCTCTATAAAAGAGGATCAATGTAAATCATTTGGTGATCAATACAAGTCAATTTGTGCAGCAACACGCGTCTATCAAGTGTTCTAAGTTTTGCCTCTTCCCACTAACATAGTGGTATTCGAGCTTTGGTTAGTTATTGTGTAGGTTGTGAGGATCATTGGAGATCGTACTAGGAGCCAGTCAAAGGTAGAGTGCAACTTTATAATTTTCCAAGGACAATTATCTTAAATTTTTTGTTTGTAATCAGTTGCCAGAAGTTTGAAGCTGTAAAGTAATGAAGCTATTCAGATTGCAGACTTTTAAGGAGAAGAGGCATGCAAAGAATTGGAGAAGCTGATCATTTGATATCATGGCATCAGGAAGTAATTACTTGCAGCCCCAAATTCCATATTTTACAGGTAAGAATTATGACAATTGAGCAATTAAAATGAAAACACTATTTCTTTCCCAAGATTTATTAGACATGGTTGAAAGAGGATTTGCAGAACCACAAGATGAATCCCAGTTAACTAGAAATCAAAGAGATGAGCTAAAGGATAATAGACGAAAGGATGCAAGGGATTTACAACTTATACAACAAGGCATATATGAAATTATTTTTGCTAGAATTAAAGGTTCAAATACATCTAAGCAAGCATGGGAAATATTTGAAACTACATATCAAGGTACATCTAAAGTAAAACTAGTTAAATTGCAATCACTTAGAATGGATTTTGAAAATCTTCAAATGAAAGATTCTGAATCAATAGATCAATTCTTAGCCCAAGTTATGAATGTTGTTACCTAGATTAGAGCAAATGATGATGAATTACCAAATCAAAAGGTTGTAGAAAATATCCTTAGAATTTTTCCTAACAAATTTGATAATATTGTGGTTGCAATTGAAGAATCTAAAGATCTATCACAATTATCTATAGATGAGTTGTTTGGGTAATTGTTATCTCATGAATATAGGTTAAGCAAGAATAAAAATGTTTCTTTAGAAAATACTTTAAAATCACAATTGACATCTAACAGAGGCAAAGGAAGAGGAAATTTTAGAGGAAGAGGATGAGGAAGAAATGATTTTCAAAGAGAAGAAAGAAGAAGGCTTGATTCAACAGAAAAACCAAGACAAGGATTCAAGCCTAAAGGACATGGATATAATCAAGCATCACAAAGGTATGATAAGTCCAATACCCAATCACAATGTTATTATTGCAAAAAATTTGGACATTTTGCAAGTGAATGTCGAAAGAAACAAGTAGATGTAGGAAAGAAAAATGATTTTTTTTTAGAAAGTAATTTAGACACATTATTTATCACATGCCATGTAGCTCAAGAAAATTCAAGTGATTCTTGGTTTTTAGATAGTGGGTGTAGAAATCACATGAAATTAAATAGAGATTTGTCTGAAAGCATGGATAGTACAATCAAATCAGATATAAAATTGGACAATAATGATACATTGGTAGTCACAGATAAAGGTGTAGTCAATGTGATGACAAATCATGATAAGAATACTATTTATGATGTTTACTTTGTTCCTGGGTTAAAGCATAATCTTATAAGCATTGGACAAGGGTTATAAAATCACCTTTGACAATAATGTTTGCACTATATTTGATATACCTCCTAGTAACATGATAATTTCAAGGGTTGAAATGACAAAGAATAGGATGTTTCCACTAAGGGTGAGAATTAAAAAGATAGAAGGATTTGAAGCAAATTTTAAGGTAACTTATCAAGATCAAGCATGGTTATGTCATTTAAGATATGGAAATCTTAATTTCAAAGGATTGCGTTTGTTGAAAAAGAAGAAAATGGTAAAAGGACTACCCCCAATTAAAAAACCAATAAGTTCATGTGATAATTGTATTTTGGAAAAACAACATAAAAAAAGTTTTCCAAAGGGAATGTCATATAGAGGATGTGCACCATTAGAAATTGTACATATAGATTTATGTGGTCCAATGCAAACACCTTCATTGGGGGGGATAATTTTTTTTTTAGCCTTCATTGATGATTATACTAGAAAGACATGGGTTTTCTTTCTTATATATAAATCCAAAGCATTTGGAAAGTTTAAAGAATTCAAAGCATTAGTTGAAAAAAAAAGTGGCCTATTCATAGTATTAAGATCTGATAGAGTAGGAGTTCATATAAATCAAATGAGTTCTTAGATTATTGCAGGTATCATGGTATACATAAGCAATTCACTACAAGTTATACACACCTTAGCAAAATGGTGTCGTTGAGAGGAAGAATAGAACAATAATACAGATGGAAAGAAACATGTTAAAATGTTAAAAACTACCTAATGAATATTGGGTTGAAGCAGTAGCTTGTGTCATATATATTTTGAATAGGTGTCCAACAAAAAGTGTAAAAGACAAGATTCCTCAACAAGCATGGAGTGGTAAGTATCGTAGTGTATCAAATTTTAGAATTTTTGATTGTGCTGCATTTGTATTCATACCAAAGGAAACAAGGAGAAAGTTGTATGATAGAGGTGAAAATTATATTATCATTAGTTATTGTGAACATTCAAAAGGGTCATTATATTATCATTGGTTATAAGTTGTTTAATCCTATCACTAAAAGGGTCATTATAAGTAGAGATGTATTCAAAGAAGAAGCTTGGGATAGTGGCATAGGTAAATCAATTTTAATTGGTGCATTAATGCCTCATGATGAAGAAGAAGAAAAGGATCAAGAAGAAAAGGATCAAGAAAGACAAGATGATCAAACTACTATACAAGAAGCTTCTCCATCAAAACTCCACAAAGAGAACAAGGTGAATCATCAAATTCACAAATAAGTAATGATTCTAATCCTACACTTGCATCATTAAGAACAAGAATTAAAGAAAAGAAGTTTCAGAGTATGCAATAAATTTATGATCAAGGATATGGAATATATTTACAATCAAATTTTTTATTTATTTTCTCAAGATCTTATTTATTATGAAGAGGTAATTAAGGAAAAACATCGGGTTAATGCAATGAATGAAGAAACAAAATCAATAGAAAAGAATGACACATGGGAATTAGTTGATTTTCCTAAAGGAAAAAATGCATTTACAAAACTAAGTTTAATGCAAATAGAGATGTTGAAAAACATAAAACAAAATTAGGAAAAAATGCATATGTGTAAAATGGATTTACAAAACTAAGTTTAATGCAAATAGAGATGTTGAAAAACATAAAACAAAATTAGTAGCTAAAGGGTTTGCATAACAATATGGAATTGATTATAATGAAACATTTGCATCTATAGCAAGACTTGATATAGTTAGAATGGTATTAGCAATAGTAGCTCAATATAGTTGGAAATTTTAGCAAATGGATGTAAAATCAGAATTTTTAAATGGATTTTTAGAGGAAGAAGTCTATGTACAACAACCAAAAGGATATAAGGTAAGTGGGCATGAAGAAAAAGTATATAGGTTAAAAAAGGCACTTTATGGACTTAAGCAAGCACCTAGAGCATGGTATAGTTGAAGAGATGCATACATGATGGGAAATATATTTAAAAGGAGTAATAATGAGCCTACACTATACATAAAGATCAATAAATAGGGTCAGATTTTGATTGTTCATTTATATGTTGATGATTTGATTTTTACAAGAGATTTATCCATAGACATGTTTAAATCGGCTATGAAAAGGGAATTTGACATGATAGATTTGGGATTAATGAGATATTTTCTAGGAATTTAAGTTGTACAAAATGATAAAGAGATTTTCATTTGTCAAACTAAGCATGCAAAGGATGCGTTGAAGATGTTTAGAATGGCAAATTGCAAACTAGCATCTACTCCTATTACTACAAGTACAAAACTTAGTAAAGATGATATTGGGTCTAATGTTAATTCAACCATATTCAAAAGACTTGTTGGAAGTTTGATGTGTCTCACAACAACTAGGCAAGATATCATTTATGGAGTTAGTTTGATATCTAGATTTATGGACTCACCTAAGGATTCACATTGACAAGTTGAAAAAAAATATTAAGGTATATTGCAAGAACTATTGAATATGGCATAATGTACTCCATAACAAATAAGTTTGAATTGGTTAGATATATAGAAAGTGATTTTACAAGGATCATTGATGATCGAAAGAGCACTTTAGGATATGCATTTCACTTTTGAACGGGTATTACTGCATGGGCATCAAGGAAACAACCTATAGTCATAATTTCATCCGTAGAAGCATAATATGTGGTAGGTACATCAATAGCATGTCAAGCAATATGGATGCGAATGGTTTTGATGGATATAATGCATGATCAAAAGGAACCAACACCAATCTATTGTGATAATAAGTTAGCAATTACACTATCAAAGAATCATGTGTTTTATAAGAGGAGGAAGCACATTGACACGAGGTATCATTCCATTTGAGAATTGGTGAACAAAGGAGAAATCGATCTCGAGTATTGCAGATCTGAAGACCAATTAACAGACATATTCACAAAGCCCTTGGCAAAGGAGCAATTTGAATATCTTAGAGAAAATTTGGGAATTATAAATATTAATGTAATAAGTAGTAGAAATTAGAGGGGAGTGTTAGAGCGCTCTAATTTCTACTGGATATTGTATAGTAGTCTTTTGAGATGTGACAATGTATTGTATGATAGTCTAAAGAAAATGATAAAACAAAATATACACTGATGTTCTCAAATCTTCCTGAGGCTTCCCGTGATCTCTAAACTCCTTCATTTTCTGGAAACTTCCAAACCTCTATAAAAGAGGATCGATGTAAATCATTTGGCAATAAAGTTTTGTCAATTTGTGCAGCAACACGAGTCTGTCAAGTGTTCTAAGGTTTGCCTCTGCCCACTAACACTAACAAACTTCTAAATTTTGTTAAGCTTTTACAATTAAAAATATACAATTTCAATCAATTACTAATTTAACATATATAAGAAATTATTTATATTAAATATTCATATAATCTAAACTTCTTAAACTATGAAACTTGTGTCCTACATATAATATATAAAATAAAAATTATTAATTTAAAATCAAAATATGAAAAACACATAACATATGACATTTAGTTATTTATTGTGCGACATTGAAGGCTCTCCACTGTATTAGTCATGGATATGTGCTTCTCCATGAAGAACGAAAATTGTCCCTGAGTAGCTTGTAACGAGTTTAAAAATTAGTTACATGGAGGAGGAAATTCAATTAAAAAATTACAGGAAGTAGATTTCAGAAACCCCACAATGAAGGTGGCCGATGAGTTTATTGTGTTTGATTTTTTTTGCTTACGATGGGAGTGATGATAACGATGTTGCAGAAGTAAGCGACGGAAAATTCTGGTCAGTTCTGCATGTGAAAGGTAAATTTGTGTTAAAGAGTTTCATTTTTACTAGTAAGATGTTTGTGCGCTTAAAGAGTAAGCTATAGAGGTAAACTATTTATTTATTTATTTTTTTAAACTAATGAGCATAGCCATAATTCATTATTCAAAAAATAATCAAAAATTTCCTTACAACATTGTGTCTGCAATTATCAAAATAATAGAAATTAATATTAAAATAAAAAAATACCATATCCTCCTCTCTCTTAATAGCATAGCAGCCTGGAGGATTATTTGAATTGGGGTCATTCGGCTACCTAACTATACTACAGATTCATAGATATGGGCCTGCGAGTATAAGGACTACATCACAGTGGGAATGAATGGGGATCTCCCATGCCCTTGCAGGCCAAACCCAAAATACTTGAGCATAAAATTACACCATCATGATTCTGTCCCATAAAACAAAACATCCATGAAAACATAATCAATGGAGATAATTTTCTTTTGAATAAATGAACAATATCATGGGCATCATGATATGAATATCTTATGTCAGATGCAAAGGACAAATATGTCTGCTAAATGAGATCAGGAAGAGATTTTACAGAGTTCATCTACTCCTTATAGACACAATTATTTTCTGGAGTATTTTCCATCTACAAAGGCAGAAGCCTTAATGCATTTCTCACTATGACAAGAAAACACTATACATAACATACAATATCTGTTCCACACAACAATAGAAAACAAACAAAAAATGAAGTAAAGACTACCAATATTTTCCAATCTGTCGTAGTTTGCACTCCCTTGCATCAGATCTCCCCAGTATGAAACCTAAATCTTACAAAACCATTAACATTCTCCATGTCCTGGCTCCAAAACTTCCATTTATTACCTTTTAATCACTGAATTTGGAGATCTACAATGTACCCACTGAGAATTTGGGCTCTTGGAGCCTGTACAATAGTGATAACACTACAACAACAATGGCCACAAGCACGATCAAAATGACAACAATTATTAAAAACTAGAGGCAACACAAGTAGTTGTGGCTTCTCCTCTTCTTCGCAGGTTGTGGTCTGTATTTGAGCAAGGCAACACCCTTAGTGTATGCGCCATTAAGATTATGTACCCCTAGCCTACTTGCAGGATAAACTCTCCCAGTCATTGATTTCATGTAGGAGAGGAGGGTAACACAACATGTAGCATACAGACTAAAATATTAAAAAGAGAGCAGAGTTTTGTTTAAAAACTAAAACAAAGATTGTGAAGAACAGAGCAGCCGATGCTCTTACAGTTATGCCTTTTCCATTTTAATTTTTTTTTTTTTTTTAATTCTTCCAAAACAGAGTATCATATTGCCTTTTAACAAAACAGAGCTATCCACGAGAAGCTTCCAGAATACACCTTGAATAAAGAAGAGTCTAGAAACTTAGAGAAGAATGAAGAAGAAGATAGAAGCGGGAAGAGAGAGGAAGTAAATGTGGTGGGTGAAGTAATTGGGCTACGAAGGCAGGGGAGATTAAACATGCCCAGCTGGAAGACACGTCCACCAACACTCCCCCTTAATCTTCACTGTCATATATGTCTGCTATTCCAATTCCTTCCCGGAGATGTTCAAAAACATTCTTCGCAAGCGGCTTTGTAAAGGTATCTGCAAGTTGTTCTCCGGACCTGCGAAATTGAAGATGTATGTCACCATTGTTTACCAATTCACGAATAAAATGGTACCTGGTATCAGTATGCTTGCTTCGTTTATGAAAAACATGATTTTTAGATAAAGCAATTGCAGAATTATTATCACAATTTTTTTTTGTAGGTTCTTCTTGTGGATGCCTCAAATTTGAAAGTACTCTTCTCATCCATACTTCCTGGCAAGCTAGTGATGTGGTTGCAACGTATTTCGCTTCAGCTGACGAGATTGTCACAATTGGTTGTTTTTTCGATGCCCAAGAGATAGCACTTGATCCTAGATGAAAGATATACCCTGAAGTTCTTTTTGTGTCATCCATGCTACCTCCCCAGTCACTATCTGTATATCCAATCAATTTGTAATCATCTGAAAATGTATACAAAATCCCAAAGCTATTTGTTCTAGCTATATACCTTAAAATTCTTTTTCCAACTTTCCAATGTGATTCTTTTGGTTTGTCCATGAATCTGGAAATGAAGCTAACCCCATACATGATATTCGGTCTTGTGGCGGGGTGATCCCACAATAGTGGTTTACAATTTTTGGGCAAACTAGACACTGCAATTATTATTTTTAACTAAATCTTCACTTTCGAGTTCTTGTAGCCGCCTAACTGTGAGGAATTTGAAAATGATGCAAATTAGAGTCTCATCACATTTTGTCTGTAGATTCTAAAAATATTTTTTTCAAAATTTTTGGAATCAGATTGCACTTTTTTTTCCATCTCCCACGAAAACTAGTTTTTTTTAGAAATTAGTATTTTTAAAAAGTGACGCTCACTGTATGCAACATAACTTTTTTTGTATGAAAGATAAAATTTTATTTTTTTTGAATTTAGATTTGTAACTACGATATCTAGCACTTGCATTTGGTCTCATAGTTTTCTAGTGAATATTTTTTCCTTAATCAAGTTTCAAAGTCAAACCAATTGCAATTCAGACATATGCTGACTGTATACAACATAACCTTTTCTGTATGAATCAACATTCAATTTTTTTTTTTTAATGGATCAAGGACATCAATACCCAGCCTCAACGTATTTTTCAAAATTTTATTTTGATAATCTGTTATTTTTCCACATGTGCAGACCAGAGATTTTGATTTTCAATGAAAAACCTATGTTTAAAAAAACTAAAAAATAAAATACATAATAAAAACAAATCATATTAAAATTATATTCGACGGATAGCTCATTCCAAAGACTATCATTATCTAGCTGGGTTTCTGAAGTTTTGTGCATTTTCAATTTCAAATTGAGCTTCGAACGACAATTTTTTACAAAAAAATCTATTTTTTGAGAAGCTAGGGGAAAAAGGGTGTTCGGTTGAACCTTTAATGTGGTTCGGCCGAACCACATTAAAATAATGAGCGAAATTATTTTAAAGGGGTTCGATCGAACCCCCCTAAAATTGGTTCGATCGAACCCCTCCAGTATACATACGAGAGTCAAACAACTTTTCCAGGGTTTTTGTGCATTTTTCCGAGCTCCTCTGTAAACGCCGTTTTCCAAGCGAGCTTTCAAACGTGTCAACTGAAAAAGACAAATAACAGGTGAAAAAATGTTTTATATTTTTTGAAAATGTTTTGTGACATATTTTTTGCATTTTGTAGGAGAATTTGTTGTTAGCTTAAATCAAACATTTGTGTTTTGAAGAAGAAAATGGGACAAAAAGCAAATATAAAAAACAAAGCTCAACGAAAATTTTCAAAAGATAAAGAAGAAAATAGATGCAAACAAAACTTGACAAATCATCATAGAAAGAAACAAGGTACATGTATATTTCTTCTCTTTCTCGTGAAATATGGGTAAATTTATTTAGTTACAATAGTGAGTTTATCATATGTTTTATCTAGCAACAAGGAAAAATGCATCCAATAATTGATATATAAGAAAATCGAATGTTCTTCATTTCAATTTTTTGAAAATGAAAACTCAAATGCATATCATCAATGGTTTCTATAAAACTAAAATCTGCAAGTTATCACTAGATTTTATGAATCCTTATACTAAATGTTTTAATAGTTTTGATCTACAATATATTTTCTTTATTTGTATTTATTTGTAGCACCCAATTTTGCATAGATATCTATGTGTATGTGTTTTAAATCCTTATATTTATTTCATCCAATTGTGCATCATCAATTATATAGATATGGTAGAAACACCATCTTTCACCAATATTTCTCCCTCTATCAAGTAGTATCTCCCTTTGTATCAATACATGAAAATGAATAGTAGGGAATCATTATGTATAACCAAATTGGATTAAAGAAGATGACACAAGATAATTCAACAAAAGAGAATTTTTAAACTCATCTAAAAAACCTAAATAGTGATAATTAGTTGAGAAGGTGGGGATAACTCAAACACCCCACAAACACACAAAAATTAGTTAAAAATATAAGTAAATTATAATAAATAGAATCATATTAGTTAACAATAACTATTTTTGGATTATGATAGATTTAACAAGAAGTACGATGAATATACACATAAAGCATACATTAACTAAATAAGTTTATATGCGAGGAACATATAATGTAGAAGTATGTATTTAAAATAATATTTTCTAAATTTTCTAACACATAATCTAACATAGAATTAGAATATTCTTTATAAGAGTGAAATAATTCATAAAGAAATAAACATATATTGATAGTAAAAAGAAAAATGTATTGAATTTGATAACCTAAATAAAAATTTGAAAGTTTTAACTAACTTTATTCCTAGATTTAAGATTAATAACACAAAAATACTATCCAAAATAGATAAATCAATAAGTGTAAATGGTCTTAAATCTAAATTGGTTTCACCTATATAAACTATGCAAGCTTATTTTTCCTATTAAAAAAAAGTACTATGTTTTTATTAAACAAAATATTAAAAATGGGATTTAATTATAAACAAAGAAAAACCTAGAATGAGAGTTGAGAAATAGATATCTCATCGTGATAGAAATCTAGAATTATGAATCAATAGAAGATAATAAAAATTACATCATGTTTCCTAGATGGTAGCACATGACTACATTAAGGTCTATATGTCTACATAGATTTTTGTTGTACATAAAAAATACCAGTTTATACAAAATTTGAAAATCTATAAAATAAAAATAAAATACACAACCAATAACAAGAAACTTTAGTAGAATAATATGATGAATTTGTTAAAATAAATTAAATGATATATAAAATGGTCATAATGTTATTTAAACTGAGCTCTAAGATAATATAATTATGATAGATAGGAAAAGACACAAAACCTCCATATGAAGAGATTTCCAAGAATACATGTAGCTAGTGCCACAAAGGGAAAGGGGTGAATTTTGGTTATCTTACCAATTATATTGTCAAATCCCTAATTTGATATTTTTACCTCCACAAGTAATCAAATAAAAAGACATTAGATTAATATGGTTACACTCTTATCTTATGTGCATCTAGAACTAAGACAAGTACAACATAAAAAATATATAAATCTATAGCAATAAGTGTATCCCTTAGATATATAAAATAAATAAAATTGAGAAGATGGATCAACATGAAAATATAATAGTTCAGACTATCACATGTTGTAATGTACACTCATATTTTTGATGAAAAATAGTCATGAGTAATGCACGTGTTATTTTCTTCATGTAATACCTGATAAAATTATTGTGTACTATAAAGTGTATTTTTATTGATCTGGGGTAATTTTAATTAAATGACTCATTTATCTATAAGATGGGAGGGGCAAGTTTCTTTAATTTTTTAGCATTCTAGTCCTTACATATTCCTACTCTTGCATACATAGATCACATCAGATAGTCCTTGTATGTACACATATATCATTTCACCTAGTTCTTGCATGTACAACCCCTTGCATATATCAAGATCATATCACCTAAGTTCCAAGTTGCATACATTCCATGAATTTAGTCCTTTGCATATTCATCATTGATCAAATAGAACCCTTAGCTCTTGGACAAGTTGGACACTACTCTTCATAGGTCTCAAAATCAACCCATTAAATGCTATCTATCACCCACATCACTTAAGGTTTATCATAGACTTTCAAATTAGGAAACATGTCTTGTTATCCTTGCTCGTCTAGGAAAATCCTTTTGGAGTCCATCATCTCCTACATACCCTCTCTTGGTAATTGGTCCCTTGTGTTTATCCATCATATCACAAGTGAATCCTTGCATCGTAACCAAATTTGGACCTAGAGTTGCATTTGACCTCTTGCATTCTTAACTTATCATATCATATTGGATACCATTTTCATTTCATTCTAGTCCTTACATATTCCTACTCTTTCATACATAGATCACATCACATAGTCCTTGTATGTATATATATATTTGTTGTTTTATAACTTGAAAATTAGATTTTGTTCAGTATTAATAGATAGGGATTGAAGGTTGAGACACAAATCCTAACGATCACTCGTAATGGGTACTTTATCTAAGAAAAATAAAATATTTAAATTAACTAGATCTTGACTATATACTTAGGTACAAAGAGGCTCATAGACTTACCACACTATCTAATAACATGCTATTTTTTTTATGGAAACCATAACATTCTTATATGTTATATAACATGACTGAATTATAGAACTTATAGTAACAAGTCTAAAACTTAGTTACTAGCATGCATAAATTTAATTGCATTAAAACATAAAAATATAATAGTTCAAGCTATCATGTTGTAACACACTCATATTTTTGATGAAAAATAGTCATGAGTAATGTGTGTTATTTTCTTCATGTAATACCTGATAAAATTATTGTGTACTATAAAGTGTATTTTTATTGATTTGGGGTAATTTTAATTTAATGAATCATTTATCTATAAGATGAGAGGGGCAAGTTTCTTTAATTTGTTAGCAATTTGAGTTCAAAATTAAATCACTTTTATTTTCATTTAAATGTTGAATCATTTTTTTAATTATAATCTAAAATTTAAATCTGTTGACACCTCCAAACACTCATCTCTAAGTTGAAATAAATTATGCATGGTAAATTTAATGTTGAGTGAAATGCATAAAATAAACCCTTCAAATTCTTGTTTTAGCATGTGTCCAGCTGGAATTAGCTAAATGTTATTTTAATTGTTTTTTTTTTCTTTTCAACTCACATTTTACATGCATTGGTTAAAAAAGAATAGACATGCAAATGCATATGGGTTAAAAAGAACAACACACTTTGTTTTTCATTGGGTTTAAAATTAACTCTTAGATAGAAAACACTACAAACGGTTAAAAATAACCCTTTTGCTTGACAAACACTACAAATGGATAAAATGAACCTTGTGCATTCTCTGTTTGTTCACATTTTGATTTTGGTTTAAAAAGAACACCATGCGAGTGTGATCTGAAATATTTATGTGCTCTCTCTTTGTTTTTAAACAAAGATCGATTGAACTATGAATATTTTGGTTCGCTTTTGTTAAGCCTTAGATCTTGGGCCTGCTTTGGTGGGAAAAATTACTCACCCCAAAGCGACTCAAACCAGGAACGCGCTAAAGCCAAGCGACGCCCAACCGGTATATAAATTCGAATGATAAGGAAAGCTTAGCATTACAAAACTTCCTGCAGACCAGCAATTGACTCCCCAGTACCCTTGTGGTGCGTCGAAACCTGCAGACCCTAACCTCTATAGACTGGGATGATAATGCCTCTCGTGTGGCCTTCTGAACGGGTTCCCGAAATAAATCCTTTGTTTTAGAAAACCACAAACCTTCTATTCTTTGATGCAACAACGGTCGTTGCCAAGGCACCCGCACCTGCGCAGTTCTTATTAGAAATGATCAATCTGCCATGGGAGTTTCATGGAGATTGGAAGCTTGGTTGCCCTGAGAAGTGAGTGCACTGTAAGGGGGAGCCCATGGGGCCAAGCTTCTAAAATTCATTTGCTAACGATATGCGGTTCGTGGGATCCATAAGAATATTGTCCTTGCAACCTTAAGATTTTTTTTTGTAAATGTCTTCTATGTGGTTGATTTTCATTCTTTACAACACCACGTGTTTGCCAATTGTTTTTAGACAACATGAACAAATGAACATCATCCTCCAAATCTGAATCAACACAATCAAACTAAAATAAATTCCTTACAATCTGCTTGAAATTTTGTCAAATCACTTCCTACAACGCATTTTCCATCATGAACCACATTTGTCAAATCAAGTCCTCAATTTTGCACACTTTCGGATAGGAAAACTTTCCTTGCTTTGTCAAACCATTGTCTAAAAAAGTAAATTATCATTGGACCAAATCAAACAAGTCCTTAGTCATTATCCTCTTGTGAGCTATTTCCAACTCATAAGTCTAGTGTGAAAATCTCACCTTGTCATTCTGTCATCTTCAATCTCATCCGTCCATCCAAAACTGCATTTTTTATAAAATATCAATTTTGTTCTCATTTCGACACCTCTTAATTTAATCACATCACATAGTCCTTGTATACATATATATCATTTCACCTAGTTCTTGCATACATGTACAACCCAGGTTGCATATATCAAGATCTGGTGAGGGTGCAGAGGATCTCAAATCCCCGCGTTTCGCATTACATGCAGATTACAAAAAGAAACTACAAAAATTCCCCTTTTCGCAATATGCGATCTTCTTTCCCCAAAAAAACTGCCCAAAAGAAACATAAACTAGCCCATAAATAGCCCGTTTCACCGTTTGGAGCCAAAAACGACATTCAAATTATGCACCAACTTCTGGAAGCCCTAACTTAAGATCTAACTGTCGGATTTTCAATCATAATACCTTTTCGGAAAGCTCTTGCGAAAATGAAGTGGCAAAAAGTGGGGCCTGAAGGCTAACCACTTTTATTTTTCGCCAATTTTCGGGCCCATCTGGAGCCTCTAAGTACCTCAAAATTAGCTCCGAAGATTTTATAAGGCAAAAAGTTGAAATTGAAACTTGAATAACTTTTGAACCGGGAATGATCTTGATCTGATTCTTTCGCCAAAGTGCTTATCTTTATGTCCTGAAGCTTCCCTTAAATTTTTGTCCTCTCACGCCTTCAAATTCATACTTGCTAAAAATAGCAATTGAGCAGAAAAAATAGAAAAACAGTTCTGAAAGTTGGAAACTCTTCTTTGACGAAAAGGGTATCCGAAAATGCAACAACATCTACAAAAAGCTAAATGAAAGTAAATATATTTGGGTGATGTAGGATTGCCCTTACACCACTGGATGCTCCTACATCAAGATCATATTGTGCCTAAGTTCCAAGTTGCATACATTCCATGAATTTAGTCTTTTCCATATTCATCATTGATCAAATAGAACCCTAAGCTCTTGCACAAGTTCCACTACTCTTCATAGGTCTCAAAACCAGTCCATTCTTTATCTATTGCCCACATCACTTAAGGTTTAGCATGGACTTTCATGTTAGTGAACATAGGTACATTATCCTTGCTCGTCTAGGGAAATCCTTTTGGAGTCCATCATCTCCTACATACCCTCTCTTGATCATTAGTCCCTTGTGTTTATCCATCATAACACAAGTCAAGCCTTGCATCATAACCAAATTTGGACCTAGAGTTGCATTTGACCTCTTGCATTCTTAACTTATCACATCATATCATACCATTTTCATATATCCCATCTTAGAATCATATCCTTTTCATTGCATCCTAGTCCTTACATATTCCTACTCTTGCATATGTATAGATCATATCACATAATCCTTGTATCCATATATATCATTTCACCTAGTTCTTGCATGTACAACCCTAAGTGCATATATCAAGATCATATCATGCCTAAGTTCCAAATTGCATACATTCCATGAATTTAGTCCTTTGCATATTCATCATTGATCACATAGAACCCTTAGTTGTTGCACAAGTTCCACTACTCTTCATAGGTTTCAAAACCAGTCCATTTTTTATCTATCACCCACATCATTTAAGGTTTATCATGGACTTTCAAGTTAGGTAAAATACCATTATCCTTGCTTGTCTAGGGAAAACCTTTTGGATTCCATCATCTCCTACATACCCTCTCTTTATCATTGGTCCCTTGTGTTTATCCATCATAACACAAGTCAAGCCTTGCATCGTAACCAAATTTGGACCTAGAGTTTCATTCGACCTCTTGCATTCTTAACTTATCACATCATATCATATCATTTTTATATATCCCATCTTAGAATCATATCCTTTTCATTGCATCCTAGTCCTTACATATTCCTACTCTTACATATGTATAGATCATATCACATAGTCCTTGTATACATATATATCATTTCACCTAGTTCTTGCATGTACAACCCCAAGTGCATATATCAAGATCATATCGTGCCTAAGTTCCAAGTTGCATATATTCCATGAATTTAGTCCTTTGCATATCCATAATTGATCAAATAGAACCCTTACCTGTTGCACAAGTTCCACTACTCTTCATAGGTCTCGAAACCAATCCAATTTTTATCTATCGCCCACATCACTTAAGGTTTATCATGGAATTTCAAGTTAGGGAAAATACCATTATCCTTTCTTGTCTAGGGAAATCCTTTCGGAGTCCATCATCTCTTGCATACCCTCTCTTGATCATTGGTCCCTTGTGTTTATCAATCATAACACAAGTCAAGCCTTGCATCGTAACCAAATTTGGACCCAGAGTTGCATTTGACCTCTTGCATTCTTAGCTTATCACATCATATCATACCATTTTCATATATCCCATCTTAAAATCATATCCTTTTCATTGTATCCTAGTCCTTACATATTCCTAATCTTGCATATGTATAGATCATATCACATAGTCCTTGTATACATATATATCATTTCACCTAGTTCTTGCATGTACAACCCCAAGTGCATATATCAAGATCATATCGTGCCTAAGTTCCAAGTTCCATTCATTCCATGAATTTCATCCTTTGCATATTCATCATTGATCAAATAGAACCCTTATCTATTGTACAAGTTCCACTACCCTTCATAGGTCTCAAAACCAATCCATTTTTTATCTATCGCCCACATCACTTAAGGTTTATCATGGACTTTCAAGTTAGGGAAAATACCATTACCCTTGCTTGTCTAGGGAAATCCTTTTGGAGTCCATCATCTCCTGCATACTCTCTCTTGATTATTGGTCCCTTGTGTTTATCCATCATAACACAAGTCAAGCCTTGCATTGTAACCAAATTTGGACCTAGAGTTGTATTTGACCTCTTGCATTCTTAAGTTATCACATCATATCATACCATTTTCATATATCCCATCTTAGAATCATATCCTTTTCATTGCATCCTGGTCCTTACATATTCCTACTCTTACATATGTATAGATCATATCACATAGTCCTTTTATACATATATATCATTTCACCTAGTTCTTCCATGTATAACCCCAAGTGCATATGTCGAGATCATATCGTGCCTAAGTTCCAAGTTGCATACATTCCATGAATTTAGTCCTTTTCATATTCATCATTGATCAAATAAAACCCTTAGTTGTTGCACAAGTTCCACTACTCTTCATAGGTCTCAAAACTAATCCATTTTTATCTATCGCCCACATCACTTAAGGTTTATCATGGACTTTCAAGTTAGGGAAAATACCATTATCCTTGTTTGTCTAGGGAAATCCTTTTGGAGTCCATCATCTCCTGCATACCCTCTCTTGATCATTGGTCCCTTGTGTTTATCCATCATAACACAAGTCAAGCCTTGCATCGTAACCAAATTTGGACCTAGAGTTGCATTTGACCTCTTGAATTCTTAACTTATCACGTCATATCATACCATTTTCATATATCCCATCTTAGAATCATATCCTTTTCATTGCATCCTAGTCCTTACATATTCCTACTCTTGCATATGTATAGATCATATCACATAGTCCTTGTATACATATATATCATTTCACCTAGTTCTTGCATACATGTACAACCTAGAGTGCATATATCAAGATCATATCGTGCCTAAGTTCCAAGTTGCATACATTCCATGAATTTAGTCCTTTGCATATTCATCATTGATCAAATAGAACCCTTAGATCTTGCACAAGTTCCACTACTTTTCATAGGTCTCAAAACCAATCCATTTTTTATCTATCGCCCACATCACTTAAGGTTTATCATGGAATTTCAAGTTAGGGAAAATACCATTATCCTTGCTTGTCTAGGGAAATCCTTTTGGAGTCCATCATCTCATGCATACCCTCTCTTGATCATTGGTCCCTTGTGTTTATCCATCATAACACAAGTCAAGCCTTGCATTGTAACCAAATTTGGACCTAGAGTTGCATTTGACCTCTTGCATTCTTAACTTATCACATCATATCATACCATTTTCATATATCCCATCTTAGAATCATATCCTTTTCATTGCATCCTAGTCCTTACATATTCCTACTCTTGCATATGTATAGATCATATCACATATTCCTTGTATACATATATATCATTTCACCTAGTTCTTGCATGTACAACCCCTTGCGTATATCAAGATCATATCATGCCTAAGTTCCAAGTTGCATACATTCCATGAATTTAGTCCTTTGCATATTCATCATTGATCAAATAGAACCCTTAGCTCTTGCACAAGTTCCACTACTCTTCATAGGTCTCAAAACCAATCCATTTTTTTATCTATCGCCCACATCACTTAAGGTTTATCATGGAATTTCAAGTTAGGGAAAATACCATTATCCTTGCTTGTCTAGGGAAATCCTTTTGGAGTCCATCATCTCCTGCATACCCTCTCTTGATCATTGGTCCCTTGTGTTTATCCATCTTAACACAAGTCAAGCCTTGCATCGTAACCAAATTTGGACCTAGAGTTGCATTTGACCTCTTGCATTCTTAGCTTATCACATCATATATATCATACCATTTTCATGTATATCCCATCTTTGAATCATATCCTTTTCAAATGCATTTTTTTCATGGAATTCTTAAGTTCAAGAATCTTTGATTTCATATGTTCAAATCCACTTATATATCATCATCTCTCACTTTCTTTGTAGAATATTTTGTGACATGTACAAATGGCTCAACAAGTAGGAAGTTCTCAAGCAGAAGTCGAGCCCAATCTAGATATTGGACCAAATGAATCAGTTGAAGAACACATGGACTTTGAAGATAGGGAGGAGGACCGAGTTCAAACAATGCATGCTAGAGAGGGGTTAGGACCACTTCCTTCTAAACCAATGGATGAGCATATAAAAGTAGCTGAAACAGTGGGTAAACAACTTTCTTATAGAAATTTAGATCATTTACTTGAAATGGATATGGAGAAACTAAAATGTTATGCCGACCGACCTAAAAATAAAAGTAAGAGGTCAATAACTAAATCTGTAAATAGAATAATCCATGATCATTTCAATCATCTTGAAACACTTGAAAAAACCCAATTGTTTTCGCGTTTACTTCTTTGTGATGAGCTGAAAGAGTCATTACAATTGATGGGTGTATATTTTGCATCGAATAAGAGGAAACACATGAGATTGCAAAAAGATATTGTTGAAAATGTAAAAAAAGGTTTAGATTCCATTGGGAAAAGATCTCGATCAGTGGATAAGGCCATTGCAAGAAAGGTGATTTTGACATCTGTTTTAAATAAAGAAATATCCAGAAAAGAAAAATGTCAGCACTTTCCACTGAATTTGGTTATAGTAGAACTGCACTAATAAAATATGAGAAAAAAGGAAAGGTTTTAGATGATAGTTCTAAAGGCAATTGGGCAATTATGTGTAGAGCTCCCTGTTTTGACAGGATTGAAGATGTTGTTAGGAACTTGATCTCAAGTTTTTGGAATGATCAGACTCGTCCGTCATCAAATACTAGAGATGTTATGAGGTACAAGATTGGACCTGGTATTTATGAAGAACA